>JAEMWC010000125.1:635000-705000 GCA_016490735.1 Pachyseris speciosa
ATGATTGTTATTTATATCCATTCCAGAGAAAAAAATACAAGTTACATTCCTGATCAAAAGTAACAACGATTAAACCAAATGTTAAGCTTCTATTTATTTAATTTACCTCACTGTCCTGTGCTGTGTTATAGAGGTTTCTACCACTTCAAAATTCGTAAACTTCAGTAAAGTAAAAACAAGCATCCGCAAAAATAGCAAACGGTTTGTCCAAAGAAAGAGCTTTTTCCACAGAGTTTGAGCTACTCGTTTCTCCCATTAACACTGGTAAACTGTTAAGTGACCTTACGAGATGCAAGATGCCGCGGTAAAGTGAAAGCCCTTGAAGCGTTGAATTATACTGTTTTCAACAGCACAATCGATCCAAGTTTGAAGCTTTTCTTGACAAAAATCGCTCTTCCTTTCATCACTTGAAAATTCACCTTCCGGAGTATCTTTTAACAAGTTCTTGATTTTTATGCTTTTTACGGGAATTTAAAAGAAAAACTTCGATCGAAGAAGATGAAGTTGTTTTGCTCAAAATGAAGAAACCAAATGAATGTGAAATTACGAGCCGCAGAAAGCGCGCGAAAAATTAAGCCTCGGTTTGGGTGTCCCACAACTGGCTTGAGCCTGCGATCAAATCGAAAGCAAGTACCTGGTTAGCGGTCAACTTAAAAAAAAAACAGCTGACCTCGATGAAGTCTTAACTTGAGCCCGCGATATGGTCACGTGACACTGGTCAGCGGATACCTTGTTTTGACAGGTGTCAATTGGCTATAAGAGACAGGTCTCAAAAACCGCTGAGCTTGCGCGCTCATTTCCCGCCATCAATGTTTCAAAATGGCGGACGACAAATGAGATTTCGCCACGTACTTTAGCCTCTCACCAGGCCGCTCGTACATTTGTTCAAATTTTAATAATCGGTTGAGTTGCGCCTTCGACATTTCCAGTTTACCTACAGACGAAGTTTAGAGAGATCGGCGGTTGCTATCCACAAGATATTGTCCTTTATCTGGTTCGTTCTTGTGTAAATGTTCGCTGCTAGTGGAAGATAAACCGAACTCTGTTTTTGTCGTTTGTTAAAGCTGCCCATCGTTTGTTAAGCTTGAGATTTGGCCTACGTTTTCGTTGTTTCTTCCACAAGAAAATATCAAAAATGACTTTTTTTTTTTTCATTCGAATGGTCTTGAGAAAACACTTCCCAAAGGTGTTGTTGTGGCCTTAAACCAAAAGGAGCGACTAAATAATGGCGAGAGTGACAAGACTGCGTCGGAGCGTGTGCAAAAGATGACTTCGCAAACTAATTTGTGAGTGTGACTGCACTGATTTAATTTGTGAGTATCGACAAGTTTGTTTTTTGGCTAAGCGTTCGTTTAGTGTTATAGCTCCATCATGATTGTAATTTCGCGTTAAGCAATATGCTTTAATATCGTCCATTTAACATAGTACGCTTCTCTCTGTTGATGTGAAAATAAACTGGATTTAGTCAAGATGGAGTTGTAGTCGTTGTGTCTATAGCGGCAGAAACCGGCTTCGGCCAGCCCACGAAAATTCCCGCCATATAAAGGTGCAGCCGCGTTGAAAAAATTTACGTGACTTGAAAATAAAACCACTGAAATTTTTAACATCACGTTTCACTTTTTGTGGTAAAGAATGATATGCGCTAAGGGACAACGGGCCCTCCGTAGTCGATCAGATCGCTGTTGGGGAAAGGTGTTTTGTGTTTCTGAGTTAGAAGAGAGAGTTTGTCTGTGCGTTCGGCACTACGAAAAAATTACGGGAAAGTAATCGGACAAATTGTTGCTTTCCGCAAAGTTCCGTGAGCGACACCTGCTCAGGGAGGCTGACTAAATGCCCCCAACGCCTCGTTACAGTATTCGAAAGCCTTGAAACCCCCTATTTGAAACCCCACATCTGTAACAAACACTTAAGTCAAGCAGACACGGAGGAGCCAATACTTTGTAGCAAACATTATATTCCGCCGAGAAAGATAAGGAGTAAGCTAACATTTGTCAGAGTTATTGATTTCAAAATAAATTGCAAGTTGCAGTAGGATCTGAATTGGGCACTTAAACTTAATAGCGACGAGCCTCAGTCAACCCAGACGATACATAATGAATTCAAGGTTGGTAGCACAAGCATTTCAATGGCTTCCAATCAGGGAATTGTAATCTAAATGGCTTCTTCTGTTCATATTGGATAAAAATAGTGGGCATGTGTTTAAATGTCTAAAAGAAAGAAAAAAAACAGCAATCATTATCAAACCTCTTTTTTATAGCACCTTTCAAGTAACAAGACAATTAAATTGGTCCATGAATTTCTAGTTGATACAACTCTACCCAAAACACTCAACTGTAATGTTGGTTTTTAATACAAGGGGCCAAATTATAAAGCCTGCTAGATTGAGATATCAACATATTGTTGGAATATACAACCTGAGCAATACTAAGGATTCAACATAAAATGAGTTCTTAAAACAGGATATCTAAAAGAAAGAAAAATAGCAATCATTATCCAACCGTTTTTACCCTTTTTTTATCAGCACCTTTCCCCTGGATGAATAGTTTCAAAATAATTAAATTAGACCTTACAATACCACTCACAGATATCACGCAGCAGAATGCTCACTTAAATGAAACAAGATTAGAACATGAAAGCAAAATTGAGGAGCTTGAGAAAGCCAATGCAAAACTTACTAGAGAATATACAAGGTACATATAGCTTAAAACTTATTTCAACTGAGAACTTGTATATTACCAGAGTCTTAATAAGCCCGTCCATTCAAATCCATCTAAATATTTCCTAGCTGAGAGAAAAATAACTTAAGAATTTCCTACCAACTTATTAATAAGTCCAACTGAAGCTGCATTTTGAAAATAGGGTGTAAACTAGATCTCCCTGTTTTCAGTCAACTGTCTCTCTATATTTACAGAAGGTCTCTCCCTGGGCTCATAACAATGGCTATTGAGCATGCATCAGTGCTAATAAACAATGACTGGTCTGAAGTGCTTACCCATTTCAATAAAGGCATCAAGTGAAATGAACTGATAATAAAAATTTAAATGTTCTGTACAACTGTAGGAGAACCAACATTCAGCAAACATGTTCAACAGTTTCATAGAGCACTGAATGAGCACTACAGAAAGGGGGCAAACACCTGTATGATCCAGCTGAAATGGAAACATTCCCTGGTAAGCATGCTCCTGGACTGTTTGCTCAATTTTACAAAAGCATTCTGAATGATGATAAGGAAATGCCTTCCAAAAAGCGTATGAAAATGCAGAAGACAACAGTTGGGTCAATTTGCTATGTTGATAGGGCTAAAAGACATGAAATGGTTTGTGCTGTTGAATAATGGTAAATAAAACTATTTATGTGTCCCAGGACACATAAATAGTTTGGATTGATGTCTGTTGGTTTGTTTGTTTGTTTTTTAATTTGTGTGCACCATTTTCTGGAGTCCGTTAAAATTCCTACAGATATTTCAAGGTCAAAAACTGTAAAGGATAACATAAACTGTACAAAGACTGTGTTAAATTTCAACATTTATGGTTTATTGGGATGCTGAAAGGGAGGAGTTGCATAGCCTCAACACAACATGGCTTGTGGGTGTGTTCGAGCAGTCACTACACAGCAAGCTAATCTACAGGCAGGCCCTCAACCACCTTCTGGCATTATGCCCACAGTTGTCTGAGTATTTAGCCAAGTTTCAACTGGCTCTCATTGGAGATTTCCCAACTTGGAAATACAACAAAAACTCATAGTAGAGGTATAATTAAGATGTTTCAATATTAACATACTGCAGTTAAACCTCTCCTTACAAACACATCCACAATAATGGGAACCCCTCTGCATGTACATTACAGACAGGTCAGTTGGTCCAGAAAATTCACATTATCCCTACTCCAACAATACAGACACTCATCTCGCCCCTTTGGTGTATGTACTGAAGTGGTTTCGCTGTGTATACACTAATATATTGTAATACGTGTATATTGTGATAAATCTTGTTGTTTCAGAAAATATATCACTCTGTAAGAGTGTAGAAGAAACCTAAACAGTGTAATTTGCACAACTGTTAATTAAAAAGATAATTATTCATAAAACAAATATTGAGAAATTGTTTCATTGGAATACAAGGAACCTTGAAAAAAGTAAAATAAAATTAATACTCAAATGTCAGTTTGAATTTGTTTTTAATAAATACTCAAATGTCAGTTTGAATTTGTTTTAACAGTGGACAGATGAAAATCCAGTAAAAGTGCCAGCTTTCATTCCTTGGCAAGGTCCCTTCCATGTTGCTCTTAATGCAGAGGAGTCTACTGCTCCGTTATTTTGGCCCTTTTTTTTAACCTTTACAAGGCAGTATTTGACAGAAACAAAAGGTTTGCAAAAAAGCCACGAGCTGAGAAGATCTCAACTGTGACAACAACAGCATTTGGTGGATGTGGCTTGTCAGGGAGATGATCCTTAACCAATTTGGCAACTGCAAAGACCAGCAGTATGTTATGTTGCTTCACCTGGTGGATGAAATCAGCTGTATTAATTTTTTCCTTTACACAGTCATTTTCCGTGGTGGGGAATTTGACACATGGCTACATGCATTATTTAGAGTGGCCATGGTTTTCATCATTTTCAATCAGCGAAATTACAACAAGGCAACCCTATGTCAACTAAGTGACCTCCTCTTCCACCTCACTGATAACCCAAACATGGCAAATAATTTTCAGAATCACCTTGAAGTGTTCACATAGAAGAAGACTGAAATCCTTCATTCTGTTTTCAGAAGGTAGATACAATGTAACCAGTTAGGAAATACAATACAATACAATAAACTTTATTTATCCACGGTAATGATTAAAGCTGTAAGCTTATGGAGCCATGCACTAAACTAAAAGAAAAAATAATACGATGTAAATACTGTGTTCAACTACTATTTTAAAATATCACAATTACTTCAAAAATGTGTTCTAAAAATCCTATCCCATTCCCCACCCATCCCTCATCCATTTTGTTTAACTGAAGAGGCTTTAGAAGCAATAAATTTCCTCAATAAGTGGTAAAATGTTGAAATTAACTCAACAACAAGTGAAATTTTTCTGTCTAAATATAATCCTATATGGTTTAACACTTCCTTTTTCAAATCCCTGAGGCAATGAAATCCTGCCATGGCTACTTGCTATGCATAATGCTGTGCAGTTTTTACTGGAAGGTGGAAACATAAGGTATTATAACTTGGGGTGGGCATGATAAAATGAACTATTATTTACGGGTATGACCGTAGAGTATCCTTTTCAACTGTATGTCAAGAAGATTCAAGATGCTATTTGTCACTTCATCCTTTACTGTTACATAATAAGATGTGTGCCAGTGACAGCTCCACCACCGCTGATCAGCATGACCGCACATGCCTTAAGTGGCAGACGATATGATGCTGAATTTCAAAGGTTGTTTGTACCTGAGTACCAACATGGAAGGGGCAGACAAAATTTCATGGAAATAGCTCTAAAGGCAGCTGAATTTCTTGTTGAGCTGTTTGCAACTGTGTGGTCCACTGTTGAACAGACAACAAAAGTTCCAAATGGATCACGAAAATATCAGGTGACCTAAATGTAAAATTATGACTATAACAAACAATTCCATATGAAAAATGGACCATCTCATTCTTAAATGTAAATTAATGATGTCAGTCCCATTACTGATAACTAGACATGCTTTTAAAATACAGTTTTTTTCTGAGCACTCTTTTGCATGAATTTTGACCCTACAATAATGTGCAACTTGTTTTAGTCCTGTGTAATTTATAATATATTTCGAAATAGAATCAAACAAGGACAACTTCGAGAAACAACAGTTACCTGATCATCAGTTACTGATGATCAGGTAACTACTTATAGCTTGAGTTTACCTTAATAATGTCTGTCCTTTCAGCCATACTATTTTCCTGTTCTCGACACAACGCTCAACCAGCGATGCTTTCCAATGGGTATGCGTTCCCAGGCTTGTCAAGGTGCCCGGTTCAAGACCACTTTCACCACTATGTCAGATTCATTACACGAACAGACGTGTTTACAGCGTGTATGTCCGATTTGCCATCCCCTCCTTCAGAGGAAAATTGAACAACTCTCTACAACAATGAATAGGTAAGATATGGATCCCAAACTTAATGTAAAGCCACGTTAATGTTTCTGTGAGATAAATAGAAAAGTGAAAATTAAATTGGCTCTCGTTGTTAGGCGGTGTTTCGTTTACATGTACTCAGACTGATGAGCTTTGTCAATTTTTCATTTCCATTGATTTCCAGGTATCTCGCTGGCGATGCAAGTGATAGTGATTCGGGAGATGAAAGCGATGGAGATAAAGACGATGACGAACCAGAAAAAAGCCCAAGGGGGAATCAGAGAACCAAGACGATGACAAGTTAGACAACTCCAAATACAGGAAGAAAGTGGATGACATCAAAACTAAGTTTGCGGAGCGCTTCCGAATTTTAGAGGAAACAAATCCAACACAGATCCTTCCAGTGTACGCGAATCCCAAGCAGAAACCACCAGTTCAACCACAGACAGAGGAGTCCAGGGCCAGGGATGTACTACAATTCCAATGTCAGGAACCAGGTTGCGGAAAGATTTGTTCATCGTCGGGAGGATTGATAAATTACGCCAGAAGACATCGCCGTGATCGGCAATCATTAACTGCCAGCCATTAAAAGCACGGCTTAACTGCAAAAAACTCATCCTCGAGAACCAAATCTTTGTTGATAAATCTCCGTTAATAAAACTGCATATATACTTAAAAAAAAAAAGCAGCAGTTAACTGTTCAAATGCTGCTTTTTGCTGCTTCCAATCCTCGCAATAAGTCAGCGGTAACCGCCCTGCGCACGCGTCCTTGAAAGGTGGCCTTAGCCAATCAGCGGTTTTTGAGACCTGTCGCTATAAGATGGATGTCCAGTATCAAAGATGTACGCTGGGTGTACACTGTAAACTAGCTGGTCAGCTGCTGGGCCAGGTGGAGTATGGCCGCCATGTTGGATTATTATGATTATTATTAGGATATTATTAGTTATTGGGCAACACCACCGTCGTCGTCGTCGTGCGCGCCCACGAGCAATATCGCTAGCCATTTTTACCATGAGAAAAGCAGTTGACGGGTTTCTATAGGTATGGTGCTCCGCTTGGCGGCCCTTCGGGCCGCCGGAGCTCCGCTATTAAGAAGAAGTCATATATATATCAAGGAAGTATTTTTGTCCGTTTTGGCGCGTCATACAATGTTGCATCTTGAAATCATTGTTCACACCTTAAACCCTGGCCGAACGGGAAATACATGGAGATATTTGAAGCCCTGGCCAAACGGTTATCAAACACAATCAAACAAGACCAAACAAGGTGGCCCAACGGTAAAATGCTTGGTCACCATACAATGTTTGATGATGTTTAGTCACCATTCATTTCCCGTTTAGCCGGGGTTATATAGCAAATGATAAATTTATTGACCAACCAACAAATATCAAGCCTAAAAAAGCCAGGTAACTGTAGTAACAAGATGGTCCAAAAGCGTAATCTGGGCTCCATGTTGTTTAAAGCACATTTGCACGGGTTTTCAGTGTTAACTGGATTTTAACTGATCAACCGACGAGAAATAAAAATTTGCATACATGACAAGTAGTACATTTTCAGATTAGTCCGCAAAAATCGTCAATGCAAACAACAGTGTTATGAGTAGGGGAAACCAAGGTAATTGTTAAAAAATAGCAATATCAAGTGACGAATTTCGCTTGTCTCAGCAATCGAAGTTTGATTCGAATATTTCAAAAATGATTGCATTATTCGAAACGACTAACGGGTTCAGTGTTCAAATAATCAACTCATTAATGTACTCTAGGGGGTACGCTTGACCTGACTTGACTAGATCGAGTGCTTTGTACACTCAACGTTAATTTACACGAAATCGAAAATTTGAGAGATAGTAAGGTTCCACCTGAAAATTTTGGAAATGACCAGAAGTAGGGCATGACGTCACCAGTCACGTAGTCAGAAAGTTTGAAATATTTTAGTTTGTGTTTAAAGTACACTAGTCTTCATAAAACGACATGGTTTGGCAGTATTATTCTAGAAATCGTCACATTGTACCTTGTATGACTAATTATACCTCCGTTTTCTAAACATAAGCGAAAGAAAAATGGTCCGCAAGTTTAGATAGTGCGGAAATTGAATGATTTCGCGAGTTTAAATTGAAACGGTGATTTCTGTTTTACAGCCTTGACCTATTCTTTTGTCATAGAACTGTTTGTTTGAAAAATAAAGAAAGTGGAATGTCCTTTAAATTTGGATATCCAATAAACGCAAGAAACGTAGCGATTTTTACCAAAATGGCCTTTTGAGTTTGGACAAGAACGAAACTGGCCGTTTTTAACGTCAAAGAGAAACCACGAAAATGCCCCTTTTTGCCTTTATGTTTTTTAAAGAAATCGTATCGAAAAACCAAACTTCAACCATCATAACAAAATTCAGTCCTGGTTCTAGCTTCGAAATTCTTTTTTTGTTCATATTCTTCTCGCGAGCGTAGATACAGCCTTTTGTTCCAGTGCATTCGAGCCTTTCCGCCATTTTCAATACAATAATACAATACAATACTTTATTTATACACGTAACACTAAGGAGCTCCTAAGTGCTCGTTAAAACGTGTACGTGTGTACTAATGTAAAAGAATAAAATTGTACCAAATGTAAAAGGATAAAATTAATCAATTAATCAACATCTCGACCGCATTGCACGCTGGGAAATAACGAAAATTTTTGACAACGCCCGTTCCTTTCCCCAATTCTTTCACATATAAACTAAGTCTGCAGCCACTCCGACCTACCGCCAAAAAGTCCTGCTTGTGGTCATCTTCAGTGCTCACAAATTCCAAAATATGCGGCGGTAGGGTCGAGAAATTCATCAATAGTCGAGTCCCAGAGGTACTAAGTGTCCGACCGACCAAATTCCCAGTTCGTCGAGTAACAAGCCAAATTCGACAACAAAGTACATCACCTTGCTCGATTCTTTGAGAAAGTGGACTCTTAGCTACCGTCACGCTTAATGATGCTCATCAGGCAGCAAGCAAACCGAACTTGGGACGTCGTTGTAGCTCCACAGATGAAAAATAGCTACGTCAAAATGACGTTTTCAGAAACCTTGAGCCTGCAGTGCCTTAGGACAGCACCATGCACTTTTCCATTGGAGTTTCAATAAAGAGTCACTAAATGCTATGGTCGGTGGAAAATCACTCCGAAAACGTAGAAACGGCTGGGCGCCAATGGGTTAAGTTATGCTTTCTTTGCTGACGATGTAATTGGCTATCAAAACTCACAACACTCACCCAATAATTAGTCCAAGATTCTCTTGCATGCAGATGCCATTTTGGTATTGTTGTTGTGAATTCAGATAAGATCCTGTTTTTGAAACGGTTGATTACCTTGGGTTTTGTCTTACTCACTAAACTCAAATAGAAACTACTCCAGTGTCTTGGCTAAAATAAGGAATGGTTAGGACAGATTTTATGTTTTACAAAATCCGACTGTCATGAGATGGGACAGGGTATTGACCTGACACCTTTTGTAGCATTACAAAGCTTTCATAGCTCCTAAGAAGTGGGCAGTTTGGTATCGTATTGCTGAACACGTGGGCTGCATCCTGATAAAAGTGCACTTGCTGTGAAGCCTATTACAGGTGTTTCAGTGAATGATGTTGGAATACAGGCCCTTTGGTATTAACAATTCACCATCAACCCGATCAAAGCAAGACATTCTGACTGTGTTTCTTGGGTTTTTCAAAGTTGCAAAATTCAGTAATTTTGTAACTTGCAATATTTTAATTTTACCAGCATTGTGGGCAAAGAAAAGGTACCAGAAATAAAATTCACGTAGCAAAAGATAGCGAAAATATGTGTGTACCATTATGCTGATGAATTCTTAAATATTATCAAAGCGTTGATGGTACAGTGATGATAGAGGGTCTATTATAGGGGTCCGTGCATTCCGCAAACCACCATATTTTGTTCTTCTCAGACCGCAAACCGCCGTCATTTTCTTCTAAAGACCGAAACCGCACTTATAGCAGAGCGATTATCACCGTAACGGATCTTTTAAATGTAATTAACAAATTCTTTACGATATGTTAGCACAATAATCGTATTTCTGTTCCTGCATACCTCTAAATTTTAACAGAGGAACTTCTTATTTCTAATTCCATTCAGTTACCTATAAAACGCTGTCTACGGCTTACGATCAAAACAACCAGCGGAAAATTTCAGCTTTTATTATACCCATAAAACCAGAAAAGCCACAGTCAATGAAGCCAGGTCAGAACAGCTCACCGTAACACAGCTGAACAGAAGGGGTTAAACGGTTTAAACGAGGACTGAAAAATATATTTCTTGATTTTCTGTGACCTTTTGGGTCAGTGAAGTGGCTGTAAACATTTGAGGAAAACCTCCTCCTGATCACGTGACCATCCCAAATCTGTGTGGTAAAAAAACTTGATGGCAGAGAGCGGTGGCAAATTCAAGAAACTGTTACTGTGACAATTAACGACCCACCGTCTCTGCGGTATTGTTGTTTTTACTGGTCACGTGATCAGGTCCAACATGGGGTGTGTCTGTCTCTCGACGACAAGGGAGGAAAAGAGAGAGAGAGAGAGAGAGAGAGAGAGAGAGAGAGAGAGAGAGAGAGAGAGAGAGAGAGAGAGAGAGAGAGAGAGAGAGAGCCCGGGTTCGAGGTTGGTAGCTCTTTTAGCGACTGCAGTTTTTGTATGGGACGAGGTAGCCTCCTTCGCAGACGTCTTTGGGCTCGTCACGCGTTCCTTGCCCACGAACGTCTGCTGAACTGAACCGCCACTTCCGTTCGCGGTGGTTAGCCAATCATAGTTCGTTTTCCAATTTTTTGAAAGTAGGACTTCGACCCCGGGATTGTTTTCACAGTCGATGCACGTGAATCGGGTGTCGATTCCATTCTTACGCAGCTCGTTATTGGTTTGTTCAAAACAAAGGCTAACCGCCGGCGAACGGAAGTGGCAGTTCAGTTCAGCAGACGTTCGTGGGCAAGGAACGCGTGACGAGCCCAAAGACGTCTGCGAAGGAGGCTAGGGACGAGGCAGCTTCATTCTAAATTTATAAAAGCTTATAAAAAGGGCAACGTATTTGATTATATCGACCATATTATCGTCCGCCAACTCGGCCGCCATCTTTCCACGTGCTCTGTCTGGTTACTTTGAAGCCTGGCCTTGGGTCAAATTACCTCCCCACAACGCAGGGGAGAAAACCGGAAACAGCAGCAAACTCCCGCTAGCTTGGGGAAAGGAGAAACAAGTCGACTGTTCAGTCTTCTGCCTATCTTCTGAGCCTATTAATTCTTTTTGGATAACCGCCACCAAACACAAGCAAACCGAAAACCGCACGAAAATGTTTTGACCGTAAACTGCCAAAAAACGTACACATGTTCCCGCGAACCGACACTCAAAATAGGCTTAAACCTCCAGACCGCCAGAGTATAATAGACCCCCATGATACACTTGAGATGGGCAACAACACTGCAACAACACTCCTGTGTTTCCCATAAATTAAAAAAACTTTCTGGGCTAACAACATAAAAGGGAACGGAAATTGAACAGCTTGGTAGAAAATCACGTCGAGATAAGAAGGTTAACATAACCCTGTATTGTTGAAATCAGCCAAATATTTCTTAAATATGGCCAAAATCTTTACGATGACATTCAACTGTGCCATAATTTGAGTCCCGGGCAAGGTTTTAGCCAGAAGGGTGTCCAGGCGTCCTGTGGACGTCCACTTTTAGAAGAAATTCAAGGAAAAAGTCACTTTATAATTTTATGGGAAAACATGCCTGCTGGACGCCCGGTTTTCAATTTCTGGCCAAAAGTCTGGTCCCGGGTCTACTTCAATTACGCCACGTACGAGCTTCGGATAGCTCTAGCAAAAAGCAGGGAAAAAATTACAATGGTAGGAATGGCAATTAAATAATCCATGAAAAGATCTACCTGTGGTAATAATGTCGGCCTTAAGTATGCGGAAACGACAAAATGTTCACCTTTTCGTACATTTTACAAACTGTACCGCGCCAGAGCCCAGGACCTCAGCAACTTTGCATATGCGCAAACATGTGCTCAAAACTGGTTCTCAGACCATTTTATTTTCCTTCTTCTGCGATTTTGAATTTTTTTGCGGTTTGCCGCTGTACACAGGTTCCCAGACTCCTGTTCCCGGTTCCACGTTCTCCGTTCTCCGTTCTCCGTTGCCCGTTCTCCGTACCTCGTACCCCGTTCCTAATATTAGTAACATCCATGCTCAACGGGAAATGTAAGCGTCTCGTGGCAGAGATTTCTCTCGGGGAAGTAAACAGGCCGACTACCCGAAATACAAGAGACGAGAACGACTTCATACATGTACGTGCTAAAAGACTTGCCAGAAAGGAAACTCTGCTAGTAGGGTAAGCCGGCCAGGGCATTCTAACCAGGACAAACAGGAAAAGTGCTGATCGGAACTGGCACTAGGCTAATACAAAGACGATGTCTAAAATCAATGTATCGGTTCCCAACTCGGTTCCTAACTCAGTTCCTAACTCGGTTCCTAACTCGGTTCCTAACTCGGTACCTAACTCGAAAGATAGGTACACTCATTAATGAAAAGATTACATTGGAAATAAACTCTGTTCACTGAACCGCATGCATAGCTTTTCGCTTTTTCGCTGCTTTTACCCGGAGGTGTAGCTTTATCCCAAATTGAATCCCGAATCAGATTTTACCGTCTATTTTACGATCACATGTAGTTCCGAGGGAGATGGACCAAGCAAGTTTGGTCAAGAATTTATCCGGACGGCGTAAGCAGTGATGAATCCCAAGATTCCTGACTTTATTTTTCAGTTCGATTAGTTTCAATAGAAACAGAAACTTTTCAATGAATTTGGTCGAGTGAACAGCTTCATGGAATAGCTATAAAGCTTTATGTAAGTATAAATCAATTTGAAGCAAGTACTGAATTAACCTTTCCATGACATAAGCTTAAGTTTATTTTATTTGATGAAGCAATGCAAAGATACATTTTTGCTTGTCAAAATATTTTTAAGCCAGTGTAAGCTTTTCAGAATTACAGTATCAGGAAGTTTTCACTTTTTGTGACTAGGCTAAGATTGAAATAAATTTTTTTACCATTTGTTGTTGTTTGATAATCACCAGTGAACCTCCACTGACATTGATCAGTTTTAAACAATTGTGTTTTGTTTATTTCAAGATCTCGGCATAGCATTTCTTGAATTACTTTATTTTGTGGCCCTCATTACTCAGGCGAGGAACGTTCGTTTTATTCTTTGTCGTCGTGTTTCATCCACAAAGCTCACTTCCGGCGTTTCCGCGCAAGCGCAAGTTAAATTTAGCAGTACCTCTCGGAAGGCCCTGGGGACGAGGTTGCACAAAACAAGGCCACCGTACCGAAGGCTTCCATGTTACAGCATGTTAACATCACGAACGCTAAAATGACGATTTACCTTGTGTTTACAACTTGTGTGAACATTTAATATGTAGACAGAAGTGTCAATTAGGATTGTTTGCAAGTTCAACAGCGAGACGAAATGTTTTAACATAGCCAAACTGAACATCTTTCCCGTGACTTCTACATACTAAACCGCTGTAATTTTGAGGGTACGCTTTGCTGAATAACTCAAGTACGGGATATCACACACTCTTGTGACTTTTACAGGTAGATTATTTGCTATTTTCGTACAACATCTCAATTTCTTGAGATTATTTTTGAATGATAAGCGATTATATTTTTTTATGACGTGAAATCCAACTATAGAACTTGCTTTAGAAACCTTACTCTCTTTAGCAATGTCTCTGTTTCAAGTGACGTATTTCAGCAAAACGTTTAACCCTGCTGAATATTTTTTCTCCTCGCACTTCACCGAGATTCCAGTAACGTTTTGCCAAAAAATCCTGCGTTCCGTAATGGTCTTTAGTGCAAGCTAGCGGACCTATGTGAGGAAACAGACTCCTGGGATCAAAAGCAGACAAAAGCCACTAATCATTCATTGTTTTTATGGGTTATCGTTTTTCTTTTATGGGTCGGTTTTCGATCGTGTTTTGGGACATCGTTTTCCAGGCATTCATAACACAAGCAGTGTTGACTGTACTTGAAGAATGCGTTGTATTAGAGAAGGCAGTGCTACTATCTGCTCATGATGAACATGATGCAATAGTGAAAATAAAATATGGAAAGGAATTCAGATCTTGTTATTCTTACTTTCTCATAATATTACAAATGTGCGGGTGAATCAGTGAAGTAGCAAATTGCAATTTCTAATTGCCTTTTGCGAAAAGGCCGAGTAAAGGCCAACACGGCCTCTTGTTACTCGGGCTTCCCACGTCTCGCGGGTCGCCAGGGTCTAAAATTGCCGACGGTTATTCTTTTTCTTCGTCGTCGAGTTTCATCCACAAAGCTCACTTCCGGCGTTTCTGCGCAAGTGCTAACTATTTTTAACAACTCACAACAGCAAGAGTGATGCCTGTTGTCACGTATCGGAAAATGTCGATTTACCTTGTATCTTTTGAAGTCTGAACAAACAATATGTTAAGAGAAGTGTCTATGCGAATGTTTGCAAGTTCAACGGCGAGAAGAAAGCTTTTAACATGAGTAAACTTAACTCCAGATGGACTGTCGTGTTTCCTCGTGTCTGCTTCATTGAGATGTACATTTTGTAGACTGCGAGTAGTCTCTAATTTTGGCGATGAATTGTGGTGCGGGCGAAAGACACGTGCGTGCGCGAAGTTGCGGGGAGACGCGACACGAGGGGAGCGCCAAAACCGATGCCTGTTGTCACGTATCGGAAAACGTCGATTCACCTTGTGTCTTTGAAGTCTGAACAACTAATATGTTAAGAGAAGTGTCTATACGAATGTTTGCAAGTTCAACTGCGAGAAGAAAGCTTTTAAAATGAGCAAAATTTAACTACAGATGGACTGCAGTGTTCCCCGTATCCGCTCCATTGAGATGTACATTTTGTTGAATAACTCAAGTACGGGATATCACACACCCCTAAGACTTTGACAGGTAGTTTATTTACTATTTTCCCACAATATCTCAATTTCTGGACATTAGTTTTTGAATGATAAGTGATTAGTGTTTAGTTGCGTGATTTGAAACTGACCGCAGAGACGTTCCTTTCTTATGTTTCAAATGACCCTGGATTGACGTATTTGTAAACAGTTTCACTCTGCTGATTAATTTTCTCCTCACATTTCACCAAGTCTCCATTAACGTTTATGCGAAAAAATCCTACGTCGTCCGATGGTATATATCTCGCGCCCTTTTTCTTTTCTTTTCTTTTCTTTTTTTTTTTTTTTTTTTTTTTTTTTTTTTTTTCGTTTCTCTTTTTCTTCTTCTTTTAGAAATATTTTTTACAAGTGTTATAATTATTGTTCTCCGCAAGGGTTGAGCCAAGCGCAATGCGTCCGATGTAAGAAAGACAGACTTCTCTCTATTCTTTTGTTTAGCGCTGAATTAGGGATACAGTACTGTTTTTTTGCAAGCCCGAGTTTTGGCTAATTGTAGCCTCTTGTTCTACTTTCACTTTATGTGCAAATTTTCCTTTGAAAATATTTGTCCTGTGCAAAGAGCACCTGACAAAAAAACAACTTGCAGTATCCATATGTGCCAATATTTCCATATGCTCCACTGACTGAGCAGTGAAGGTTTGCAGGAAAGCAAATTTTGATGTGACAATGGTCTGTCATGTGTATGAGGCATTAAGAAACACAACAAAGGAAAAATACATCTGACAATTTTGCATTACCAAAAAAACCTAATAATAGGTCTGTACAGTACAGTGTGCAATGCTCTTAATTAAAAACATGCTTGGAATACACTGTATGTGGACACAGCCAGATATGAATTAAAGCTTAATTTGTAATTGTTAGCAGAAATATTACTCATATTCACCAGGCCAAGCGTTGAGCGTCTGAGATGACATCTTTTGTCAATTTATTAGCAGTTACCCTGCACCTTTTGATAGCAAAATGTTTTAACCACATGCCTGATAGCTGATCGATTTATGACCAGCTTAAATTGTTTACCGAGCTTTTTTCATTCCTTTTACCTGGAGATGTAGCTTTAGTTTGTGATAATGATGTTTTCTTCAGCTAGTCTCAACAACAGAGCAAGTATGTCCATGATTTAGTTAGCTTCAATAGGTTCATGGAAGAAGAATTATTAAAGCTTATTAAAATTATTAAAAATTTGAGCAACTTTTTTACAACTGTTTTAATAATTTTACCATTCTTGTTGTTTCATTTTCACAATTACCTCGGTCCACTAATATTGATCAGTTATTTTTTTATTGTAGATTTGTTTGTTTTAATTCAGCTTAGCATTCTTGAATCTAATTTACTCTATGGAGACTAGATTATTGAATTTAAGACTGCAGTACTCTTCAAGCATTTCTTATGTGTAAATTCGTCCATCAGAATATGTTTGCTATTAGCTGTGCACAAACAGGACAATTTCCTATTTTCATAATAATTGTGCCATTGCCTCTCAGAACAGTTGTTACTACAGAAAACAACTTTCATGCCATTGTTTTTTATTTTTTATTTTTACTATTGTTGTTGTTTGATGATCGCCATTACCTCCAGTAACATTGATCAGATTTAAATTATTTTGATTGTTTTGTTTATTTCAATATTCAGCTTAGCATTTCTTGAATTAATCTAACTGGTTTCTAAGTTGTTCGAGTTAAAACTGCTTAACTCTACAAGCATTTTTTTGGTGTGCAAATCCGTCTTTGAAAATAATTATGTTTGCTTGTGTGCAAATGAGGACAAATAATATTATGACATGTTGGTAAGTTATATATCCAGATGTGTCACAAAATCTCAGAACAGCTAGTGGTGGCATGCATGAAAACAAAATTTATGTGATGTTAATCTGTTATACGCCGGCATTAACATTTATTATCAGCCTGCACGTTACATTTTGCAAAGAAAATTAGGTAAGAGCAACCTATTGGTACTTGTGTCATAACTGTAGAGTTTGTCTTAAATTTATATCAATTCTACTGTGACATGATGTTTTATCTCAATAAGGACAGTGGAGTTTAACATTAAGAAGAAGACATTATTGCTAATGCTAGTAGTGTGAGGGTAACCACCATGGAGCATTGTGTCTTTGAATGTGTGGTTCCAGAAAATATGCATACCTCCCCCATGGAAGGTTTTTTTTTAGATTTGCAATGGCCCCAGCCATCTGAAATTTCCAATTTAACTCCACACATTTCAATCAAAACCTTTTGGTTTTGCCCTCTCCCCTTTGCAATATCTATTGACCTTCCGTGGTGGGTGGGGGGGGGGGGGTATGTATATTTTGTGGACTGAACTGCGCAATACAGTTGTACTTACTGTAACTATATGTGTGACTGAAAAGGAAATATTAATCAACATTCTTTACAAAATTTGGACACACTTAGACCTTGACGTTCTGTATAAAAATGAAAGTGCTAAACAGAAGACAGGAAAAACCGGAAACGTTTTAATAATATCGTTTTAAGTATTTAAATATGAGAACTTATATATAGTGTAAAATAATTTAATTTACTTTTACCGGTTCCACTTGTAATAATAATAATAATAATAATAATAACAATAATAATAATAATAATAATATTACTACTAATAATAATAATAATAATAACAATAATAAATAATAATAACTGAATAAAATTACGAAAATAAGAAAATATCTTGTATAAGTTACAGTACAGCTAATAAAAGCTAAAATAGGTATTTGAATTTATAATACAAATAAGTTGCCTTCTGTACAGTTTGTACGCCACAAATTCACGTTCGATGGCGTGTGCTAAAAATAACAAGATCTCGCTTGTCACAAGAAGAATGATTTGTCTTAGACGGATGATCCGTCTCAAGCCGAAAATGCTAAACATGTATCAGGCGCAAACACTAGGTACCAATCCCCCCCTCCCCCTCTAACCCTAACCCTAATCCATTTTTTCGGCTTGGGTGACGCTCTGTGTTCGTCAACACCGAAACACCCGTCGTGTAACCCGCGTAACGATTTATATCTGAACAAGTTATTCGCCAAAATTCGTCGTCGGATTTATACTTAGACGAATTATCCGTCTAGACGGATAATTCGTCTCTGATCTAGTATAAATTCGACCAGTTATTGCGCTATTTTGATATATATATATATATATATATATATATATATATATATATATATATATATATATATATATGTATATAATTTTTTTTCTATAGCTTTTACTGGGTACAGGACTACCCAGTAGGGGTAGGCACGAACGGGACTCCTAGGTCCCATGCAAGGTGCCCCCACCCCCCAACCCACCCATTCCCACAACCCACGAAGGTTGACCACACCACCGGGCTCTACTTCCCCTTCTCTTTTCGAACAGTGATGTGGGTTCTTTAACGTCCCACAAGAACAGATCAGAGAGAGAGAGCTCTGAGACGGGACATACGGTTTTTCGTCCTTATCCGAGAAGACTAGAAAGTCTAACCATTTGCAGATGTAATTACAAAGGCAGCACTTTCTCCTCAATTAATTTAAAGACCCTGAGAGTTGGTCCGGCCGGAGTTGAACCCGCGACCTCCCGCACGGTAGTCCGGTGCTCTACCACTGAGCTAATCATGTGTACACAGAAACAAAAGACAGACAATTTTCAGACTGGGCGTCCGGTAGCCCAGCAATTACTCCATGATATGTTGCTAAATAAATAAACTTTACTCTTATCATATTTATGATCGTCAGTTTGTTGTAATTTTGGGAGTTAAAATTGCATTTACATTAATTAAGCTTGACAGGCATTATGGCTGTTGTAACGTACAAAACTTTAAAAAAATGACTGTAGCTCGCGTTTTATTTGAAGGACAGTTCAAAAAGTTCCACTGGAGAAATTATGGAAGTAATTCTTGGAAGCACAAAGCATCTAGAACTGAGCGGACAAACGGACAAACCAAACCCTGGAAACGTTGCCAACACCACTTTCCAGCACGTTTCAGCTATTTAATTTTACTATGGTGGGTCGTTACTACCAAAATTATATCTTGTTACTTTTATAGGGGTATCAAACAAATGCCCACCAGTTTGAGTAACAAATTAAAAACATTTTTTTTCTTCCAGTTCCACATAACATGTTAACATAGCAATAGTATAACCAAACATCGTTTTGGAGGACAATAATTTAGAAGACTTTTCAGTCATATCATGTAGCAAGGTGTCTGAATATTGCAATCACTGAATAGTAATACAAAGAATTAATACTATTTAACAATTAGATTATAAGCTCGAGATTTCTATCGTGTGATAGCTGATGAGGGCGCAGCCCGAATCAGCTATCACGCATAGAAATCGAGAGCGGATAATTGTTTTAGTGTAAATCTACTAGTCTTTCAAAACTAAACAGGTAAATTATCTAAATCCTTCTCTCAAACACTTCGAAAACGCGAAGAAGCGACGGCCATTTTTTTGGCAATCGCTACTCACTATCACAGCCGGAATAGACCTTTTTCATAATGGCGGACGATTTTAATTATTCTTTTGTATATGCTAACCTCACTTTAATGAAAAAATTCTATTGAATTTTGCACATGCTGACGAGGCTAGTAGGGCTCATTATCATAAAAATAAAAGAATAATTTGTCGGGCGCCATTATGAAAAGGGTCTATAGATAGCGAGTAGCGTAGCCAACCAGAGAACGGCATTCGTGATAGAACGCTAGTAGATTTATACTAATATGCAAGAAATATGGAGTCTGAGCACCCACTTTGAAATCGGACAGTAGGTACGATTGCTTGATCGAGACTCTAAACGTCTTTCGTTTGGTTTCACTCTGTTCTAAAAGTTTGGGTTTTCCAGTTATCAGTCTTCGATATTTTAAAGTTAGTACTTTAAGGAGGCATGCACGAGAGTCCGGAGTTGTGCTTTGAAGAAGAAAGGTTGTCAGACCGGCGGGAATTAAGAAGGGATTTAGTTAATTTCAGCTTCTTTAATCTTCACTTATTATGATCAGTCCTCGGGGCATAGTGACCTAATTCCTGTTTCCAAGAACAAAAATGGTGAGTAGAAGCTCACTATATCTATTAATTCCTACTGTATTGACTTTTAGTTTCATGATACACTGAATTAAGATGATTCTACTTTAGTTCAACGTGCACTCGTCATATATTTAACAAATAGATTCCATGTTGGCGTGCGTCTGTTTAGTAATAGATCACAGATGACGTCAAAATGTGGTAAAAACAAAGAACTGGTACACGAGCTGCAGGCGAGTGTGTCATTGATGTTTTTACCACATTTTGACGTCTTCTGTGATCTATTACTAAACAGACGCACGGCAACATGGAATCTATTTGTTTTATGTACGGTAATAAAGAAACAAAATGCAAGCGAAAAACTTGTTTATTTTCACATTTCTGGAAAAATAGTTGCAGTGATGACGTAATCTGTGCATCTGTCCTCTAATAGATCATAGCTAAGAACCAATCACAACGCGCGCACTATTCACCTCATTATATAAATACTTATCGATGGGAGATAACGAGAAACTCGGTTCAACTTCCCGTAGAAACGGAACTTTAAACAGAAAATGGGAACCGGAGTACATATAAGGCTCTTATTGATAGAAATAACTTTTTGAGATAGATAGTCTTTATTTATGCACGGACAATTCATCAGCTATAAATAATAAAAAATGTTAATATGTATCAATATGCATGAAAACATAGACTTAACTATAGCTGCTTTCCACAAATGCTGTGCCTCAAAGTACGTCTTTGATTAAACGTTTAAATATCCTAAGAGACTCTGCTTGTCTTACGGCACGAGGAAGACTGTTCCAAAGAGTGGCGCCACTATAGCTAAAGCTATTTTTATAATAGTTTGTGCGCGGCAAAGGAATATTAAGTTTATTCTCAGAATCTCTTAGGTTATACGCAGTTTCTCGCCTTTCAAATTTAGAACCTCTGTCATTTATCAAATATGAAAATGATCAGGCATTCTATAGACTTTTAATCCTAAATAAATTTATGCATATGGCTTGAGTGATCCCCATTTGTTGACTTAAAAACTTTCCTTGTGTGTGTTTAATGACAAGTAATTTGAGCTGTAGGTAATAAACGGAGGCCATTACCTAATGCTATAACCGCAGTATTTGTTGACTTACGTTCGGCGTTTCCTGGCACGTTCAAGATAATGCTTTTAAGAAAACCCTTTCTAACTCGAGACTTGCCTTAAGCATTGTTTAATGGCAGTGGGGCGATGAAACTAACACTATGCTTAGTTATTGGTGCCCGCGTGATGGACAGTTCGCTTAGCAGGGTTCGTCATCCATCTCAGTTACGTGCGAGCAGAGCCTACGAAAGACACAAACCTAAATGAAGCTTAAGGACTTTAGAGAAACACTACCTTCGAACAAAAGTAAGTCCTTAAATTTTCTGTCCTTTGGAACAGCAAGACCCTGGATAATTTACCAGCTAAAATTAGCCGCCTATTCAGTAAAGAATTTAATTACGGCTCATAGTTTGCGCTGTATATAAGTTGTTTTTTTTTTTTTCATTTCGCGAAGTTTAAAGATAATTTCTTCCTCAAGTACCTTAGCAGGAATATAGACTGGGAGGAAATTAAGACGATTTGGACGCAAAAAGGTAAACAACGAACGAACTGCGAAAAGAAAAAAATGACATAAACTCGTCGGTTGCGAAATTGGTCTTGAAGAGTTAACCTCTCAACGGTCAACACTATGGATTATTTCTGGTGATGTCGCAAATTTATAGGTATAAATTCCCTCGTGAATCTTTGGAAGGGAACAGGTGACAAATTCAGATGATTTAAAGTGACGGACGCTCACAAATTTTGAAAAATTCAATTGCTGTATGTGTTAAACTTGTGACAAATTTGGTCTCTCATTTACAGTTACGCTCAAACAGCACCTTAACAAGTCTTGTTTAAACTCCATTTAATCCCTGTAAATTCCTCCAGCTTCACAGTTGGCAAAACCTGATCGGCAATCTATACCGGTGCGGGTAAAGTTACAATAGCGGCCGATTTTTCTGTTTTACGACAACGCAACATTCCGTTTACGTAATAATTAATTTTCTACAGTTTGTGAGGTTTGTGAGGCAAAATTCAGGTTCTGTTTCTAAATTCCCTCAAACTAGTCCGCTTCTGCCCTGGCAAACTCTCATATCGTTGCCGTCATATAGTTATATATCGTAGCAAATAATTGCGTAACATTTGATTAGCCAAGTCTTAACACGGCATCGTCAGTGTTCATTGATTTTCTATCCATCAAGAGAGTAATTTTCATGTTTATTTTTATGTCGATGTCAGCTCACAATTCAGGGTAAAATGATTCGGGCTCAAGCGATCAGAGAATTTACATCGGACGACTTTTATTAAATTCAAGATCTATAGTCAAATTTATTTATAATGGACCTAATAAAGAGTTACACAATTTTTTTTAATCCTGTAATTTCTGCAATTTTTGCCGTGTTTTTCACGTATAATTCAGGGTCCAAACATGTAGAGATAAATTGGTCGATCATTATATGAGGATTTGCAAAATACCATTCCAATTAAGTTAACAACTGTATTCCATTTGCCGTTTTTTTTCTCCTTCATGGCGATTTGCCAAAGAGGAAAACTGATGCGGTGAAGAAACTAATTTTGCGTACATCCAAGCATCGCGAATGTTAAAATTCATCAAGCGATACTTTTTCTTCGTTTTATTTTACTCGCATGTGGACTCCAGAAAACATTATCTTTCCTCCGCAAAATTCAGTAAAATGAAACCATAGGAATTTAGTTTCGCACAAGGCACGCGCGTAACATCATCCCTGATGAAAATCTGACATGGTCGAACTGCAGTAATCGCTCAGTACATCTCTTCAAGTCAGGGAGACATCTAAAGGGACAAACCCGTGGGGGATTATCCTGTTTAGGGCAAGAACTTGCTAAAATTGTATCTTAATACTTTGCTCACAAATGAATGGGCTCTAAATTAATGACCAGTCATATGAGATCAGTTAGGCGAACATTCAAATTGAGAATAGAGAAATAATTCATCACTGATCTTACCTAACTGGCTACACCAGCACTGAGGATGGCGCAGTATTGTTCAAGTTATTTATTTTTATCATGGCCATTCATAGCTCGCGGTTCGATTCCCGGTGGTGACGCCATAAGTGGGCTGAGTTTGTGTTGGCTCTCGACCCTACTCCGAGGGTTTTTCTCCGGGTACTCCGGTTTTCCTCCCTCAGCAAAAACCAACATGCGGCTTATTCGAGCTGGCTGTAGGCTGTGCTCCAAGGTCATACATGGACCGTACAGCGGCTGCCAGAGACGCCTAGTATATGCTTTCGGTTCGACCTTGTTGAGCTGCGTCCTTGCTGTACTTTGCGAGGATGATTAGCACAGACAGTTATTATTATTATTATTATTATTATTATTATTATTAATTTATAGACGCCTTGATCACTTTTAAGTCAGTGTACTATGGATTTATTACTAATCTCTCATTAAAATAGATGACGCACGTCTTTAACGCGTTGGATTTTAGCTCAGATGAATTTTTGTTGAGTGCGTAAGCTTGCCCCAATTGGAACCAGCATTTATTTTGGTAAGGTTTTTTTTTTTTTTTTTTTCATATTTTGATCTCTCATTTAGAACCACAGAAAACAAATGTGCTAAGCAGTTCAGTGACATGACAAAAATTAGGCATGGACCTTCTTTCAAATTCCTCTAAAAATAGAGGGGGGTGGTCTACATTTTGAGGATTAAAACATCTAACAGTATAACTTGAACAAATTTTTAAACTTAATAAAATTATGTAATTACGTATCACATGATATGCAAATTAGGTCATGTGACCTATTACGGTCACTTAACATGAAAAAAACTTCATTGAGAAATGGCACCAGTTTATAACAACGGTCATTTAAAGAAATTACTACGAAATATCTCCGTGAGTAAACGGCAAAACATCTGTGCCCGGACTTTGTTCAATATTTTATTTACAGTGTAAATAAACGACATTTTGAACTAGTACCCAGTCCCCTTGTCAAACAAATTTCACATTTCTTGCTATTATAGAAAATTTACTTAAAAGGCCCAGCCACAGAAATGAAGTATCAGCAACTGTGAACAGTGTAACATCAATGGCAGCCTCAAGAAAGCAATTAAAAGTGGTGCCATTTTGTCAAATAGAATTTTGAGCTAAAAATAGCCTTAATAAGTCACGTGACAATACATGACGTCAAACAACCTTCAAAGAGGCCCTGCTAGGGTAAATTTCGACAAGCGACATGGCCCAAAAAGTAGCGACAGCACATAAAACGAAATCCCGACAGGCGACATCATTCCTTGCAAAATTCCGACAGTGGCATCAAGGCCGAGAATTAACGATTTAAACACCGACACGGGAGATTTTTAAATTCAGACAAGCGACACGGGACCCTCCCCTGGCAGGGCCTCTTCAAAGTTATTGAACTTATCGCGAAGACGTTTGTCCTAAAGGTGTTTTGTGTCATATTGAAAGCTTAAAAAGTTAGACCACCCCCCTGCTGTTTGGGGGAGACCCATGCCTTAATTGTCTTGAGTGCCTGAAATTGGATCTATTTTACGGCAAAATTTTCTGGAAATCAACCGACATTTTTTCCTAGAAGCCCCCGTTATCTTTATTAAATAAATATGGAAACAAAGATTTCAAACCATGTCTTTAGAGTAATACAATAAATGTTACAAAGACATAAAGCCAATTCGGCACATTCTTGCAAATGACAAGCGAAGAAACAACTTAAAAGTTCAATTCACGAATACATGACTTAAATATAATTAATTTACTTGGCAGAGTCGTTCGCCATGTAAACAGCAAAACTCTAAAAAGTAACATGACGTAACTCAGAAAACAATGACACGAAGGTAGATTTCCTCAAATTTTCGCAACACTGAAAAGAACTCAGTTAGGCGTGTTAGTTCACGGTTAGAGGGCTGTGATAACCATACAGTTGTCCCACGAAAATAACGGACAAACACTGATAGAAGTGTTACCTAAAAATCAATAAAACAAGCATACAAAATACTTGCAAGTCTCGCAGATCTATTCTTTGACTAGTTTGGACAAACGGCAACGTGTCACTTTTCGATAGATGTCGTTTTAGGTGCATTCCGAGAAGTAACTGGTTTTAAAAACGTTATACTACCTCATGCTTTTTTTTATTTATATATATAAACTATAACAACACAGTAAATATATCACACAATATAAGACCTTGCAGAGCAAAAGAAAACCTCACGCAAAAAGTCGCTGTTTTTAGGTTATCATTAAAACGATCAGCTGGAAATAGTGGCAATACAATTAAGCAATGCGGTTTCCGCGCTTTGGGTGATAAATAAGTTTCGTGGCTTCGTACATTCAGACTGGTTACTCTTCACACTTGAACATAATGTTCCTTGTTTTCTACTGTGGCTCATCGATCCTGAAATTCTGTTAATCTGCCGATGTTTACAAGTATACGTGGTAAAGGTGTCGATTTGTTATGGTTTGCATGATCGTGTACCCAAATGATGCAAAAAACGCACAATATACATAACGAATAAGCGAGATAGCGTGTTTCAACAAGGTATATCCAACTCCGTAAGCTAAACACCCAGTGTTTTCATCTCCAGATAGAGTCTTAATTTTCACATGTTACGACAGTTTCAGATGGCATTCCGGCACAAGAGAAGACTTTCGCCTTTAATAACAAATAAATCTTACATTCAGGGAAAATCCTTAACAAACCGTTACGTACTCACTTCACTTCACTTTACTTTCAAATGTCATGCCTTAACTCGTGTGCAGTGGTCATAAATTTTGAGTCTGTGGAGAAAACCCAGATTGTTACCTTTATATGAAACCTACGTAGCAGTACTTTCAATTAATGTCGTTCAAATTTACCAATATTTGTAATTTTTTCCCGATTTGTCGTGCCCTTTAGAAGGACAACCAATTAGATTCAATTATAATTTCCAATTTTCTTCTCATTATTATTTTTGTCCCTTTTCCCTCCATTATTTCAAAAAACCGGTCAAGGTTTATTGATCGCAAGTTCCCCTGAATGTTTGGAATCTTGGCCGTAGTTGCTACTTCATTGCCAAATCGGCAACCTTGAGTAACACTAAAATGAACACGTATATTTGTCGAGCGGCATCAGGAAACCGCACGCTATTAATACCTTGCATACTTTATATATAGCTGCCTGTAATTTCTTGCAAGAAATGGAATAAAATAATACAAAACAGACATTTTTTCCGCACTGATGTTGTAGAAAGTGTCGAAAATTCTTTTAAGTAATCGTCTATGCAGAAAACCCATGTGAATTCAGTTTGTTTCAAAGGAGATGATTAACTGAGAAACAATAAACGAAATGAGTTAATATTATGAAAGTGACTTTATTTAAGGAAGTCACGCATTTTTATTGTAGCTTTGCATAAACTTAATAACTTTGGGGTTTTATTTCTTCTTTTCTTTTATGTTTAAAGATAATCATGCAACAGACGTTCTTACGCAAGAAGACTAAGCGGCTGCACCTGATATATCTGCAGAATGCAAGGCAGCAGGTGACGTTTCATTCCATGAAATATATCGGACAGTAAGCGATATTTTCTTTGTACAGGAAATAAACAAAATAACACAATTTAAGACTTTTTGTCACTTTCAGAGTGTTAATTAGGAAAAACAGCAGAAAACAAAGCCTTGCTTTTTTGGGGGATTATTTCAGTTTATTTAAGAGATACTGGCCAAACAAAACAAGCGCTTTAATTGAAATATTTAGAGAGTTATTAGAGAATAACTGCATGTAACAAAGACGTGCTTTATTTAAGCTTTTTAACCGGCCTTTTTATGAGAGAGGAGTGTACATTCTATCTTTCTTTTTTACCAAAAGTCTATAAAAGAGTTACTGCATAACCGGTTGACAATACAAAACACGAAAAGAAATGGGAATAAAAGTGCGGACTTCCACCTAGCCCCCCCCCCCCCCTAAAAAAAACCACCCCACCACATCCTTCTTCACTTTGTAGAGGTACTTAAAACTACAATGTACTTCAGGTTTCGTCAGGTTATGCATATAAAATGACATTTCAAATCCCCATGCGTGGCCGTAGTGAAAACAAATGAAATTATATACCACCATTAAGAAGGTTAACACATGCAATCAAGTAACATGATATTACAATACATTTCTATACCTCTGATACTACAAAAGTATTCTAAGGTAATGAATTTCATAATGAGAGTACTACAGAAAAAGTATCTTTGCTTTGGTGCTATCCAGCTGAACTTGTTGTGCGAAAGATTGTTTCATCGCGTAAAAAAATTGACCTCTGAATCAGTTAAAAAAGAAAACCCTTAAGAAAACTCAGGCGCGTCCTTTCCATCTTTTCTCGGTATTTTATAGTCTCCTGTACATGCGTAGACAATTGATTTGAGCGGTAATCAAACGTAGGAGCATTGCTTAGCAGCCCAAATAACGAAACACCCTGTAGAGAATACAGGGCACAATTCCTCGCAAAACCTCCCTCTTCAATGTTGCCCCAATTTGCTACCTTGTTATGGCGCTGAAACAAAATTGAAAAGAGCAAGAAAGGGGTGGTGTTGGGGGCAGGGGGGGGGTTAATTCGCTCGATCTCATTTCAGGTTTGTGTCCTGGATTGTAGACGTTTTGAAATCTTATCATGCAAAGGTTGAGGTGTATTTCATATCAATTTCTAACAGGTATTGCAGCAAATTTTCGAACGTCTGTCCCTCACTGGCAAGTGATGCACGTTAACATAGGGCAAAATATACACATAGCCATTTTTGAAACCAGTATGTAAACAGGCTAACAAAGGTTAGAATCTCAACGACCCAACACAACAAATGATCAAAGATCTTTTAAAATATCCATAATGACGTAACCAGCTGCATGTGGCATGACATCTAAATAAGGGGACTTAACTCCCACATCACTCTCCAACTTTCAAAATCGTGCAAGGTAATGAACTCGACTTTCCATTTATTTTTATCATGAACTGGTCCTAAAAATCGGGAAAAATAACTTAAGATATCGGACCGGAGAAAGTGACGCCTCAACCAAGAGGGTGGACGCTCGAATACTGAGTAGACACAGGTTCCTGGTAGACAGCTACAGGATTAAATCAATGAGGTTTCTTCCCTTCAAAACGACCATAAAAGTTCAATGATTCCATCCAACTGGCCGACTAACTTACTCCTGTTTAATCTGAACAAAAATTCACAATGTAATGAGATCCTTCACGTTCCTTAAAGAGTACGTGAACAGTAAAAGAGTATTACTTTCAGCCGGGTTTATCGAACCAATCAGATACGGTTATTTGAACAACGTGCGGTCGACCCCAAAATATTGGCGGGAATGACGTAGGTGGCAAGCTTACACGCTTTTCCCGCTCATTCCAGTAGATTGCCATCTTCTTAGTTGCTCAAGAGCTGAATATTTAGCAAGAGTTATTAATAGAATATAGGGCTTTTTTAGTGGTTTACTGGAAGTGAGATTGAGATTTCGTGCCGCTAAGTATGAAAAATATTCATAGATAACCTATTGCTCCTCCCGGACGCAATTTGTGTCCAACTGAGACCCCGGTTATAGGCTTGATTTAATTACAACAAACCACAGAACAGGCCGCCGGTAAATACAAGTCACCGTTTGAAACAATGCTTCGCGAAAAAAAAACTTTAATTGTTTGGGGCAGCGGGGTTTCGAATATAAGTATTGCTTTATCAGTTTGGTGATCAAAGGAATGTTAAACACGCTCTTGACAATCAGGGGGCAATATAATTCAGGATCTTTCTTATGAATCCAAACTTCGTTAAAATCGCTAACACTTAGCTTTGACGAAAGAGTGAATTGATTCGTGTTGGTGTCAAGATAGCATAGTTCATGATGAGAACTTGGTTCAAGGGTCCACTGCTTCCAAGCAAACCGAGTTTCAAAGTTAGGAAAAAGGTACGTTAAACTGTTGTTCAATTAACGATAATTTCAAATGACGAGCAAAACGGATGGAAAGTAAAACGTGAATTGTATCAGAAATGTTTAGTGTTTACGTCGATTCGCCCGGCCCGCTCGACCTTGACGTCGAGCTTTTTGTCACCTCGTGCCGTGGAAATGAAAACAAAGGATTATCCAGTTTGGACATGACACAGACAACGGGGCGAATTTCACGACAAAACTTGGCAAGGCGCGCCTTTCTGGCAGAGTAGATTAACTTTAGCTACCGTCAGATGTCATGTTCAATATTGTGAGGTATTGTCAGATAGATGCTGTTAAGCTTATTACGTGGTATGTAAAATCAGATCGGCTATAAAATCGCGACCGGTATGCGTCTGGCAATTTCCAGATCTTTCTCAGTCCCGTACACCTTTCCCGCTGTTGCAGTAATAGTGCATTACTTCCTTCTTCAAAGCTCAGCCTATTGTACTCTAGGAGATTGGAAGACTCCTCGCAACCTTTTTCTTCTTATTATTTCTAAATATTACACAGCTGTAATTCTTAAATCATATTAGTTGGTCGACTGGAAGACAAGCCATAGCTACGTTTTTTCCAACGGACAATTTAACCTCCCTTGCTGTTGAAAAGAGGCTGGGGTCGTGCTCGAATTTCTGGCCGCTATAATTATTCTTTTAATTCTATTGCTGTAATCCCTTATCCGGACGCTCACATTTCAAGTCGCATTAATTTAGACAAAATGCCCTCACATGTGCTACGAAAACAAAACATGAAAATGTTTATCATTTTACACAAAACAAACTGGCTTTAGTGGGGAATAGCCAAAAACATTGATTTACACAATACTAAGCTGCAAGACATTTTTTGAGACCATGATACAAATAATGGATTGGCTGACACTCTGTCAGTGCAAGGTACATATAACTCTCTTATATTTGAACATAACATAACGTAAATGATCTTATCTCAACAAAATGTGCTCATATTTTACCACCGGTTTCACTGATGAGAAGTTAATTACTCTTCTTTTATGTAAAACAAATAGACAGTTCTACAAGAATCTTAATTTGACTTTTGTTAATTCAGAGTAACAATTTATCCTCCCAAATCAGTTTAGCTAGTTAATAGTCTGAAATAGGGATAAAACATATCGTACATCAAGTACGTTTCTCGGTAGGCATATTCCAGAGCTATTTTTGTCCGTTTATTCATATGCAACAAACATTCGGAACATTCAACAACCACGAAAAACTCGCCACACTTAAACAACGCTACAAGGCACTGAGATTTCATATCAGCCCTTCATTCTTAACCTGTAAATCCCTTACAAAAGCCAGCGCTTGTTTTTCCTTCTTGTCAAATCTCAATACAATTTTACCCGTCGATCTTTCTAACTCAGTGAAAACTACAAAAATACTTAGAAGTAACGCAAACCTCGCAGTCGACACGATTATCGAAAAGTATGAGTCACGTTTTTTAGTAGAAACAAGCTCGACAATTTCAAGTTTAGGAATGCATTTATCAGCGGATCCAATCATGAAAGCTGTCCATACAGCTGAAAGCTCAAGGTCGCCCTTAATTATATTACTCTCTGTTGTTTCCTGTTGCCAAGGTTACTTCGGTCAAAACATTTCCGAATTCCGATGGACATAAATACGTTACCCACTAGTTTTCTCACACTAGTTGAAACACGTAGAATACTCGCCAGAGTTCTCTTGGAGGAATAAAGATCGGTGAAAAACAATGTAGTATGTGAAGCGATGGCACGCAGACAATGTGCATTATACTAGGGGTGTATTCTGTTTATTTTGAGGATCAACTCGTACTTATTCAGTTTTCTTTCTTCGGCATCGACAATATCGAAAGCTAAATAACACAAATGCATTTTAGACCGCGATTACATAAGGATTGATTTGTTTCGTTGTTTTATCTCACCCCAAAACAATTTTATAATATGTACTAAATGCGATAGGCGATTAAATAAAAAAATGTATTTGCTCAAACTATCATTTGAGATCAATAGCTAAATCAAGATTTTACTCAGTAAGATATCGTTGATAGTATTTTGCATTAAGTAAGGTCGTGTTTAATTAATTACGCCTTAATTCTGACTTCTAATGGTAAAGACAAACTTTAGCTGTAAATCTGTAGACGTGTTTGCAATGTGATTAGGATAGAGCGGCCAGTATTACTTGAGGTACACATTTTTTTTTTTTTTCATTCAGGCAAAATGGCTTTACGCTTTCAGGATATTACGAAAAAAATCGTAGGAAATAGAAAAAAATTCTAACAGTGAGAACAGAACAATATTGTGTTGTGAAGGCTGAGCCTGTGTTGCACGCATTCATGGAATTGACGTGATTCCAGCTCTTAGGCTTGTGGCCGGATAAAAAGCTTGGAGCACTGTCTTCCCACACTGGTTATATAACTACTACATAAATATATTACGATGCATAACCGAGCCCCTCGCTACTGAGTGAACTCTTGAGTCTTTAGATGAAACCTGGCTTGCAACTAGGTGAGCCAGATGAACGCTTCTGCCAAAAGCCTCTTTCTGACAAAATTTAGAAACTCTTTTTCAGCTTTGCAAGCTAAAATAGTTAACTTGACAACTGCAATTGTTCTGTTTGTCGATTTACACGTCTTTAAAAAGCAAACGGAAAGACATTTTAATTATTCGAGAGTGTTATTTTGTTTCCTTGGCATCTAACCGTGACATGCATAAGTGCAACTTAACTTTACCGCAGAAAGCATAACCGCGGGGTAACGTGATTTCGGCCATCGGCTTGACATTCCTGATAAACAAATTATGCTAAATGTAGTACTTGATGCTTAAAGTCCAACCAAGAACTTTTGCATCAACAATTATCTATGTTAACAGGCCAGAACAAGCGAAAGTAATATTGCATTACTTAAATATTATGTAAATCAGTGTATATTTGGTCATCAGACTATAACAGCATAACGGGAAACTGAAGCTTTGACCATTTCTTAAGGTTTTCTTTCAAATTCTTATCTTACGTCTTTGGCTACTGGCTATTCAGTTTGGAAAATGAACCCTCAACTTACAAAGCGTAAATTGTTTACCGATTATATTTAGAACAAGGGCAGCTATTTTGTGGTAAAACATGATATAAAGAACTATTCAGGAAAAAAAACAATTAACTAGAACCTACATACCCTTTGTTTCACAATTATGGAATACCATAAATAAAACGTATTTTTAGTAATATTATCTAAGCGACATTTTAATTCACTCAGCTATTATCACGGAAGATAAAGGCGTCAAAATCTCAACTTAAACGTTGAATTCTACTGCTATCTATTCAGTTTTTCCGCAAAGGGAGATACACTTTATTTCTTTTAATGCTGAAGGCAGCATAGGTTAATATACTTCCATCTGTATTGTTGTCTTATAAGAAACCTTTTTGAAAAACCGAATCCCTTGTTGATATCCACAAAAAATTGACTCAGGTTGTGAAAAAAGTGTATTATGCTTTGGTCTCCCGGCGTCCCGTGCTCCAGTCAGTGTACCACAACCGGGAACTTGTAACAAAACGTTTCGTATTCGTCAGGCCAGGTCACGTAGCTTATAGAGTCACAGGAATTTCAATAAGACACCTGCTAACCGGCACGACAGACTGTGAAATAATCAATATTGAAAAGCTTATATTGAATTAACCGTCAACGGAACAACTGAAACGGTTAATTTTACGGTAGCAATGTTTCATTCATAACGGACAATAATTACGAATTTCAGTCACGTTCAAATCAGGGAATTTGTCAAGAAAGCTTTGAAGTGTTTCTTGTATTATCTTACTCCAGCTGTGTGTCTTTTTGATTGGTGATAATTATGTATAGTTATTTTCGAAGACAAAGAATGAGCAAAAACTTGTTGGTTTATTTGTGAAGGATTTTAGTCTCAGTAAATGTTACGTCGAGTCCCATTCAACCTATGAACAGATAAAACACCACCCGACGCCCTGTTTAACGTCGATAAACTACGCGACACCAGAGTGCCAACAAAAATTGATCATTAGAACAAACCTGTGGTTTTGAAGGTCTCTTTAGTGATGAAAAATGAATGTACCGTTGGTCTTTATAAGGGGATGTTTAAACTTTCGTGAGTGTAAGACTATTTTCTATCTGTCTGGCCTCAATTTTTTCGAATGGGATTACAAACTTATAGAAGAGTTCACATTTTTCGTATGACTCAGCAATTTTTCGCATTGTACTGTTATGTTCTAAGTCTCAGTAATATCTGACTATGGCTCAGTAATTTCTATTTAGAAATACAAAGTAAAAAATATTCATCCAATTGTCTACAACAAAGTGTCATACTTTTTTAGAAGATATATAATCCCTGAAAATGAAATATTTAATTTATCGATCAAAAGCCCACAATGTTCCTCTTTAGCAAGATTTCGTTCTCACTACATACCGCAAAATATTTGATTCTAATATTTCTTTTAAGTGATTTGTTTTATTACCATAGTAACTGGACAAATTAAACGAAGACAATGGTAATGGTTGCTAAGCTTTTAATCTAGTCCTCCACAGCATTTGAGACAGGGTTTAATTATCTGTCAATATTTTAGTGACACAGGCTTATAATATAGCAATCGAGTATTCTTAGCTTGATTCAGTCTAGTGGGAGCAAATACGATTAACGACGGAGTAACCTTAAGTGAGCAAATAAAATCCGAACAAACATGATTTCCCAAGAGAGATGACCTCGTGTCCTCATATACTGTGTGCCTCAAATATAGTGATTTTACTGAGAAAGAAAAAAGATATTTTTGGTGCCTTGAACAAGCAAGCACTTAAAAAAGATGGCACTTGGGGACGCTTACCTGTATTCACTTCTGTTTTGCTGTATGTTTGCAAGGTTGCCAGACGATGGACTATTATAGACCCGAAATCTCCTGTTTTCTACTTACTTTTGAGTATGTATGTCATATTAAGAACTGTTTCAACTTTTCAGTAAATACATGAAAAATAGGCGTTCATCCGAGCCACTTTTGCAGACACTTAATGATTACAGGGTAATTTTGATAAGTAAGTTGGTCATTAGCTTTTTAAGAAGTAGAACTCGTAAAAAGTGAGTTGTATTGAAATAATTGATTCCTGTATCTAAAATATCATGTAATCACTGTCTATTTAATTTTTTTCTGCCACCACAACGCCCGGATACTTTTGAGTTTTACCAGTAGGGCAGTAGTTAAAAATCTTTAAAGCGTTGATACGCAGAAGTGTCGCAATTTGTGTTCGTACATTCTGTTGTTTCGCGTCAGCTTGATAAGTGGTTGAATAACTTAAAAGTAACGTTTTGATTGGTCAGTTGATGTAGCACCGAATCAGTTAAAATCACAGCTATGCATTCACCAACTTTGTTGCAGCTAGAGACGTGCAACACTGGGCAGAGGTGTTCATAGATAAACGGATAAGTCACGATCACTATGCGGCGAATAAAATAATATTAGTTATAGTAGATTTTATCCGCTGGGTAGTGACTTATAAGGTTATCCGCTCCTTGAACAATTGTCTGCTGTTGCACGACTATGACAGATGCGCAGCAGGAGTTACTCTAATATAGTACGCCGAATGTTGATCAAACTGTTTGATTGAAAGCAAAATTTAATAATCCAAACTGTTCGGAAATATCATCTAATTCAGAGTGTTAAAACGTAAACACCACTGCGAGCATTTTAGCTGGTGTGTAAGCGTAAGGTGATTTTTTCAGGTTCAAGGCAAAAATGATGAAAGAAGGCTAGGTATTCCTACAACATTGATACAGAGATAAAGCGAATGAAGTGTTTACTTGGAATTACTATAGCAACACTTAAGTCTCCTTAGTTGTGGTTCTATACAACTAATGACATTCTTAACTCTCAGAATGCAGTGAACTAAGCGATAACATTGACATTACTGTAATGTTCGAGCTAAGGCGCTTTTATAATAATCGTTCTCTTTGTCATAAGTGCAATATTTTCAACTTGCAATCCATTATAATCCTTGCCAAAAATGATTACTTATAGTTTTGATAGAATGGTGAAATGATTCTATACAAAACCGAGCCATTATTTATTTTTATATTATTTATTAATTGTGTTTGGCTTTTCTTCGGTTTCAATATATTTTCAAAGTAACATTGCCATAACTTCATGACAATAACAGTATTAACAGAAATTTCAAGCTCACGATACAACTTTTTAAAGACATGTTTCGGCACGTGTCAGTTGGGAGATGCTCTTTTACCCTGGTTGTAAAAAGAGCATCTCTCAACTGACAAAAATTCTCATGTAACTGTTACTGTGTTTTAAATCTCAAATTGCTAACGTACTCAAATTGTAAACGTACTTATAAACACTGGAAAAGGAAACAACACATTAAACTGATGATGGCATGAGTCATGCCGAAACATGTCTTTAAAAAGTTGTATCGTGAGCTTGAAATTTCTGTTATATTTTCAAAGTAGCATTAAAAATCTCGTGACATAACTCCTTTAATATGCGGACATGCAGTTTTAAAAATCGTCACTGAAGAATTACGAAACCAAGCCACTTATTAATTAATAACAACTTTCTGGGCAAAAACGTAGCTCAGTTTGTTTGAAATAAAATTAGAGGCTAGTGGCTACTACTGTGTGCTGTTTTCCAAAAGGAATTTATGTTCGTATTTGACTAGCCGCTGCCGATATACTTTCCACGCACTCAAATTGTCTCCAGTAAGTCCCGTTTAACTACATTTTTCGTATTTCTTATCGGTAGCAAATGCTTAAACGTTATTATAGTTCAGCTATAGGTCATCATAATAAAGCAAATTAAATTTGAAATTATTTTTATTTTTGGGAAAATGTTTGTAATCACCATGGCAAACAAGAGGTTGCTCTGTATGGTGTTATCTGGTGTACAGGAAGAATCGCCTTTTTTTGGATAAAAAGGAACTACGAATTGGTATTCAAGATCATCCGGTTTTCGTGATACACTACACGTCTCTAGGTAGGAAAGAGATATTAGATGAAAATAGTTGGCGTCCTTGAGTCGAGCTTAAAATATCCTAAGCGTGCTATTCATCGATCACCTGAACTCCAAACTTAACCCACTTTCAGCACTTTGGGCAGAACCCTTGGGTATTAAGCCTGTTTAAGCTACCTTTTTGCCTGTAAGAGACTTGTTATCGCTTGCATCACTAAGGTTGCATAACAGGGAAGCACCTTTTACTGAGTCTTTTATACCTCATATTCCGCTCCTCAGAGATATATTTGTAAACGGGGTTTGATTTAATGTGATCGCGTGCGTATTTGAAATTAACCTCCACAAAAGCAAGACATGATGTTGTTCTTTCAGACACGAGTGTTCGTTACAGAGCGAATATTTTAAACCCTTCGCATGCCCGCAGTAGAATTGTAAATTTAACTAGAGTCGTGCCAATACTAGAGGGTAAATTTGACGAATTGATTGCTGTCGTGTTGTTGCAAAAACCTACTCGTTAGTATTGCATTTGGCCAGAAAATAAAGTTACAACACACCCCCAGCCAACGAAAATATCTTAAAGCTGATTACTGCATATAGTAAAAGCACAATAGCAAAGTACTGTTAAGCTTCATTTAATCCATAGAATTTTTCACTTTCTTCTTTCGCTTGTAAACAATACCAAACATCAAATAAGTGCAAAATCAATGGGTTACTCAGTAGCCTTACTATGAATGGTCACTTAGGGACTCGAAGGGTTGCGATCATATGGCACTATAGGAAAGTACTTCTCAGTAGCTTTCATTTAAATCGTCACTCTATAGATTTCATCCAATCAGTCTCAAAAGTTAGAATCATCTTGTGCATTATGATAGACAACGCAACGGGGAAGTACGCATGCGTAGTGACTATAGCTTTTATACAAAAAGACTCGCTAGGTATAATTTTATCTTCATATCCCAGAAACACACTACTCAATTAGCTATCATTTGGTCACATTTTAAAACTAATTTAACCCTTTAGCCAAAGGAATAAAAGAGTTATGAAAACAAAACGAATTATACGACCAAACCTTTTAAAGCAAGGCAGATTCTTGTTTGATCACTAGAAGAAATCAGGCGAATCGTGGACTTAAGTGACGCGGGGAAAAATCTGCAGGGGAAATGAAGATTAAAGGAGTTTGTTTTGAAAATAGACCCACCATTCAAGCGCAAAAACGGGGCAGCAAATTTTTAGTTTTATGTGGTTTAACTCGTAACCAGTGCTACTCGGGTGCCATCCCACATTGCTTTGCGCACGATCCTTCTAACCCCATCACAACATGCTGGAAACGCTTAAAGGAACGTTCTCTTCTATCTATTGCAGCTCAAGGTATTAATGTGACATTTTGTAGTGGACATATCTTGCGAATTATTGTAAAAACTGGGTAGTGAAAACGCAATTACAAAATTTTACTGAAACCTTCTTCGTTAAGAACCCTAGTGAAACGTTATTACAAGCTACTTTGGGTTCATTTCAACTCACCTCTTGCTTCTTATGTGAATTTTTTTGGGGCAAATCCAAAGTGCTTTATTGACTACATGATCTTTGTATTTTCCTATTAGCTGATCACTTTCTTAATCCCCCTCAAGTGTATCGTAAAAATTCAGTCGAGAATTTACTTGTTGTCAGTTTAACAATAATACTGCAAATTATTACTTCCGAAACCAATTACCGAGTTGTCTGGCTAGCACGTCATTTTTCAAAAATTTAAATTCAGGCATTTCATCTGGCAATTGGGAGCACTGAATCAGCTAAGTCATCGCTTCTGCTCTTTAACTACCTTACATTGATTTTGAGATCAAAAACTGTGAATGATCGCCGGGGCGTTTGTTCAGATTCTTTGACAGACGAATTGGAAAGCATCGGCAATTTGAAGGTAAGCGCAATAGTCGATGAAACGTTGAAAGACTATTAGTTCTAGAATGAAATATGCGGTTATTTATAAACATTTAAACGTGAAAAGTCAGACTAAAGTTTAAAGAGGTTTTATGTATAACATTGTAAACATGAATTGTGTGAATTGTTTGGTTTAGAGAGTTATATCACAGAACAAAGCATTTCAACACTGATACATTGAACAGTAGCTGATATTAGAGCACTTTCAAGGGCACTTAAGTTTCAAAAATGGGAAAAAAGTCCAGATTTCGCTCAAAGAAATTATTCTAAACAAAGAACAGCATTGACAGCACTGCTCGATAACATCTACTTCACACTTTGTGATTTTATCGCTCGAACTCAAACGTAACATGACTCTGAAAGTTTAAGATTTTACGCGGAACCCAACATTAATTCCCAAAGCCGGGTAATGCATGACCATGATCAGTTCATGGAATTGTGGTTTTTTTTTAATAGGTTTTGCAGCGTACTTCTGCCTCAGATTTTATTTCATCCGGGTGGGATCATTCAAATAAAGCTAGTGAGCATTGCTTTCTTGTGGTGTTGTTTATTATTCCGAACAAGTAAGTTCTAGATAGCGTTTGAGCACTGTATGCAAATATGAAACTCTTCAATAAATAATTGTGGCCAACAAATCGGTTTATATAAACTTACATTTTCCTTAATGGAGCTCCATTTCTGATTTCAGGCAATTTTCTAAACACGCTCAAGGCCGGATTAAGTCATAAAGTTTATGTATGCGCGTGCGGTGTCACGGTTTGCAGTTCATCGTTATGTTGCAATGAGACTGGAGGGTATCTCAGCGATCATGCATATAATCAATGAAAATCATAAAGGAGACATTTTCATAATTCTGAATAATCAAAACATCTATCCGCCTTTAAAATACTTTTCAATGGACAACATAAGTTATAGTTACAAAAACAAATTTCTTGGTCCATTCTTTGTATCTAGGTAATCATCAAAAAAGCCATCTTTTTTGTCGTGGAATTATAATGATTTTTTTATTACCTGTAGGCGTGACTTTAATTCTGCAGAGTCATGTAGAGATTACAACTAGGATACAATGGGCATTAAACGGTATTTTGATCACAAATACAAAATTATAACTCAGGCTTTTTCCAAATCAGTCGCGCCAGAAATATTTCTATTAATCTTTGTTTTGGCACGATGTTTTATCTCAGCATTGTTGATTTTAAGTGAGCGCCTCTTTTTAAACATCATAAACATACAGGTTCTTTTCTAATTTGGACTTCTTTAACTTTATTGGCAAAACTAAATGATACGTAAACGAATGAAATAATTCATTTGCAGCTATACATAAAACCTTGAGTTCTGTGGTTTAAGATTTGCGATCGATAGAATAATAAAAAAACTGCGGCCACTTCTAATTTTCTTTTGAGCCGAGTACTTTCGTGTGGTGTTCTTCATTGTTCCGTCGTCAGGTTGGTTTAAATTGAAGAGTCTGTGAGTAGACTAAACTACTCAGGTGTAGAGACCACTTGAAAAAAAAATTAGCAGAACTTTCAAGGATCATATTTATCATACTGTGCGAGGTAATGACTACTTTAAGACTTAAGACAACATATATAATCTGTCTAAAATCTTAAGTCTTTCCTGTGATGATCCTTTTCTTTACTTGGAAGGTGTTTTAAATTTCAAGAGTCTATGGATCCAGCTAATTGTTACTGAGTAGTAGTAACCCTTTGAATCCCTTGAGCAGAAGTTTCCGGCGCTCTCTTGGTTATGCTTTTAAGAGGTCACGGCCCTTTTAAGACTAAAAAGAGCGAATAAAACTCTAAAACTATGATCATCCATGAAACCGATTGAACACAAGTGTCCGGTGACACTAATATAGTTAGTATTTCATTTTCGTTTTCAAGCAATTTGTGTGGTTACAGATCTTTTCCTGATTCATCAGCCGCTACTCCTTGAAGCGTTTTCAAATGACAACGAAATTATGACACCGTTGCCATGCACCCATGCGGCAATTTAAAATTTGCCTTAGAAAGAACTGATGATGGTTTAAAAGTAATTAAATATATTTAAACATCTTTTTTATATACATCCCATTGTTTCTAAGTTGATAAACTTACGCGCTCTCGTTATGTTTTAGCAAGGCTTGAGTAAAAAAGTTTACTAAAACTTCTGATGAAAGTTCTTTCCTTCAGATCTCAGCTTCAGTCTTTGTTTTCTAGTTGATCAGTTGTTTGTAGTTTGTTTTGTTTGTGGTCCCGTGATTCTCAAGTTCGTTCATACCATACTCGTACGAGCAGTCAATATCGTTTACCCGAACCAATCGCTGTTTCCGTGGCCTTTTGAGTGGGCTCCCGTCGAGAGCAGCAAAGCAGCTCTCTTCAAGCGTGACCTAAAGAAAGCGCCGATCAAACTTACTTTTCTTTGGTCCCAATCATCCCTCACAATTATTTTCTGCTTTGTTCCAGTCATCTCTCAATAACAAATTTCATACATTTGCTTCTACTGCTCGGGAGAACTTATTAGTAGCCACGTATCAAGAAGGAGATACGAGTGACAGTCTGACATATTCTTCACACCTGTCTGGTTATAACTGTCTGCATCTTTTAAGGAGAACTGATATCTTGACCAAGCTGCTTTGAAATTGCCTGATTTGATAGTTTTCCTAATTACAATATCCCTCCCTGCTTGATGGTGTAGTTCTGTAGTAATCAGATATGATATACAAGCTGTGGCTCGATCCCGCTGCATAAAAAATCATATCTTGTAGCGTATACATGTATGATTCTTATTTCTTGGTAAGACATTTAAAAGTAGATAAAAGACCTCTACTGGGGGGTAAACGGAACATTAATTTTCCTCATTCAACGCGGTAATCACTTAAAAAAAATTGAAGCGCTTATTGTGTCATGCGTTGGTTTTGTCTAAAGCCCAGGGGACCGCATTGATAATTATTTCGGTCTTTGAACCTTTTGTCAACGTCGGTACAACACCACAAAACTCATTCAAGGCGTAATAGTTTTCTCATGGATTCAAAGACTTCAGTGGTATGACCCGCTGCCGCAAATTTGACAGATAACTTTGTGAGCAATCGCATAAATATGTCGTTTTGTTGTGACACCGTGATGCCGAATATACTTTCGAAGCGGTCTGGGTTTCCTAATTAGTAGGGAAACTCGAACGTCACAGAATTCAATGATACCGCCAAGTCACATATCTATCGACCAGGGACTCTGAAGTTTGATGAACTGGGAGCCATCACGATCAACTTGTTTCTCGTCTTAACTCACAGTCGAACTTTAATAACAGACATTTCAGACTCAGGACACGCGGTATGTAACATCTTATTTTCTAAATTATACCTTATTTGGCGATTTGTTTGGTGCCGCTGTTTCGATCCAGTGGCAAACTAAACTCTGTTTATTTGGCTAGAAGTATAGAACTTTTAAGAATGAGGAATCTGTGAGAGAAATCTTGAAGTGCACCAATTTGAATTATACAAGATACTGCTCAGTAACACTTTGGATGTGGAACGCTTTTACACTAAGCTCGCTGAAAACTGGCGTTTACAATTATCTGGTCATATTCTTACTAAACGTTTGTAAGTAGAATTGCATTTGCTAGCTTCTTCACACCTTACTAATTGAGCTTTCAACTTAATTTTCAAAGAAAACAACCTTGTTAGCGACTATTTTATGGACTAACCCAAGTTTAGGTTCCTTGTCTTTAATAATATGCCGCTTTGTAGATCATTTAGGAATTAACACAAATTGATGCTAAGACGGGCCTCTTAGTTAAATCATTTTATTTAACTTCGATAGCGTGAAGTTAGGAGAATGCCACTGAACTATACAGTTTTGTGAGCATATTATTCTATGAAATGGCCTGCTGTGCCAAACTGACATAACTGCCCAGGAGTTGTTGTTTAAATATACTTAGAAACTTTATTACCATAATAACTTCCGGACACAAGCGATGTTTATCGAACTATCCAACTTTCGAAAACATCAAAAAGTTTCGGATGTGGACACGTTATTGCAAACCTATATAAAGATTAGCACCAAAAGTTTGTATTTGGGTGAAGTCTTATGACTGTAAGCTAAAATTTCTATTGGCGTGGCCCAGTTCTGAACAAGAACGAAAGCACGACTTCTTTATGTATCATCATGTGCGAGATTACACGCGTGTTGGCCACGGATCTCCGTGTCATACGCATGTGAATGGTAACAGCATTTCTTATTTATTTGTCTTGAAAATCGAAGTAGAAACCATATTGAACACATAAACAACAAAAATCCCTAGAACATTTTTAATAGATAAAATAACATTTGAGTTTTAAACAAAATTTTCATGTTACTTATCGGAAACAGATATTGAACATCGCCTTGTTACGTCTGAGGCAGATATTTCAAATGCATTCCGGTTAACCATCTGGTATCCAGTATATAGCTTCTAATATCTAAGAGCAGCACGTTCACAGAACGAACATATTTGCAAAACAAGCAACCAAAGTTTAGTGTATCCAAGTACGAAGCGAAATTGCAGTAGCATAGAAGTGTTTGGTATTCGAGAAATCTTGTCTACGGCATGAAACACAGTAAACTACTGACCAAAAAAAATATATTGCTCAATACCTTTCCCTCGAACGGAAAAACCTTCACAGACTCGAGAATTTATGAAACCACCTTGTAAAGCATGTAGAAGATGTCGCTAAAGGCAAGACTGTTCGATTTCCTCTACAAAATCAAACTTTACAGTCATGCATCTTTAGTGTTAAATGAATGTGACCACACCAGTATTTCATCCCACACTTGGAAATCGTATTACTTAGGCTTATTTTCATTACGCAACACATGCACCTCTGAAAGGAAAAGTAGGGGTAAGAGATGTTCAAACTTTTTAAGGTCAAAAAGAGAAATCTTGAATCGCCGTGCACATACATGTACCGGAGAAGCCTAAAGATTGGTTGTGCCTGTTTCCATGTTGTAGGAATATAGACGGCTCGAGTATGCGACGGAGCAAAAACTAGTGACATCAGATGACTAAACCACGCCGTAATTTGTTGAACTTCAAAAATGAGGATGATTTGAGAAAAATTCTCCTTCAAGTGGGAGTTATTTAACCTCCACTTCTAGCTCCAAATCCGGAGTTAACAAATAATGTAGTCCCACCGTCAAGAGTTATTTAAGCGTTCGAAAATTACTGTGCATAGTAGCATATTTTGTATTGCAACCGATACTGAACATATGAAGCGGAAAGTAGGTGGAAGATTACGTCATTGAAAAAAATAATAATATTGACTTTAGGATATGGGAAGGCCTGATCTATGTAATGATAAGTGGGATGGTATGAGATTATTAAGCAACTGATCATAGCTTAATCGAAGGGAGGAAAGCTATAAGATTGATCTACTTTAAAGAGCAAGCTATAGTGCAAGGCAATAGTCGCAAAAGGGAATCTCTTGCATGAGGCGCACTGCGTGCAAAGGTTGACAAAAGACTATGCCGTTTCTCTTGTAGAGATCATACATGCTGGGATGGACCGGAGTAAATAACTCACATGTCAGTTTTTATTTCTTTGCAGAAATCTAGCAAACGGAAAAACTCAAAAGACAAAATGGTTAAAGTAGAGGATAATGTTACCTCCTTGGAGACGAAAGGTAATTGCTGCTTACTTCTTTTTACCTATGAAGACTAACGGCAGAATCAGGAATAAGTGTTGCATGGTTTAAGGTTTTATGTGCTAAGAAAGCTTCTTGATTTATTTTACTGCTGGTCGACTAACGAACACAATTAGGCTAATTACGAGACCTAGAGCTGTTTATTAAGGTCATTTAGCTTGAAGGCTTTTCTCTATTTCTTGGGTATAAGCTCATCGCCTTCTGTTAAGGAATAAATAAAAAAAGCGCCCTAACTTTGACAAGGTCGCGTACTAAATAAACACTCTTGAATTCATATTAACTCACCGATGGGCAGTTGGACGCTCAGGTCACAATTCCTTACTTACGCGAAATCAAAACAATGACGGATCTGAAGAACGAAAATGCTTAATTGATTCATTATTCCATTACATGTCGTTTATTTGAATAACACTCGCTAAATAAACCATTCAGAACTGTTCGTTGTAAATCGGAAACTTTCGGAAAATGCTCGCGAGACTTGAACATCTTTCACAAGATAATTCACGGCTTGAAACTCTGGTTGAATTTTGACAAATTCGGTTATTTTCTGTAGTGCATGAATTAATTCAAAGAAAATAAAGCGAAAACAATGAACACAAATAGTAAGGTGAAATTCCATTCGCGGTTGTTTTTTATTGTCAACACGTGCATTCAAAAGCCCGTATTGTCCCCCTCCCTGTAATAAGCCGCTGATAATTGTGGTGTATATTCAATGATTGACATTCATTATGTCTTAAACAAAGGGGATAATGAAGCGATCTAAAAAGAGCTAATTAAGAACTTGTTTAGGGCTTCCTTTCCTTGTTTCTTTTCATTTCTTCTATCGCAGTTCAAGATTGGTTGTCCGTCAATATTGAAGTCGGCATCTCTTTACGTCAGTCACAAAAAGTAAAAACATTTCTGTAATTCGCTTCGGCCAAATCAAAATAGCTAGAACTTTCTTTGTGAATATATACACATTCATTACAATGAAACTAGTCGCACAGGAAACGGTCGATTTGTGGAACCGATGCATCATCGCCGTATAAATGTTACTTCTTTTAAAGACGCAAAAGCAACGTTACCGTCGCAGGTGGTTTCTTGTGATATGATTCCGACTAGAAACGCTTTGTGTCAAGAATTGGTAAGTTTTATAATAGCGCCTCTAAGGCCGCTTTACTCTTGAATTATAACCAAGTACTGACAAGTCAAACGGCTTTACAAGCTGCCCTTTCCGTCTCCACGACAGCTGTACTGTATACTGATATTCAGTCAAGCAGTTTTTATTGCAATACACTGAAGTGAGTTGGAGATGAACTAAGTCGTTTACTTCAAGGGACCTTAGTAATTATCGAACCTAAGTCGATTGATCTTGTCATATTGTGTCCACTGAGATATTGCAAATAATCCAACTATTACTCTGCATTTCGCTGCTTACTGGACCACGGATAATTTGGAGTAATTTTCTCAGTTGTTAAGCCTTAAAAACAGTAAAACATTCTTGCCATCGTTACTAACAAAACGATCTGTTTCTATCTTATTTTATTGTTTCTTTTTTTTTTCTCAACGCTGAAGCTAGTACATTAACATGCGCAGTAGCATCTCACATGTTCATACTGTTAATAATAAACTCCATTTATATAGCGCCTATATCACAAGCTGTTCTAGGCGCTTTACAACACTGGCCGGGGGACGTTTGCCAGACTGCTTATAACGCAGTTTACAATTAATGAGTGACCCCGTAATATCAATATCAAATTAAGACAGACACTAGGGGTGGTCACTGCCAAAGTTTTGTTACGTCCCTAGTGGTTCTTTTACGTCCCACAGAATCAGAGAATTATGAAGAGTTGTGAGACGGGGCCTACGGTTTATCGTCCTTATCCGGGAAGACTAGAAAGTCTAACCGTATGTAGATGTCATTACAAAGGCAGCACTTTCTCCTCAATTATTAAAGACCCTGAGTGTTTGTCCGGCCGGGGTTTGAACCCGCGACCTCCCGCACGGTAATCCGGTGTTCTACCACTGAGCTAACCGGTCGGCGGTTAGCTGTTGATTTATTATCCAAGAAAGAATGATAATACATACACGGTATTGTTCACACTACATCTATTGTGGACATAATTCATATGGATTGTAAATCTATGTAGCTCTTTGTCAATCTGTAGAGCTCGTCGGATTCGCAGTTCGTCTCAAATTATCCAATCCTGTGAATCTCAATCCTCCTTGTTTCTTTAATGCATAACTTACTAAGTCCTTCTTGGCATCTTTCTCCCTCATTGAAAACTAAACCTCTTCTCTAATCTTTGAGGGAAGAATACTGATATCGTGTACCTTGGAACACTGGCAAATCATTGGAAGGAAATGTCAGCAGCTATTACTACATTAAGCATCCTTCAGTTAATCTCAGTTAAGTGGTCGCGGTTTTATATAAAAACTGAGGGTGGCTCGAGAGGGAACCTCTTCACTCCAAAATGCAATGTCGGCGATGTCATATGGAAAGTGAAAACAAGTATGAAAATGGACTACACTTTAAAATGTCACGCAATTTGCTAGAACTAAGAAATCTTCCTTGTCATCGTATCAAAATGTACTTTGCATCCACGCGTTTGCTGACAACCCGACTCGCAGTCGTGTACGTGATAAAACTTCCGCACAAGTAAACAGTGAATATTTTCGTTGACAAAAAACGCCGTGCATTGCCCCCAGGCACAGTTCCACCGTTCTGTCGCTTTGTTTATACACAAATCAATTTCATTTGCTCAAGAGTCAACACCGAAACAATAGGGTGCTGTGTCAAAGCAATCGAACGTTTCATCGTCTACTCTATTCATGACTTCATATAGTTTCGAACCTTCGAACGTTGGCACTTATGTTTGCGAAAACGCGATTTTCGCTTTGGGAGCGGAAAAGGCGGCACAGCGAGAAAGGAAAATACTCGCGTAGAAGAGCCTTCCATGAAGATTCTTATAGCTCGGACAGTGGTGAGAATTGTAATTAGATTTCATCGGTGATGTTTGTTGATCGAATTTTTTCCTGCTAAACAGTTTGCATTGTAAATTACCACTAAAAACGGATGAGAAGCAACTGTATCACCAACTATAGAGAAAACATTGGTCCATAATACTAAAAATGTTCTAAAGGGAAAATGAATGCAACCTTTCCTAAAAAAAAATTATTTATGATCGGTAAGATTTTCCGAGGAACTAACACTTGTGGAGTGTGACCCAGTCCCTACATACTTTGGTTACTACTATCCAAGCAAACAAAGGCAGGTTTTTCATGCTGAGCACGAGGTTATGAATATACTCGGTCCAGAACTTAAAAGGTGCACAAAAGTTTCCTTCGCGTGCCACTGATATAAATAGCTGAGTATCTTAAGCATTTCCTCTCCTTTCTCTTGTTAATTACCTAATGATCGGATTAACATCTAATATATTCATTTGCCAAGTTGACCTGGAGACAAATAGGAATATTTGCAACAGCAAATTGGTCAATTTTCGAGGACCATTATTACTTCGTAATTAGCTAACGTTTTTGGCCGAACATTAACTTTTCCACTGATAACTTTATAGGATGAGTTAATTTAAAAAAAAACTTTATTTAAGATTGATTTTAGGCGGGATTGAACTGAGGGTGTGTTTTCAGTTGGGATGATCCAGTTCAGGATCAATGATCGATCCAAGATCACTGGGATCATGGTGCATCAAAGGCACCCAGGAATCAACTCTGGGAAAGGATTAGTCAGTTCCTCTGATGCACCATGATCCGAGTGATCGGATCATTGACCCTGATATTGATCATCCCAAAATAACGCACCCTGAATCTAGCAACTAAACGAACGCCGTAGACTATTCATTTTCAGCAACTGTCGATTTGGTTTGCCAAACAGAGACTTGATTTGCAGGACTACAACAGCAATTTTGGGAGAGTTTTCTCTCGTTTTATGCCGTAATTCTTCAATCATTTAATGCAAGACTAAGAAGTTGCTTTCTAGCTATTTATAATTCTAGCTGCCTATTTATTGTATTTACAACGCACGCAATTTCTGTCGACGCAAAATTGAGTTTCTTAGCGGCGTGTCATCACATTTAATGAATAAGTATGACCAGTATAATGAGATCAAAAGTGTCGAGGCGAGTGAATGCAGACGTTTTCTATTCGATGTTAGTATAAATCTACTAGCGTTCTATCGCGAATGCCGTTCTCTGATTGGCTATGCTACTCACTATCTATTCTGTGATAGATAGTGAGTTGCGGCTGTCAACAAAATGGCGCGCCCTTCTTCGCGTTTAGACGGCGTTTCGAAGTGTCTGTGAGGAGAATTTTGATAATTTACTTGTTTAGTTTTGAACGACAAGTAGATTTATTCCAAAACAATCAGATTATTCGCTCTCGATTTCTATGCGTGATAGCTGATTCGGGCTGCGCCCTCATCAGCTATCACGCGATAGAAATCTCGATATCATAATCTAATTGTTAAATAGACAGTGAGTAGCGGTTGTCAACAAAATGGCAACCGCATCGTCGCGCGTTTTTGAATTGTCGGCGAGGAGTTTTTAGATAATTTACTTGTTTAGTTTTGAACGACTAGTAGATTTATACTAAAACAATTAGATTATTCGCTCTCGATTTCTATGCGTGATAGCTGATTCCCGCTCATCAGCTAACACGCGATCACAATCTAATTTTTGAACAGTACAACCTCTCCAAACATTTAGGAGGACGTTTTAAAATAACATTCCTCGCTGCTGTAAAATACACCATGAACTGGTCAGATGATACGAAACTGAATTGCATCGTTTTTCGTTTTTGGTAACACGAAAACATACTCCACTATGTAAATGAAAATGGTGAAGGAAAAGTTTTTTATGTTTTAATCAAACTGCGACTTACTGTCACCTCTATTCAATAGCAACGTCAAACTGAAATTGCTCGCCTCTTTATGTTTTACATTTGCATGCACGAAATCCGCACTGAATATATTGACTTCCTTGATCGACCACCCGTCACTTCCCGTTGTTGTCACTTACGTAGTTTTGTAAATCTGATTCTACACTCGTCTCTACAACAAAACTAAAACAATACCTGCTATATTCGCGATTTTTCCGGATAGGCTTTAAATATGATCTATATGGAAAATTCGCGAGGTTTTATTTTTCAGCATCGAGCCGACAAGACTTATTCTTGTCAAAGGACACCTACTGTCTGATAGTGAAATAAAACGTATTTTTAAAACAATTAAGTCCAACTTTATAACAGGAAGAAGTAATTTTGTACAAAAATATCAACAATTTAAAAGGACGAAAGGGAAGTACAAGTCCATTTTAGTAGCCATCTTTGAGGGTTTTATCCGTATGCTGATATTGTGCTGCATATATGAAAAGCATCAAGGGAACGTACGTATTACTCAATAGCTGTTGTTTGAATGGCCGCTCTGCAGGATTTCATCCAGACTCGAGAATTAGAATCCGGTACTCACTAGAGTTTAACGAACAACAATACAAGGAAGTGCAACTCCAAAACGTTTTTCTTCGAAAGAAGAAATCTCGGGAAAGGGTTTCGTTCCAGAAGTAAAAGTTAAAACCTTCTTGTACTACTATAATAAAAATACTGTTTAGTAGATTTCTGGAATTGTTGCACCTCACAATTTTACCCTTGCACAGACTCAGGAGTTAAAAAGTTAGAACAAGCCGCAGCTTAGAGAGAGGTAAGATGTGAAAATACTGCTCAGTGGATTTCATTTGCGTAGGATTTCGACGTCGAAGTTAGACGTAAGCCCGACGTAAGCCAGTAACTTTGTACTCCATAATTAACAACACCAAAGGAGAGAAAATACTAAATGGACACACTATAACTCTATCCGCAGACTCAATAAGGCTTTGGACACATCGATCGATTCACGGTTTGACTTTGCAAGTGAAAGGATGAAACAATAATTTGATAACCAAAACAGTACCGGCAACCGTTCATTAATTTGAAGGCTTCCTGTTATTAGGTATTATAATCACGTGGGTCAGCAGGTGGTAATGCTGCTTATCAAAACACTGCAGGCAATTCAAAATGGACCCGTCTTACAAGAGATACCTAAATAGCGGTTAACAGTGCTGCAAGAGAGTCTTGCAAAGTCTCCTTTAATTTTTTCATGTCCTCATGAGGTCAGTTCACGACGGACTGATAAATGCAGTATTACCCAACTTCTAATGAAGATATGGATTCTAACAGGCTGCAAGTACCGCGTAGGTTGTTTCTTCAATGTCATTATTTTTACTTCTCTTCTGTTTCTGTTACGTTCTGTATGGTTTTTCGTCATGGGTCAACATTTCAAGGTCATTTATTTTCCCGCACCAAGTGTATATATATTTTTTTATATTAACCAGCCAGTTTGCGTGTGCAGTATTTCGCCACAGGCTTATTACCTCGACTTCACCTGACCACATAAATATTTATTTAACCAAATCCTAGAAGATTCTTTTTGGCCTCACGATAAAATACGAAGATCATGCAATTTATTTTGATTATTGCATTTTTTTATTTTTTATTTTGTTGGCCTTCAAACGATATTGTCCTTGCCTTCTTTAATTTGCTCAGTACAATTTTACATCGTTGTTATCGGTGGAGCATGGAAGAGCTTTTCTTAAATAGTTCTCATCTTTAATTACTTGCATATTCTACACCAAGCAATTTAAATACAGTTTTGATTAAATTAGACTCAAATCCGTAAAACAAAAAAGAGAGCCAGAGAAGCCTTCTAGGCAGAGTTAATCCTCCAGCTGTCGTGATCGAAAGTTCTTCTGGCATATTTTCATCGTCGTGCTTCGGTTTCAACACCGCTGTTATTGTGAAAAGGGGGATATTTTTGGTTTTGCCAGTCCTTTATTAAAACAAGAGCTAACACAACAGATCCTTGACAGCAGAATATCTAATTAAACATGAGGACGAGGAGACTTAATTCGTCGTCAGGCGTACTGAAGCGATTTTTCTGTCATTCCTTAGTATTTTATATCGCTGGAAAACGCTAACATTAATCGAAGGATATTTGAAGTTTTCCAGCGATATAAAAGTTTACGCAATAATAGCAATATCGCCAACGCACGACAAATTCAGTTTCCTCGTTATATATTCTGTTTGTGTTCGCTCTTGTAGTCGCTGAAAGGTATCATAAGTCAAGGTTGAAACCAAGATGTTCCCTCTTACACGCAATACGTAACCTTTTTTAAACCAATCGGAAGTTGAAAATTCGCGGCAAGAGAAGTAGCATTATTTTATTTGGCAAGCAGAACGCCCTCGGTGCAATCAAACCTGCTAGCCAAATGTATCTTTTGTGAAACATTCGTCACGTTACGAAAATCATTTAAACGTCATATAGGAAAAGCTTAAACTTCATATTATTTTGTACATAACAAAAAGCGCGAGAACCGGAAAATCATGCTGACTGGCGGAATATTTAAAACTTTGACATATAATCTGAAATTCAATTGTTTTTTTATTATTCAGGCCGTGATTTTAAGTAACAAAATATCAAAATTCCTCATAATATTAGACGAAACATACAATTACGATCTTACTTTTATTTCCTTTTTCCGTATGTTTTCCCAGAAGAATTCAGCTAGGCTTAAAAACCAAATGTAAGGAAGCTGTCGGAGATTTTCCCATGTGTCTTTGGGAGTGCGAGACCCCCCGCGAGAGAGAGAATGAAATCGTGTTTATGGCGGTTCGCTAAGTTTTCGTTGAGTTCTTGTGTCGTTGTGTTCGAGTATTGTACGTCGTTTTCGCGTATGGTACTTAGCATGTAAAGAGTTCCGGATTTAAGTTTTCACAGAAGCCAACGGCTTCTTTAACCTGCATGTTGCTATGAGCACTGAGTGTTGTCAAATGGATCCGGCCGTGGAAAGACTAGGGCAACGCTTCTCTTTGACAACTAAAATGAGCCCGTAGGCTACAATGGTTGGCAGCTGAAGAGGGGAAAAAACACTAACAAGAGTCGGTCAAGACCATATTAGAGGGTGATCAATGCAATATCTTTTAAAACTATCAGCCTTGCGATAACAAGAAAGGCCGTTTTCAGTTAGCTAGAGATGTTCGAATACAAAAGTGATGGCAAAACGTAAGGAATCGATTTGTACAGACGAGTAAATTAGGCCTTGTTTTCTTGTTTTTGCATTGCGTTCTCATGTGAAGACTTACACTTTGGGTGGGTTGCCTTTGTTAGTTCCTTAGGTATCTTAAACCATCCAGATCCAAGTAAATTCAACCTCGGAGATCCAGGGACAGAATGTTGGAGCAAAGAGGACTCTTAATTCAGTCGAAGGCGTTTCTTGCTCACTTTCCCCATCCCTTCCGACTTTACCTTGCCCCAACTATTTGCCCCCTGGATCTCCCACCCTACCTGTGACTTATGGCGCTAACCGACCTAGCTTGGATAGTAAAATGACAAATGACTTATCAGCTCTAAATCTCTTGTCATACAGATATCCCGTCATCTTCAGTGTCCCATGGTACAAAACACATGACACTGCCAGCCATCAGTAAGGAAATGGATCCCAAAGGGGCTGCTACACTGCTGGAGAGACGCCGAGTATCTGCTTCAGTCAGTGAGATACGCGATTTATACAGCGCTCTCCAGGAACTTGTCCCAGGGAATGCGTCATGTTCACTCTCCCATCGGGCGCTTCCTGAAGAGGACATTCCCACGAGTGTTTCTTCCAATCCCAGTTCCCCACGACCGCGGAGACGAATCCCAAACAATAGCGCAACAGAGCAGAGTTTAGCAAGATCACCTACTGGCGAGGATGAGTCATCGCGAGTAAGAAGGCTACTTCCGGTTACTCCTCATTCACCATCCAGCTTGCGGAAGTTCAACTCCAAAACCATTCAAACGCTTGACGTAAATGCCAATCAAAGTAGCAAAAAAGGCAAACACACGCCTAATATGGAAAGGAGAGGTTCGAGTGGCGAGGTTTTTCTTAGCCTGGCAATCGCCCAAACAGGAGAACCGTCGCCTTATATGGGTAGGCGAGGTTCCAGTGGGGAGGTTCTAGGAGTGCGAGCCAATAAAATCAAAATCAAAAGTCCTCTGGCAATGATGAGAAGTGCCTCCAACCAAGACATTTACAGAGCAGTGCAGAATCAAACAAAGCCAAAAAATCCAAGTCCACTTAAACTTGACAGGCTTGTTAGTCCCAACGTACTGGGAAGACGAGGATCCGAAGGGGTCTTACTAACACCAAATATGGACAGAAACGGAAAAAGGCCAAGCCCCCTAAAAATGAGACGAAGAGGCTCCAGTGGCGATATCTTGACAACGGAGGGCGGTAGGTTAATACCAATACCACCCAGTCCTTTAGCGTCGCCGCGACATGACCCCTCATTTATTGCGGTCGAGTCGCAGTCTCGAGGCACTAGTGCTGATTCTTCTCCTAGACAAAATACACTGAAGACAGTACTAACCAAGTTTTCGCACTCGTTCAAAAAGAAAACTCCACCGGCCAGTCCAGAACCGAAAGAAGAATCTGCAGAAACCAGCGTTCCTGTCGACCAGTCGGATGTCGTAGACGGTTCGCCTCAGCCCAAGAAGCTACACAGACTAGAGAGTCAGATGGACTTGCTGCTAAATTCACTGAATGATCTGCAAGGTTCACCTAAGGAACCACTGCGTGCAAGTATGAGTGATCCTGTTGAGCAACTTGATCAGCGCCGCGGTAGCGTGGGAACTGAAATGCAGAAACTGCTTGGAGCCTTACATGAACTCTACCCGGGCTCGGATTCAGATTCTGTCGGTGAGCATGAGCCGCGTTCGAGGAATGAGTCCGAATCACATGAGCGTGTTCCCGTTGAACGCGAATCTCTTGACCAACTAGAGGCCTACTTTACTGAAAAGCTACGCGACGCTACAAGAGCCGAGGCGTTGTCCAAAACGCCCTCAGAGAGGTCTTCCGAAAGCGAAGCTCCTCACTCTGACAAAGAAGATGTCGAGATGAAAGAAACGTCGGCTTTGTCAAGCAAGAAAACGTCCCTGGAGGTAGGAAGCGTCGACGAAGGTATTGACCTTGTAGATCATCCAGCTGAAGTTGGACACAATGGTTCCACACTAACAAGGCCGCAGTTGAAAGAGGATCGAGACCAGTTCGCCAACCAAGTGAACAAGAAACTCCAGGATTGGCTTGAGAAAGCAATGATCTTGGCACAAAAAGAAAAAGAAAAACTTGAGACAAATGAAAACTTCGCAACTTCCGAGATTGAAGAATTTAAGTATGACTCTCTTGATTCTGACGAGAGTGAGGGTAACAAGGACAGAGAGCCTAAGAAGCTCAGAAGAAACCTCTTCAATAAGTTATCATTTCTTCGTCGTGGAGACAAGTCCAAAAGCAAATACAGGCATCGGAGGTCCAGGTCTATGCATGACGTCACAATTTCACTTCAGAACGAAAGTCAGTTTCAAGATGGCGCAGCAGTAGAGCAATCTGAGACTGCAACTGAGCAAGCCGAAATAAGGTCCAGACGGTCTAGTACGGTGACACGGACAAGATCATTGTACAATGTTGGACACTCGCGAAGCAAAAGCCGGGGAAAGGAGGTGAAGGAAGCAGAGGATGTACCGTCGGCGGAGAAAGATGTGTCAACGAACGAAACAGCTGCAGAGCCGGCGCACATAGTAACTGAACGTTCAATGATAGTAAATAGCTTCAGCAAGGACTTCGGCAGCGCGGCTAACTTCGGCGAAACTCCGACAAAAGAGGTGAGGCCGAAAGCAAGCACGGCACCAAGAAAACAACAATCTGGAAATAAAAACCTAAAACCGTCGACGACGAAAACGAGATTACGCCGTCTTCCGACGGACCTGCCGTTTTTCTATTCTCCCGAGACAGAAAAGTCTTGTAACAGGCAAGAGAACACAAAGCAAACTGACAATCAAAGCCCTTCAAGAAACCGAAAAAAGCTGTTTTCTCAAAACGGTGCCATTTATACTGGGATGGAGAAGAGTTTTTACACCGAGGAGGCAAATAAAGACAGAAAACTGAAAAAAACAGCCAGCAATACCCTTCCTTACCCACGAATCCTCGTGAACGAGAGTTCAAATTATTTCTTAGGAGACAGGATCGAAAGTGAAGTGACACTGTTTTACCCGAATGCGTCTTCGTCAGCGTCTCCTTTGCGTCGATTTGCTTCTGTGGACAGCTTCTTAAACGCGAAGGATCTACAAGATTGCGAGGCATCCGAGACGAACGTTTCTAATTTCTATAGCAACGAGTTATCCCCTGATGACGTGGAGGACCATCATTTGTTCCGAAGAGTCAGCGATGACCAGACATCGTGCTTTTCACCTCCCGTTCACCTTTGGGAAATGGAAGTTACCATCTAACATTTTAAGCAATGCAACATGTCTTCGATGCTAACGAGTAGAAAAAGCACGTTATCCATAAGTGGGTATTCTAGCATTGCAAATTTTATACATCCTGGGAAATTTCTTGTATCAAGATCTTTTTTGTATACAGTCCTATGGTCAAGTTTTAATCGTTTCAGGGTATACTTCTTTTGGACTGAATCAGTTTCAATAAGTATTTTCATCATAAAATGTACAGAAAAAAGATCAAATGCTAAAGAGAATATTACACAAAATGCAATTTACGATATTATCAAAACAAACAACCTTCAGAAGGTTTACAAAAAATATATATGAGATTACAAAGTTAAAGTTCGCTCTATATTGGCAAGCATCGTTTGCCACTTCGGAGACCCTTCGGTACGTAACCATACACGAGAAATCTACGTGCAACGATAGGGGTTAATAAATGGAACGAACATTTTCTAAAAGAAAAATAGTAGCATCGTTTTCCTGGGTTTCAGAGAAGGATGATATTATCATTGGCAACAAATTTGAAATTCTTGCATTGTTTACAGTGCACTGTTACATTTTGAACATTTGAATGTTGTTACAGTTACGAGTATACTCGCTATCTTGTAAAGGTTTTACATGTAAGATATACCATGCTAAACCTTTTTTGAAACACTTACTCAGAATTAAAAAGAATTGTTCCTTTTTACAATAAACATGTTGTACAATCATATCTGGCAAAACTGGGTGATCTATTGACCAACGGACCGACTGCTTAGCAGACAGACAGACAGACAGACACCAAGCTGGCTGAAGAGGAACCTTGAGTGACAACAGGGACTGACTAACTGATTGACAGCCATGGTCGATTTTAAATAATGCGGTGGTAAATTGATGGATAGATCAACTCTAGTGAAGACGACTTCTAAAGAAATTCATTAATTCAGAAGTCAGGTATTCTCGCACCTTCCCCTCTGTCAGAATGTAGATATGACATTGGTGCACCCGCCACTGGTGGCCAATGTGTAATCCGGGTTTTCTACAGTCATGGACAAAATTCGTTGGGACAGTCAAACGAAACTGGGAAACGATGATTTGACTATTAGTCCTAAAAAGGTGCTGTATTGTAAAAGACTGTTTCAGGTGCCCCCTCCACCACCCAATACAATGTTGAAGGTCAGAAAAAATTGCGGGTACAAGTCTTCAACACTGGATGTGGCTTAGGGGGAGGGGCCGGCCACGTGTACTTTGAATCTCGCGCGAATCTTTGTTTGGCGCTTGTGTGAAGAGCCAGTGCAAATTTGTTCCAAGAATTGTGTCCATGATTGTAGCATAAGTGAAAATGCTGCCAATCATTCCCCTGCCTCCCCGGATAAAATGTCCGACCCAACCCTCTCTTCCTTGGATGGTATGCTGGTCTATGGCAGGGTTGTCTTGGTGGCACACAATTACGTGCAAACCTTGGTAGAAAAAATAAATATACAATAACAATCCAAGTCTACGGGAATATACAATAACAATGTATATGATGCAGATGGAAAACCCAAGTAAGTGAAAAAAGCCCGTTCCGAATAAAACTATTGAAAAACAGTTACGTTTGGACTGGGACTAGGGCATTCAACAGGAAAAAAACTCTGCCTCCAATTCCTTTGGACAGCCAGCCAACCGTCAGTAAAATCTACATAATTGAAAATATATGATAGTATATGATGCAGATGGAAAGCCCAAGTAAGTGAAAAAAACCTGTTCCGAATAAAACTATTGAAAAACAGTTACGTTTGGACTGGGACTAGGGCATTCAACAGGAAAAAAATCTGCGTCCTATTCCCTTGGACAGCCAGCCAACCGTCAGTAAAATCTACATAATTGAAAATGGCCATTGCATAAAAAGAAGACAAGGACAACAACAAAAATGGTCAAACTTAAAGTCATGCTGTTTTGATAGAAGTTGGAGACGCAACACCAACTGCCAGCCGGAGCCGAAACAAAGGAAAAGCTAACATGAAAAGCATAAAACTGGCACTATCCAATCACAGCCCACGATTGAATTAGGATCCGGTCTGGGGAAGGGGAAAGAAATGGTCGCGAGCGTCGGAAGGTGAAATTAGCCAAAGGGGGCAGGAGGAAGGCTCACCACTTTCCCCTTTCCCTGGCACTTTCAATACCGGCTTTTTTTCTTACCTCATACACCCCCACCCCCCCCCCCCCCCCCCCCCCCATTGTTCACAGGTTACCCACAACTCCATCTCAACTACACTTCGCCTCCTCATCACATTTCTTCTTGTCCAAATTGTTGGTGGGGTACACACTTTCGGATATGACAGGACTTTGAATTTTGAATTATTTGAAAACGGCTGTCGATAACCACTCGCCAGGTGGATACAAGGAGATTCTCGAGTCACTTGAGCTGATCTTTGGAGGGTAACACCCTGGGGTGGGGTTGCCTCGTCTTCCCTTCGAACATCATGTTCACGGTTTTGAAAATCTCGAAAACGTCCATGCAAGACGAAAGACGAAGGTGAGTTGACATAACTCGGAAAAATGGGCGCAGTATGATGAAAAAGGGGGAACAGAGGGAGCAAGGAGGGTAGGACTAGACTGTGAATAGTCTCTAATTTCGGCGATAGATTGTGGGGCGGGCGAAAGACACGCGCTCGAAGTTGCTAGGAGACGCGACGCTAAGGCAACTTCGCGCGCGTGCGTGTCTTTCACCCGCCACACAATCTATCGCCGAAATTGGAGACTACTCGCAGTCTAGGGCAGGACCAGTGAAAAAAAAAATGTCAACAATCGAGGTTGAAAACATCAGAGGAGGATATCGTATTGCACCAACACCGTCGATCAAAGGCAGGAAACGCAAGCGCAAATGGTCTGTGAGACGGATGCATCAGACAGAGACTGCCGACACCAGCGGAAGAAGCAGTTAAATTCGTCACGTGAGCTAGCCGATCAAGGCTTGCTGATGCTGAGGTTTATAAGGGAGGAGAAACCTGCCGAGAAGCCAACGAACGCGCAAATAAGGAGGGCGGTAATGATGCTAGCAGGCCCAGTAACCTACGTGCCTCCTATTTGCTCTTGCGGTTTGTCCGCGGGTTTGAACAAATGTTTCACGTTTACCAGGATACGCCATCAACAAACAGTGCAGGCCTGGAAAATACAGTCTTACAGTACCTTAGAAACAGTCATAGTAAGAAATCTTTGTTCTTCTGTCTCGGTAGTTTGAATAAACTGCTAAATATACAGCTATTTTAGTTAACGTTGTCGTAAATCTTTACCATTCGGCTACATTTTCGTGCAGTCAGCACCATAGGGTGGAAGGAAAAACCCACGCATGAACGTTTCCCTGCGTGATTTCATACTTACAGGAGTGACGCAAGCTGAGTTTGGAATATTTACATATAAATTACCCACATCACCATGCGGGCTCGTCGCGCAGGTCTTCCGATAACGTCAATAGAGCGTTTTCATTCACGTGACTACCGGCCATATTGGTTTACTGAAACAAAGGATAGTATTTGCATCAAAATAGAGTTCAATTCCCTGAGATTTAGTATGGGACACCAACATGGCAACCGTTTCTTTGTTTTGGGACACCAACATGGCCGCCGTGATGTCAGGTGAAAACACTCTCTTTTAACTGCTGTCCTTCCAAAAGGGGAATTCTGGATTGACTTTATTTACCAGTATTACAAAATTCAGAAGGTACACTATACACCGCTATTTAGAGCTCAGGCGCGCGTTCTCAAAACTCCCGGAAACGTTTCGGTCAAGAAAAATTATTTTACATGCACTACGCTCATTACCAGAAATTCGATTTGTAATATTTTTAATGATCTTTTGAGCGAGCACGCTATAAAACTGAGAAATACGTTGGGCTAGTTTGCCCAAAAACCCAGTACCATTCGATACAAAACCGACTCGAAAAATACTATTCGGACCGAAGTGTTTTCCGGAGTTTGGAGAAACGCACGCTAGAGCTGCCTACAAAATAAATTTTACTTCTCTTTGCAGAGAATAATCATCGTTTTAAATCAGTCTACCTTGTAACAGTGTTGAGCGTCTTTGGACGTTGCTAAGATAAAGAACAGAGCACAAACAGTCAAGAGTTAGAACTGAGCCAAAATGCCACAGGGCCCACTGAGGAAACAAATGCATAGTTTCCATGAATTTGCTTCATTAAAATGCACCTTTGCAAATGTATCAACATTAAATATACATTTCCCCAGGTTTAATTAAAAAAGGGGAGGGGGCAGTTAAAAATACATTTGCTTACGTTTTAGTTACAAAAAGAGGTAGTCACCCTGCTGTTTTGGCCCAACTGAAACACTGGCCGTTCCTAAACACCTTTTGGTTTGTAAACGAGATCCATGATTTCTACGAGTGGCACCGCTACACGCCACACACAAGGCTACAAACATAAACAACTCCCTTTGTCCACACGACATCACTGACGCTACCAACTGAAAAGCTTGACCACAAATACAGAGCAAATCAACAGAAGGGGTGAAGGTATTGAAAAAAATAATAGCGCTTAATTTGGTACTAAGCTGTAGATTATGAAATTACTAGTATGGCATCAAACAGTAAATACCTTGAAAATCTAATCATTCTTATTACTACGACCCCATACCGTGCAAATAATAACAATAAAAAAGAAAACAAGCTAACTGCTTGAGGGGGCCATTTGCATTGCAAAGAAAAATGTAGCAAAGGACTGATTGGAAGCACTATGGTAAGAATTTTTTTGGCAAAGAATGAGAAAATTTTAATCAGCTCTGCAAGGACCAAGAACCCATCGATAAGACTTGGCATAAGCGTACCACATTTCCCTTCAAACCCTCGTTTACTGTTTTTTCTCTGCTAAGTGAACAGAAGTTCAGTCCAGCCGATACAAGTGTAATTACCAGACCAATGGATACAACAGACTCACCAAAATACATATTCTATGATACTGTGACTCAACTGCCTTGTAACCAGGCAATTCTCTTCTTGAAGGTACAAAGGTTCATGGGAATGTGAATGGAGCAATACCTTCCCATGGGCCTCTGTGTCTTCTGTGAGGCCTTAGTTTAGTCCTCTTTCTCTGTGGTCTGCTTAGCCTGTGTAGCAGGGCACTGGAGAAAATATGAGATGTGAGTCAAGGGGACCTACATGTATCTCATGCCTCATTTTTTCCCCAGCAGTTGCTATGCAGGCTATGTTTGACCCTCCAGTGGAAACATTAAGTGTATGTGAGTGTACCAGAATGAACACCTATGCTGGACTGCTTGCGTTCAGGATACAGCGTGGTAACGCATTTAAGTGTACAAAAAAATCAATATCATTATAATCTATTTTCACTTTCAAATTTTCCGGGCACAGCAATTTTGGATTTGATGACATGAAATGGTCACAGCTATTGTCAGGAAGCAAATGAAGCAAAAAACCCTTTGTGTTAAACAATAGGGCAACCATTACACGTTATCAAATCCAAAATGGCCGCGCCTTGGAAATTTCAAAGCAAAAACAGACAATGATGATATCCATTTTTTGTAACATTAAATGTTATATCCACATTTTAAAACAAAATCTAAAATCTAGTAATTATTGCCTACAGTTAGAGTCAATTTGTTGTAAGAGTGGAGGTTCCCTTTAATGATAGGATGCCACTCCATGATCCAAATCCCAGTTATGTCGTAATGCCTGAGCTTGTATCTTACAAATTGCTGGTAATAGCTGGTATGTATGTAATGTATTTACACCAGTTATTTACAATCAAGAATAGCTTTAAGTCAATCTTCCAAAATGGCTAGTTTCATTACACTATTCTTGAGGAACATACACCCAGGCCAAGCCACGGGGTCACACTTCTGGCAACGGGACAGGCACTAATATCCATGGACCAGCCTCCAGCTTTCCCAAATACAAGCTTCAGAAGCACCAGAAACATATGGCATTTGCGTCTACTGTATCCCAGTCAGGTCTCCAACTACAGTGTAAATAAATGCCAGTGTGGGAATCCACTGTAAGTGTGCCATTGTCCACAAGTTCAGACCTTGACAGTGTCATGATTTTCACTGTATGTCTCAGGGATGTGAATGTTCACATCTGAAATGACTGCATATTCTTCTGATAACGCAGTGTTAGTTGGAGCTGGTTTAACCATCTCCATTAGCTTTGACAAGTTCTTTTTTACCCTGAGAGACGACAGTCGAGCTGGTGCATTTTGCTTCCAACAATCTTTCATCATTTTCACCACAGCCTCAAGTACCTGCATGAACAGCCCAAAATACATGTAATTAAAACAAGGCAACTTTTCAGGGCTATCATTAAAGGCTGGGGGCTGGGGATTTTCCCTGGCCAATTCTGATGATTCTCGACTAGATCCCCGCCTACTTTCAAAGAAAAAACAGTGCGTTGACTATATGACAACAGCTGGATTTCTCACTAGTTTTTGCACATCCCTGCCTACTTCAAAAATTTAGTGACAGCCCTGACTATTACTAAGCTCCCCTATTAAAGAGGCACTTAAGTTTGAATTTGAATTGACAGTGTCTGAGCAGCAAATGGACAAAGGTGGCTGATTTCTGTAGATAGTGTGGTGTTGAATCAGTGGAAGACTGAAAAGGAATATCTGATTTTATTAACTTGAAGTGAATTTAAACAAGGTAACCTACACCCCGTAAACAGATAAAAGGCTGATGTTCTGAACACCAGCCCTTCACCAGCACAAACCATGGAACTTTGGGTTGTGACTGATCTACACAGTATACTGTAATTGATGAGCATAGTGGAAAACCCTCGCGTCCTCGTCAAAACGTGCTAAATTGTTAACTTATTCTCAGTTTGTTGTTGTCAGCTTATGTAGCTCTAATGTAGTTTTTTTGTGTGTTGTAGCTTAGTGTTGTCCTAATGTAGATAGATAGATAGATAGATAGATAGATAGATAGATAGACAGTCATTTTGTTTTGTAAACACACACACAAAAAAACAAAATGCAAAAAAAAGTTGTGTAAAAACCCTCATAAGTGACTTTTTGGGTGTTTTTTTTTTAGTTTTGCTCAACCATTGCTGATTTCACGCATACATATTTGCTTTTGTGTGGTAAACATTGCCCTGTAGTTTTCAAGAAAACATGGACAAAAAGAAAACACAAAGTCACTTTGGAGGATTTTCCACTAAGCTCTTCAATTTTATTCAACTGGTGAGGTATGCATATGCTCCCATCCCTGGTTGTTCAATGAGCAGACAGCCTTTGAACAAAATCGTGGTAACATAAAAAACATGGACAATTACATGTATTAGTTGAATGATGACAACAATTTGAAAGACAATTATTGTTGCTCTAAGCTTTTGCTGCTTTCTGCCTCACCTACTGAGCAGTTCTTAGACACACAGCACAATGTTGGAAGATTTGTATTTTTTGTTTGAATGTCATTGAAAATCATTCAAATGCAGGGCACCAAGACAATCTTTCATCACATTCTCTGTGCTGTTAATATGTGAAACATCCAAAACATACAACTAGCATTTACTTCAAATGGTAGAATTGTAATATTAAGACATGAAGAACCAACAGAAAGGGCCAAATAATCAAAGACAACAAAAATAAAACCACACAACTTCATGCTACCAAGACAAGTACCAGGATTGATCACTTACACTATCCTCTGACCACCTGTTGGGAACAACTGGTCTTTTCTGCTGCTCAACAACAACTTTTCTCATGTCCTCTATTGATGGCTCTGCTGGCACCATGTCATGAAATGGTGCTGCATATGTCTCAAGTATCTTACCTAACCAGAAAATGAGATGATCATCTATTAGTCAAGACACCTGCCTGTAAGCACGTCATTAATTATTAATGACGTGCTTACAGGCAGGTGGAAACAGGCTGTTGGGCAAGAACCCTCATCTGCATGAGAACACAGAGGAGCCCCTTGTGGTTGACAAGCCATAAGGGGGATGGAGGAGGAAATCAGAAATTCTTAAGTTTTAAATCAAAGGGCTCTCTGAGCCAAGTTGTGAATGTGGTGTTACAGTAGCTAGAGGTTCGTGATGGTGGATAGGCAAGAATTGGCCAAAATCTTGACTGTGTAAACATGGCTTGTTTCCTCCTCCTGGTGCAAAAAAAAATCTGTCTGAATTTTCTCCTACATCTGGTTGCTCCAACACTGAATCTTTAACCCCTGAAGGGTATTCAACAACTACACACCAGCCATCAATATCATCATTTTCCTTGGTTGTATTATCAACATCAGCAGTGAAAATGTTGTTTTGGCAATTCTTATAATTTTATTATCCTTTGTAAGAATTTCAAAAGTTTGCATGAATCAAAACTTGGTGAGTCGGGGTTTTGAAAACATTGACTGAACTCTTCATGGGCACTATCAAATCAAATCAATTCATTTAAGCTCAATAGCGTGAGGAGTGGTTGCCCAATCTCCTGAGCCGGGGGCTGATGTATTTAACATTCAAGCATTCAGGACTGAATTGGAATTTAGAAGTGTTGGTTTTTTAGGAGAGGGGAAAACCAGAGTACCCGGAGAAAAACCTCTTGGAGCAGAGAAGAGAACCAACAACAAACTCAACCCACATATGTTGACACCGAGTCCGGGAATCAAACCTGGGCCACACTGGTGGAAGGCGAGTGCTCTCACCATTGCACCATCCCTGCTCCCCCTATAATCTTGACTGTGTAGCAAACAAATAGCACTATGCAAACAAATAACTTACAAACTTCCTAATTTTCAAGTAAAATACACTTCTTGGCAATCAAAACTTCACCCCTCCCCCACCCCCCAAAAAAATGAAATTAAAAAACAAAATTAAAAGCATTCGCAGTGAAATTTGATACCATGAATTAACACTCAGAAAAACAGACAACAATCTTTCTTAAATGATACATTTTTCCAGATAAGAATGTTGCATTTTTTTAATTTTTTATGTATTTTATTAAATAAAATGTCCTTCAACACACAATTATTTTACAATCCAAATAATTTGAACAATTATTACATGAAATGTTACACAGACACACACACACACGCCAGGAAGTTCCAATGTCGCAAAATGCCTTACAACAAAGTTAAATTAATTTTCCATTTGTTATTAAAATATTCTAGCTTTTTGTTTTTCGTACAAATATATCTCTCCATTTCATACTTCAATTCAACTTTCTGTCAAAAACCTTGAATATTTGGAAGTTCTTTTCTCCTTCTACATTCCCACATATGTAATTTACCTAAGATTATTAAAGAATGTTGTATCAGCCTGAAATACCAACACGTTCCATTTTCGCCTCAAGTAAATCCCCGTGACTGTGAAGCACCCCAGCAAATTTCGAGTCACTTTGAAGCACAATTTATTGACTACATTTGCAAATTTCCACAAAGTTGCTTGGAATGCAATGAATCGGTCAATTGAAGATAAAGCACGGTAAAAATTCACATTCAAACCAGTCCTGTAATTTTTATTTTTGCAAGGTGTCCCTGAAGCGCTAAAATATTTCCGGGAAAGTCAACAATTCTTGTGATGATTCGCAGTGATTCGTGAACTGCCAAAACCACATAATGTCCTCTAAGAGGGATTTCTTCACTATGAACTAACTGATTTCCACTGTTTAAGCTGTCGAGTTATCCTGAGAACTTCCTCTTTTGATTCACAGTTCTAACAAGCTGTACTTTCCTCTGAGAACGGCCCACTGCTATCTTGAACTGATTGACTCACTGTACTATGAAACACACAGCAGCCATTTTGAAACCAAAGCTAACCATGTGCTAAAATGGCCAGGTTACCTAAGGAGTTTACACCAAAATTTACCCCCTTTTCAATAGACAGCTATAAGTCGTTCATTCTGCTTCCACACATTCATGACTTAAAAAGCAAGTATGAAGGTAAGTTAGAATTTCGACAGCGGGGGGGGGCTGAAACCAGAAAGCATTATATCTATGGGTAATGAATGTATATCTTCTCTAGGGACTGCAACATGGAACTTTTGTGAAACACAAAGTATGATCAGTAACTAAGTAACTCACACTGGAAAGACACCAGACAAGTACAGTCTAAGCCAGGGTTAGATTGCAGTCATTGCCTGCACCTCTTCAAGAAAAACTGCACCTTGCACTGAGCTGCAACCTTATCACAGTTGTTTTACAAGCTACCTCAGCTAGCATATCACCCAAATACAAAGCAGAGTAGTCACTGAAGACCAGAACCCGTAACACCTGTTAGGGAATACCCTTGATAGCAGCCTGCCTGTGATATTGACTGTTTTCTGTAGACTGAGGCATATTTTATTCACAGTTTGAAGCTTAAAGTACACTGTAGCATGTTTGAAGCTCAACGTAACATAATTATGGCAAAAAGCAATAAACAGCCCCATTAAGAGTGTAATAGCTTAATTTAATTTGCAATTAAGATTGGAAGTGAAAAATTACCTTCTGTTAAAGTTCTTCTTGTGATCTCCCACAGAACAAGACCAAATGAATACATGTCAGCTCTTTTATAGGACTCCAATGACTTGAACACTGTGTCATCCAATATTTCAGGGGCCATGTAGCGAGGTGTGCCTTTGCGCTTGTCCTTTACACTGATCTGCTCTTTCCACTTGTCTACAACAGCTAAACCCAGACCTCCAATTGCACAACTGAGATTTGGCTTTACCAAAATGTTCTTTGATTTCATGTCACAGTGTGCAATTGAAAACGTTTCTTCTCCCCGATAGATTTCACCATGCAAATGGCTCAATCCACGAGCTGCTGAGAGAGCTAATGAGCACATCTCCTGTATGTTGACAGTTCTGCGGTTAAGGAGGTCGTATAACGACCCATTCTCATGGTACTCCATCACAATACAGCTGTAAGTAACATGATTCCAAGAGAATGCACTATGGGAGTGCTGAAGTCTAAGAATGTTCTGATGATTACCCACCACATTGCTGATACTTACTTCATTGTTAAACATCTCAACCTTACTCGGGTGGAATAGCTTAACTGCCACATCATCTCCGTGCCAAAGACCTCGCCAAACCTTCCCACACCTCCCTTCATCAATCACTTTAATCAGGTCAAGATCCTGTGCTGACGTGCGCTGAGCAAATGGTTGGAAATCTGAGTCACTCTGACATGACCAGCACTCTAATACTGAGCCAGGTCTTCTTTTTTGACCCATACCAGAGTGCCGAACGTAACTGAGGCTTGGGTACCTGCCCTTTCTGAGTTGATGCTTCTGTAGATGTTTATATATGAGGTACATGATGATAATAAGAACCACTAGCACAGCTATTGGAGAGAAGATGCTCAGCAGGATAAATTCCAAGCTCTGCTCATGCTCCTTGCGGATCCTACTTGATGAATTCGCTGTTTGGAGAAAAAGTAACATAAAAGCACATCAATCCATTCCTTGCTGAATCTGCTACTCCTATCCACTACTCAAATTACATAGCGTTTACTGGTATATACATGCTGTATGTATACAGTACTTACTAGGTACTTACGTATTCTAAGGCAGTCAAAACCCAGACTGTAGCTGTTCATTATTATTTTTCTTGGCTAAGTCTTTGACAGGTGTGTTGCTACAAATTTTGGTAAACAAATTTTGATTGACCAGCCAAGTAAATTTTTGTTATTATTATTTTACACGTTGTCTTGGTAAAAATGCATGTACATTACCATAAGATAGTCAGTTGAGATTATCTGCACATGTCAAGAAATTCCCTGCTTAATTTTGTATGCTATTTACACAGCATAAATTAAACAAGAGCAATATGAAAGGGCAAGGAAAGCTGAAAAACCATGAGGGCTTATGATAGACTAGGTTTACTCTAAAAATCCAAGGTTGACCAGTTGATGATTTTAAAATAAATGCAGGTGAACAAGAAAAAAGAATTTTTAAAAATCTTGAAAAGATTAGAAACTTTTTTTGGCATTACAGTGTGATGTGACATTCTGGAAAATATCATCCACACCTACATCACGGAAGTACATCTAGTCTGTGTGGAAGGCACTGGAAAGGGAAAGGGATGGGGAACATGGGCGCATATACAAAGAAAGGGGAAAGAGTGTGAAGCCTGACAGTAGGGAGGGAAAAGGAAGTGCCCGCGGAAGGATATTGTTTTCACCATCTGCCCCTAATTCATATCTAATTAACAATTAGATTATGAGCTCTCGAGATTTATATCACGCATAGAAATATAGAGCATATAATCTAATTGTTTTAGTATAAGTCTACTAGTCGTTCAAAACTAAACAAGTAAATTATCAAAATTCTCCTCACAGACACTTAAAAACGTGAAGGGCACGCCATTTTGTTGACAGCCGCTACTCACTATCTATCACAGAATAGATAGCGAGTAGCGTAGCCAATCAGAGAATGGCATTCATGCTAGAACACTAGTAGATTTATACTAAAAATGTAAATTAGAGACATCTGCAAAACATTTCACAAAAAAACAATTTATACAAATAAAAATAACAAAGTAAGAAAAATAACAAACAAAGTAGGATTGAAAGCTTTCATCCACCTCATTTAAAATATGAACAATGATAAACAAGCAAAACTGGAGTAAATTCTTATAGACAGCAATCTGTAATCTCTGATGACGCATAAACAATGCAATACGTTCCCTTTTTAATGTCTCACAGTTCTTCCAGTTTCCCCTGCCAAATTGCACGTGGACCTCTGTAATCTGGTTGTTAATAATGCTGGTAAGTAGAGCTACATTGATATTAACAGCAAACTAGAGGTAGCTTGGGTTTGGGCTTGAAGGTTCATTCCAGCAAAACAAGCAACTGGAAGATCAGACTTTTCCTGAAACCCATTGGCAAAAATGCCACCAAGTCTTTCCTTTTGTGCAATTGCTTGAACAAGGCCCTGCAGCTGTTCGATCTTTCTGGTTAAATTCCCTTGGGCATTTACTTTCCAACTTCAACTTGTTTTTATTTTAAACAATGCTCAAACTCTCCTTCTGGGTCATCTGCTATGTTTTTCTTTTAATTTGAGAACAACTGATCAAGTTACTCCTGAAGGATGTTGTGGTGTCAGTATTGACCATTCAGAACACCAGATTAAGTCTGTGTTTCCATATAATTAATTCTGCCTAAGAGGGATTTTATGTCCAAAACGGGACATAAAATAAGAAGCAAAAAACAGCATTGCTGTAGGCGCTTCCTTTCCCTTCCCCCACACGCCCTCACTCCAAGCCGTTATTGAAACGGAGTCTCCAAACACAACCGTAACAATTTCAAGTTTATTGACGAGATCAGATGATCCTTCTCTGGCTACAAAAACCAAGGAGGTTAACAAAATACTTAAGACTTTTGCAAATCAGAATGAGTGGGACGTTATCTCACATTCAAACATAACAACCGACCATTTAAATTCTAGCGGTTTACATTTGAATTTTTTCGGCACTAAAGTTTTCGCCTCAAATTTTATAGGCTATGTTCGAAATATTTGAAGTCTTGATGAATTGCCATTGTCTTCTGCAATTAATAGTTCGACTTTGAAGGGAGATTCTCTTGAGGGTTCCTTTTCTTTTCTCCCTCGCGAACGTGGTTTTAAATTAGCTTCTCTCAACATAACTAGTTTACCGAAACACATTGATGAGTTGAGGATTCTGCTGGCCGACAGACCTATCGATATTTTATCGATTAATGAAACAAGACTAGATGATAGTGTAGTGGACCATGAGGTTCATATCTTGGGGTATGATATTATTCGCCGGGATAGAAACAGAAATGGTGGTGGTGTCTGTTTTTACGTCAGATCCACTATCAACTATTCACTACGTCCTGATTTGTCTGTTAATCAACTGGAAAATTTATGTATTGAGGTCCGAAAACCCCACTCCAAGCCTTTTGTAGTAGCCACTTGGTACAGGCCACCAGATTCGCCTACCAAAATCTTTACACATTTCGAATCACTAGTCGGCAGGCTTGACTCTCAAAATGTTGATTTCTACTTACTGGGTGATCTAAATTGCAATTTGGCCTCGTCTACATTTGATACTAACAGGAATTTGCTAACAAGCATTGCTGATATTTATAGTCTTCATCAACTTATTAGAGAACCAACTCGTATAACTAGTTCATCGTCAACTTTGCTTGATTTGATCTTTACAAACTGTCCTGATAAGGTGGCTTGTTCGGGAGTCTCTCATGTGGGTATCAGTGATCATAGTCTTGTCTATGCATATCGCAAACTTTGTATTGACCGATCTGGAAGTGGCCATAAGACTGTAACCTATAGAAAATTCAAAAATTTCAGTAGTGAAAGTTTTTGAATTGACATTGCCTCGCAACGATGGGATGATGTTCTAAACTTTGAGGATCCTAATGATATGTGGCTGGCTTGGAAAACTCTATTTCTTAATGTTGTTGACAAACATGCACCTCTTCGTACGAAACGTGTTCGTCCATCGAAGTGTCCGTGGATAACACCGCAGTTGAAGAAATGCATGTGTGAAAGAGACAAGTTGAAAAGGAAAGCAACAATTACTAATGACCCATGGGATTGGGCAAATTTTAAGAAATTTCGCAATCAGGTCAACAACAAAATAAAAAATGCTAAAGAAATATATTACAAAAATGCTTTTCAGTATAGTAGGGGCAGTTCTCGAAATACCTGGCAAACCATCAATGAACTCACTTCCAGGAATTCCAGTAATTTAACTGTAAGGGAAGTGAGACTTGATGATAATTCCATATCGATCCCTGAACAAGTGTCCGAAGCTTTTAATAAACATTTCGCTAGTATTGGACCTAAACTTGCTAGTGAGATACATGCCGACACAAATGGTTTTAGCTATAGGGAGTTTCTCTCCGGTACTGACAAGCGTTTTGAACTTCAACCAACTGACAACAATAAAGTACGTTTTCTTTTATCCAAATTATGTATTTCAAAGGCGACAGGGCTTGACATGATATCCGCAAGACTCCTTAGGGAATGCACTGACTTGATTTCTCACTCACTTTGTGAAATTTTTAATTTATCGATAGTCACTGGAGTTTTCCCTGAGGAGTGGAAATGTTCCAAAGTCATTCCCTTGTTCAAACAAGGCGAAAGAGCGGACATGAATA
>JAEMWC010000125.1:712500-727500 GCA_016490735.1 Pachyseris speciosa
TTCCACAAATCTAGTTGCTATGACACATGTGGCCAGTTACAACTTCGACACATATCTTTCCACCACATGTTAAAAAATGGCAAGATATTCATAGTACTCCTGAGGCAAATGGCTGACCATTTCATTTTATTTTCACCTTTGCATGTTCTCTTCATGTGTGATGCCCTGAGACTCCTCTCCACATTTCAAAGCTTGGCTACTATTAAAGCACTCATTCGAATCATTTCGATAGCCTAGGACTTCAACTTCACAGAGCATTTCGAAGTGATTATAATCTTGAAAAAAATCACATCTGGAGAGCATCTTTAGTTTGATATAGTGAACTCAAAGAAAAAGAAGGTACACTGTATCACAAGTGAAATTTTGCTATCTTAAGACTTACTGGTAATTCATATAAAAGCTTGCAACAACCATGGTATCTGTGTTTTGAAAGCAAACTGGTTTCTACTGTACATATGTATTTCTTTTTGTTTGTTTACCAATAGAACTTCATTGGAAGTTCAAACTTTATTGTCTTTATTTTTTTAGTAAGCTTCTTAAGTTATATTTGCAAGGTTCATCTCCTGCTGAGTAAGCAATTTCAGACCTTGAAATGCCTGACATTGCTTCACAGTTATTTTTGAAATTCACAACTTCATAAGATGGCCTTGGAATTCCTTTACTTTTTAAATTGAACTTACAATGTAGCGAATGAAATCTAAACCAAAGCTATCTTAACTGGGAATTCTTATACAGAGGGTAAGAAGGCTTCATTGTTTTGCTTGGCTGAAGTTTGTTTGCTAGCTGTTTTAAAATTCTTTGAAGGAAATCAAACTAGCTTTTGTTTTCATGCACACCAAGTTCTTCTCATTTACTTTACGGAGAGATTTACTTTGATTAAAGGTATTTAAACGGAGTTACCAGCAGTATTTATTCTTCAAAGGAAATAAAGTAGTTTTAGCTAAAAAAAAAAGAAAACAGTCAGAAAAATAAGTCAAAAAGATGTTTCGTAGTTGGCCTTTCTGTCTGATCTTGTCATTTTTAAAACATTGATTTGTTCCAATATTTTCTAAATTTTATTGGCATGTATACTTGTCTTATAAAAGTAGCATAAGAAATGGAAGACTTTACTATGTACACACAGTGCATTATGGATGAGTCAGGTCCCATAATACAAAATTTAAGAACAGAGGATTAAGAACAGCAATAGAGAGCGTTGAAGGAAAGATAATCTGTGACATCCTTTCACAGTACAATTAGTTGTGGTTTAAAAATTTCAAAATCAGTAAATACTAAATTCCTGGAAGTTGAAATCCAAGTTCTGGAATCATCTGGAGCCTTTATTGGCAAAAACCAGGACCATGATTTGTTCCAGTTTCAGTTACATACAGTATTGTGTGACTCTATCAGTGTGTTAGAGAAATGTCACAGAAAGTCTTGTCTCCAACCATAACTACAGTAAAAGTTGTTACAAATGGTTGCATTTGCCAGACAGTGAACCAAAACGGCTAATGATTTAAAAGGAAGGGTAATCTGTGACATGCTTTTACAGCACAATCAGTTGTAGTTAAACATTTCAAGATCAGTAAAAAGAATACTAAATTCCTGAAAGTTGAAATCCAAGTTTCTAGTTCCAGAGCTTTTAATGTATTAACAATTATTAACTTACTAGGTAAATACCTTGCACATGTTTAACGCATTGAATCTCTGTTGTGTACCAGTTTTAGTGAGGACTATCAGACTTTGTTATAAATAGAATTGTCACAGAATATCTCGTCCTAACTGCCAGCCATAAGCAAAATTAATTTATTCCTACAACATCATTAATACCTATTAAGTCTGATACAGTAACACCAGTGAGTATACGATATCAGACAAGCAAAAACATACAGTTAAAGATGCAAGCATTACATTTAGAAACATTTAATATGTACTTTTAAATTTAAATTGTGTGACTTGTATCATTTAAGGTGCTGTTCTTCAGCTAATGTTTTTTAGCAGAGAAACAGTAAAATTATATCTGAAACAAATAAGTTGCAGTTGCTAAATACAAGCATAATTCATACATGTATTTGATCTTACAGGATCTTGAAGGATCTTTGAAGATCTACACAAGGATCTTATGTGGATCTTTATGAAAGATCGTCAATGATTTCTTTTCAGCAGAGAAGAGTTACTTCAAAAATAAAACATGTTTAAAAGATCTTCAATGTCTAATGTGCACTGATTATTATTAGAAGCCTTCAATGAGTATACAAATTTTATTACATTGTATGCTAATCAAACAACTGGTACAGATCCCTTGAGGATCTCTACAAAATCATGCAGGGTCTTCAAAGGGGGCCTCAAGGATCCTTATAGGGACCTTCAAGATCTTTGCAGGGACCTTGAGGATCCCTGCAGGGACCTTGAAGATCCTTGCAGGGACCTTGTAGATCCCTGCAGGGACCTTGAGGATCCTTGCAGGGACCTTGAGGATCCTTGCAGGGACCTTGAAGATCCTTGAGGATCCCTGTAGGGACCTTGAGGATCTTTGCAGGGACCTTGAGGATCCTTGCAGGGTCTTTGAGGATCCCTGTAGGGACCTTGAGGATCCCTGCAGGGTCCTTGAGGATCTTTGTAGGAACCTTGAGGATCCTTGCAGGGTCCTTGAGGATCCCTGCAGGGACCTTGAGGATCCCTGCAGGGACCTTGAGGATCCTTCCAGGGACCTTGAGGATCCCTGCAGGGTCCTTGAGGATCCCTGCAGGGACCTTGAGGATCCTTCCAGGGACCTTGAGGATCCCTGCAGGGACCTTAAGGATCTTTTCAAGATTATGCAAGATCCTTGAAGATCTTTATTAAGATCCTTGATGATCTTTCATAAGATCCACATAAGATCCTTGTGTAGATCTTCAAAGATCCTTCAAGATCCTGTAAGGTTTTTCACCAGGGTTCCTAGCCGTTCTTGTGCCTCGTCCCTTCTGTCCCTGGGTAGTAAGTATTTTTCATCTAGAACTGGTACCCCCTTTATCCACTGGAAGACATTTTTTTTCAGTGTGATGGTGCCAGGTGGTGGCCACACAGGGTTGTCATGGTTACCTACATACATGCTTGCGGCTAGCTGCATGCTTGTACATGCTTGCTGTTTAAATTGAAAGGCTGAAAGCATAACCAACCTATGCCAAATTTTAGGTTGTTTTTCGATTTTGCTCAGATCTTTCCAAATTTTTGCATGTGAACTGCAATTCAATTGAAAAACACTGTCTGAGAAAAAAATTGTTTTGTTTTCGAGAAATAACATACGCAAAAACCTGAGTTTTTCCTTGCGTACATGCACAACAAAATCAACCTTCCGTGAGAATGGTTTGCAAAGTACATTACATCTCCTTTCAATCAAATTGCAGTTTAATTCAAATGCAAAAATTCAGACAAATGCGAGCAAAATCTAAAAATGACCTAAAATTCAACATAAGCCGGTTATTTCCACAGCCCTCCGATTTGCTTTACATCAAGTTGCTGCACATGTAGCTTGAGTCTGAGGACAACAAGAGGCTACAATTAGCCTAAACTCGGGCTTGCATCAGAAATCAGACACGAGACATGTTTTAACACTTTTAAAACTAAGGTTAAGACTTTTTGTTTCGCACGGCTTTTTGTTAATTTTACTTAATTTAATTGCTTATTATCTTATTTTTAATACGGTGTAATTAGTTTTTATGATGTATTTTAGCTTTTATATGATGTATATAGTTCTTCTTATAGCATTTTGTTTATAGTTTTTAGGTATCTTAGGTGTAACGCGCATTTGATCATATTCGAATGTTAATTTGCACGCTATAAGCAATAAGTTATAAAATAACTAAGCACACTGTCTTGTTTTTGCTTCGATGGATATTTGTTTTAGTGAGGACTATCAGACTTTGTTATAAATAGAATTGTCACAGAATATCTCGTCCTAACTGCCAGCCATAAGCAAAATTAATTTATTCCTACAACATCATTAATACCTATTAAGTCTGATACAGTAACACCAGTGAGTATACGATATCAGACAAGCAAAAACATACAGTTAAAGATGCAAGCATTACATTTAGAAACATTTAATTTGTACTTTTAAATTTAAATTGTGTGACTTGTATCATTTAAGGTGCTGTTCTTCAGCCAATGTTTTTTAGCAGAGAAACAGTAAAATTATATCTGAAACAAATAAGTTGCAGTTGCTAAATACAAGCATAATTCATACATGTATTTGATCTTACAGGATCTTGAAGGATCTTTGAAGATCTACACAAGGATCTTATGTGGATCTTATGAAAGATCGTCAATGATTTCTTTTCAGCAGAGAAGAGTTACTTCAAAAATAAAACATGTTTAAAAGATCTTCAATGTCTAAAGTGCACTGATTATTATTAGAAGCCTTCAATGAGTATACAAATTTTATTACATTGTATGCTAATCAAACAACTGGTACAGATCCCTTGAGGATCTCTACAAAATCATGCAGGGTCTTCAAAGGGGGCCTCAAGGATCCTTATAGGGACCTTCAAGATCTTTGCAGGGACCTTGAGGATCCCTGCAGGGACCTTGAAGATCCTTGCAGGGACCTTGTAGATCCCTGCAGGGACCTTGAGGATCCTTGCAGGGACCTTGAGGATCCTTGCAGGGACCTTGAAGATCCTTGAGGATCCCTGTAGGGACCTTGAGGATCTTTGCAGGGACCTTGAGGATCCTTGCAGGGTCTTTGAGGATCCCTGTAGGGACCTTGAGGATCCCTGCAGGGTCCTTGAGGATCTTTGTAGGAACCTTGAGGATCCTTGCAGGGTCCTTGAGGATCCCTGCAGGGACCTTGAGGATCCCTGCAGGGACCTTGAGGATCCTTCCAGGGACCTTGAGGATCCCTGCAGGGACCTTAAGGATCTTTTCAAGATTATGCAAGATCCTTGAAGATCTTTATTAAGATCCTTGACGATCTTTCATAAGATCCACATAAGATCCTTGTGTAGATCTTCAAAGATCCTTCAAGATCCTGTAAGGTTTTTCACCAGGGTTCCTAGCCGTTCTTGTGCCTCGTCCCTTCTGTTCCTGGGTAGTAAGTATTTTTCATCTAGAACTGGTACCCCCTTTATCCACTGGAAGACATTTTTCAGTGTGATGGTGCCAGGTGGTGGCCACACAGGGTTGTCATGGTTACCTACATATATGCTTGCGGCTAGCTGCATGCTTGTACATGCTTGCTGTTTAAATTGAAAGGCTGAAAGCATAACCAACCTATGCCAAATTTTAGGTTGTTTTTCGATTTTGCTCAGATCTTTCCAAATTTTTGCATGTGAACTGCAATTCAATTGAAAAACACTGTCTGAGAAAAAAATTGTTTTGTTTTCGAGAAATAACATACGCAAAAAACTGTGTTTTTCCTTGCGTACATGCACAACGAAATCAACCTTCCGTGAGAATGGTTTGCAAAGTACATTACATCTCCTTTCAATCAAATTGCAGTTTAATTCAAATGCAAAAATTCAGACAAATGCGAGCAAAATCTAAAAATGACCTAAAATTCAACATAAGCCGGTTATTTCCACAGCCCTCCGATTTGCTTTACATCAAGTTGCTGCACATGTAGCTTGAGTCTGAGGACAACAAGAGGCTACAATTAGCCTAAACTCGGGCTTGCAAAAAACAGCATTGTATCCCTAATTTAGTGCTAAACAAAAGAATAGAAAGAAGTCTGTCTTTCTTACATCGGACGTATATATTGCACTTAGCTTGTGTTGGAGTCTATTTCTTTAGACCCCTATCAACAAATATCCCCCCAAAAATAAAAACTTGCTTTACAGCTCAACCATTGAGAACAATAGTTGTAACACTTGTAAAAAAAGAAGAAGAAAAAGAGAAACGAAAAAAAAGCCCGCGATATACGACACTAATAGATATCGAACCCGGGTTAGCTGAGTCAGAGGCAGGAACAATGACCTCTTGGCCACAGAGGTTCATCGCAATGTAACATGATAATTTTAGTTTTTAAAGCTATTAATGGTCTAGCTCCTAATTATATTAGTAATTTAGTTAACATTTTACGCCCTAGCAAATATTTGTTTCGTCAAAACAATGAGATACTACTGGAACCATACAATGGTAAAACCAAGAAAACGTTAGGTGACAGGGCATTTGCTGTGGCAGCCCCCAGGCTTTTTAATTCACTCTCTCGCGAAATCAGAAATCAGACACGAGACATGTTTTAACACTTTTAAAACTAAGGTTAAGACTTTTTGTTTCGCACGGCTTTTTGTTAATTTTACTTAATTTAATTGCTTATTATCTTATTTTTAATACGGTGTAATTAGTTTTTATGATGTATTTTAGCTTTTATATGATGTATATAGTTCTTCTTATAGCATTTTGTTTATAGTTTTTAGGTATCTTAGGTGTAACACGCATTTGATCATATTCGAATGTTAATTTGCACGCTATAAGCAATAAGTTATAAAATAACTAAGCACACTGTCTTGTTTTTGCTTCGATGGATAATTGTTTGAGAAAGGAAACGCTTATCGAACGATGTAGGATTTTTTCGCATAAACGTTAATGGAGTCTCAGTGAAATGTAAGTAGAAAATTACTAGCAGAGTGAAACTGTTTACAAATACATCAATCCAGGGTCATTTGAAACATAAGCCGAACATTTCTGCGGTCAGTTTCAAGTCACGCAATTAAAAACTAATCGCTTATCGTTCAAAAACTAAAGTCCAGAAATTGAGATATTGTGGAAAAATAGTAAATAAACTACCTGTCAAAGTTTCAGGGGTGTATGATATCCTGTACTTGAGTTATTCAACAAAATGTACTACCTCTTAATGGAGCGGACATGGGGAAACACGGCAGTCTAATTAAAAAACATCTGGAGGTAAGTTCAGTCATGTTAAAAGCTTTCTTCTCGCAGTTGAACTTGCAAACATTCGTATGGACACTTCTTTTTACATACTAGTTGTTCAGACTTCAAAGACACAAGGTGAATCAACGTTTTCCGATACGTGACAACAGGCATCATTCATCGGTTCATGTCTGTTTCTTTGCAGTGTATATCCATCGACCCCTATAAACATAGCCTCGTTCGCAGCAACTTGGGCTTGTCATGCGTTCCTTGCCCACGAACGTCTGTTGAACTGAAAGTTCTACCATTTCCATTCACAGCGGTTGGCCAATCATAGTTCGTTTTCCAATTTATGGAAAGTAGGACTTCGACCCCTGGATTATTTTCACAGACGATGCACGTGAATCAGGTGTCGATTTCCATTCTTACGAAGCTCATTATTGGTTTCTTCAAAACAAAGGCTAACCGCCGATGAACGGAAGTGGCAGTTCAGTTCAGCAGACGTTCGTGGGCAAGGACCGTGTGACGAGCCCAAACACATCTGCAAAGGAGGCTACTATAAACATATATCCCTTGAAAATTGCTTTACAGCTCAACCATTTATAACTTACAATAATTATAACACTTGTAAAGAAAAACATTTAAAAAAGATGAAAAAAAGGAATGCAAAAAAAAAAAAGGTGTCAATAGCGGGAACTGAACCCAGGACATCTGCATCACAAAGCGGTACAGATGACCGCAAGGCCACCGACATTCAGCATAGCTAATGAGGTAAAAATAGTTTACTTATTCCAAAATGATCATTATTAGTTAGTGCTTGTGCAGAAACGCCAGAAGTGATCTTTGTGAACGATACTCAAAGAAAAAGAAGAAGGGACGGTAATTTTAGACCCGGGTGACCCGCAAGACGCCCGAGTAAAAATCCTAGTGAGCAACTTTTCAAAAGGAAGTACATGGGAGTACTTTTACACAAGCTTTTTGTCTTGTGAGGCCTTCTACATCACAAGGCACAAAGAAGATAGGTAATGGGGTTTTGTCTGCTAATATTTCGATGACAAATGTTTATCTTCTTATGACCTTTGGCCCCCTTGTAATTGTAAGGCCAAATGCCCAATATTAATTTGTCAAAATTAATAAGAAAACAGGTGGAGATTATTATTTTAAGCAACCAGCACAAACACTAACCCTTTACAGTAGAGTTGGATCTAAGTTAAATTTGTTCATTGAATACAACCTAGTTAAAACTATGAACACGAAATTATGCATGAAACAGAGGTTTTTGCTTATAACACATTGTCTTAGATGACAAATGAAAACAAATGAGGAAGGAAAAAGGCAAATAACATTTTCAACAAATGAATACACATGTGGTCTTGTCAATATATGTATGTAATCAAAATACATTGCATTGATATTGGTACTGGCATATTATTCATTAATTTTTATAAACCTATTATACATCAGACTTCTGTCATTTTTGTGAGACAGTTATAGTGAAACTGAATAACGCTGCTTACCAACTCACAACCAAACACTGCTCTACATGTGGTCACAAATTAAAAGCCAAGAAATGTTGATGTTAAGTCACAACAAGCTACACAATGAAGGTACCAGTATAAGAAGCTATTTGTGGGCCAATATTGTTGTCTATTTTCACGGAAGACAAAGCCACAAAACACTTACAGAAAAAGTAAACACAAAAATTGAAGAGAACTAAGTCATCGACCAGCTGGGAACAACTTTTTTTAAAAACCTAATTATGTAATAACTCCTTGCATTGTCGAAGGCATACATGTTAAAAGTGTTTTGCACAAAAGCATTGAAGGTGCTCTTTATATTCAATATTGTTCTGAGGGCATCAGTTTCCCAATACAATTACATGTATTTCAGACTGAAAAAAAAAGAGTCATTCAATAAAAATCACATTTTCCTAAAATGAAAAAGTCTCTATGACGGCCCAAACAGGAACTCGATAACAAAAGGAATTATCTAATCAAATAAGAATATTTGCTTGACTCTTGAGAGTAGCACAATCATGAACAAAAAAACACAAGTGAAAGTTAGACAGCTTGCTGTTTGTTTTCCTCTTAAACTTTACGTTGTGCCTCCAAAGGAACAACGGACTGGTCCTTTGGAGGCACGTAAATAGTTCTTGATCATGTTTCTGGATTTTTTGCTTTCCTTTGCACTCAGCAGGATTAACACTCAATAAACCTTACAAGAAAAGAGCGACCACAACCAGACTACACAAAATAGATTTTTAATTACCTCTTATACCTGATGAATTGTCTGGCTTGGTATACATAATAAATTTTATTTGGAATTATTTAATTTTGACTTGAATTATCAAAAGTTCTTTGAGCAGCACTTCCACAGATATAGATATTAGATTGGCTGACCATTATTTATATTAGTTCATCAGTGGGATGTACAGATAAGCCACATGAAGAATTTTATTCCATATTAATTTTATTGCAATTTTCTGTTTTTTCCAAAGCGAGGATTACTTATGTAACATGATCGTGCGCGGGAGAAGCACAGCACAACAAGGTATCCAATTTTTCTACCAACTTGCCTTACAATATTACAGTAACTTCCAAGTGATCCACATGCAATCAAGTGCTATGAAATAGTGATGTTTAAAAGCCTGCTTAGCGTCAGAACACGACAACACATTTCTTACGTGGTTGAGCAAGACTAAGCAGTTTTCACAGACAATTAATACACACAAAACTTAACCAAATCACAGGAAATATACTGAGTACTCCTCGGTGAGCTCAACTCACTCCAAAGATGGTGAAGATTGAAATTTGAGGCAAAATTGGCCACAGTGTATCCAGTGTTATGCAAAATAAAATATCCAAAAATAACATCAAGGAAAAGGTTATAAGAATTATGGACACCCAAGAAAACAAATTAGCGTGATTGAGCGTACAGTGTAGCACTATAAAAAGTTATTATACTACAGTCTTTATAGAAACTATGCAGAGCATACTGTCGAGGGATAAATATTCTAATAAGCTTAAGCTAAAATAAATGCAAGGATTATGTGGGAATGTTTTCTTCGATTTTCGGGATGCTGGAGTAGGATTTTTCGCCATTTGAAATGTGCGATTAAAAAACTCAGTATTCCTTTAGAATTAGTAAAAGTAAACGGAGCGGTAAATGCATTTCAAACCACTTGGACAAGATTGCAAATCGGATATGGAAAATAGTTCACCGCGAGGAGACATTAGGTAAACACCAGATCAAATTTACAAACTTTCATTTAGGTTCAGGAAATTTTTTTTGCGTCTTGCCCAGCCAGTTTAAGAGAGAAATGAAAACATTAGCTGAAACAGGCTAAATCACTAAGCCAAAGACCATGCGAGGCAAACTTTCAACACGGTTTACACAAAATAAGGGCTAAATTATTTATCCCGCATAAATCTCATGTCTGGAAGCCCGTCTGAAACAGTCAAAACATTTATGGAGGTGAACGGGGAAAGCTGGCTACGAAATAACTGAAATCGCCATTTTCCTTCAAAGTCTATACCTCAAAAGTAATGAACAGGATATTCTGAAATCCTAGAATCAAGTTTTGTTCAAAGAAAGACCATCAGTGAGGCTTGATCGAGCTAATAATATTCCGCGAAATGAGCGAACTGCAACGTGGAATGTTTGGCACACTATCAAATTGGCTTGGGAATGAACTGCGACTACTAAAGATTGCGCTTGGGTTCAACATGGTTCATTTATAGCTTACCTGTTAAACATGTGGCCGTCTGAGAGAGAAAAGCGAAGACAAGAACGGCTCGCGGCGAAGTAAACATCTTTCTCAGCTCAACTGTTGCTTCCGTCGTTCCGCCTTATTATGGCCTTCATGTTCCGAAGAGTTATCGGATGTTGATACCTTCGGAAACGATGATTACCGAACACGTTTTCCGAAGATTGACGAATGAGAGTCCGTGAGATCGATCTCTTCGTGGATGACATAAGTCATTTATTTATTTATTTATTTATATATATATATATATATATATATATATATATATATATATATATATATATATATATTTATCTGTTGTTGCTGTTGTTGTTGTTGTTTATCTTTGCTCTTTTTCCTGTCTCTCTCTCAAATCTTTAACACTGCCACTCTGATATGCAGCTTATCCCACTTGAACTAATCCACTCCTCCTATGAATCAATCAGATTCTTTAGAGCCCCATGGTTTAAACAGACGTGATGAATTGTAATTTAGAAAGGTTAATCTTGTTTTATTTGCAAATTGACCCTGGCGCATGCTCCGGGAGCAGGAGGAGCAAAATCCTTCGTGTGTACCGGCCTTAAAACTATCAATTGGTGAGAACTTATAAGTCAATAATTATTCGTGAAACAATTCGCCTGAAATCGAAGATATGCACATTCGTTACTTCCACATCTCCCATAATACCATTGGCGAATAAAAAAAAAAACATTTTCGGCGCGCAGTTTTCAAAACTGTTGCCGCGACCCGACCGTTGAGGGGTGTCTACAAAACGAAAACCGAAGACCGAAGACCGAAGACCGAAGACTTGGATATCTATTAATTTTAAATCAGCTGAAGCTACAATAGAATGAAACGTGCTAAAACGCTTCATTTGACGCTAAAACATTGAGAACGATGGGGTCTTCGTTTTGTAGTTTTACCCCCCTCAAACTACAAAACGAAGACCCTCGCTTAAACGCTTTATTTGACGCTAAAACATTGAAATCGATGAGGTCTTCGTTTTGTAGTTTTACCCCCCTCAAACTACAAAACGAAGACCCTCGCTAAAACGCTTTATTTGACGCTAAAACATTGAAATCGATGGGGTCTTCGTTTTGTAGTTTTACCCCCCTCAAACTATAAAACGAAGACTTGTGCTGCAACTCGGGTGTCCGTTCTGTGGGACTGTAGTCCCTCAGTGGTCAAAAATTGACTTATTTTGACAAAATTGGTTGTCCATTCGGGCACTACAAAAACGAAATGAAAATTTGTACTTCAATGTCTTAACTTATCTGTTTTGATCCCATATCGTCTAATTTTCTATCTACGAAAACTACAAAAGCTGGCTTGAATTCATAGTAATTATAACACATCGGTTTGCCTCTCAGAACGCTGGAAATCGTATTTCCGATGACTAACATTACAAAATTTCCCGGAGGAGCTTGCCCCTGGAGATATCCCTGCCTTCGGTGGTCCTTTATTTGAACCCCCTTTCTATAAATCCCAGACGTGCCCCAGCAGTACGTAGTGTCGCCATAACATTGAAAGAGTTCTGTCAACAGAGCATTTTCACATGACGTCACGGCGGCCATGTTAGTGGTCCAAAACAAAGAAACAGCGGCCATGTTGGTGTTCCAAACTAAACTCTTACAGGGAGCCCAATCATCTCCGATTGTGATGGACCAACAGAAAGAATTTCATCTTTTGTTGACACACTGCTTCAACCAATATCTAAGTCACAAAAGTCATACCTTAAAGACACAACTGACTTAATCAAAAACACAAAGGTTAAAAACCGCACATTCCTTGTATCGATGGACGTCACAAGTCTCTACACAAATATGCCACAAAACGAGGGCATTGACACAGTATGCAAAGCATATGATAATTTTTACAAAGACAGCCCTCCCATTCCGACACACTACCTACGAGAAATGCTTAGGCTAATTCTAAAAGAAAATTCTTTCCAATTCAATGGAAAGCAATATCTTCAAATTCATGGGACAGCTATGGGAACGAAAATGGCTGTTTCCTTTGCCAACATATTTATGGCAAAGATTGAAACCGAAATCCTAAGCAAAACCGTCTTTAAACCTACAGTTTGGAAACGCTACATTGACGATATCTTTTCATTGTGGGACATAAGTAAACCCGACATTGAAACTTTCATCGAACAAGCAAATTCACATCACTCAACTATCAAATTCACGGCCGATATCTCTGACACTGAGACTGTGTTCCTAGACACGGTTATATACAAAGGCAACAGATTCAAGTAACAATCGATCCTTGATATAAAAACACACTTTAAGCCAACGAAAACCTTCCAGTACAGACATTTCACCTCTTGCCACCCACCAAGTGCCAAAAATGGATTCGTGAAGGGCGAATGCTTAAGAATCCTTAGAACAAACTCCTCAAAATCTACTTTTGAAGAGAACATTTCAAACTGCAAGAAACACTTGCTGGACAGAGGCTACCCACGCAATCTAATAGACAAAATCCTATCAGGAATAAAATTCACAGGAAGAGCTACAGCGCGAACAACAAAGAAAAGAAAGAAATCTTGCCTTTTGTAACACAATATCAACCATCAATATCCAATTTAAAAGAAGCTTTACTCAAAAACTGACACCTCATACAAAATCAATCTCTACTTCGCCAGATATTCAAACAACCACCTATCCTTTCATATAAGAAAGGGAAATCCATAAAGGATCTACTCGTTACAGCCAAAGTATAAAAGGTTACAAAATATATTTCACGCCGGTAGGGATTGTGCGGCCTATCACCCCTTGCGTTATCAGAAATAAAACGTTTTAGCGAGGGTCTTCGTTTTGTAGTTTGAGAGGGGTAAAACTACAAAACGAAGACCCTATCGATTTCAACGTTTTAGCGTCAAATAAAGCGTTTTAGCGAGGGTCTTCGTTTTGTAGTTTGAGGGGGGTAAAACTACAAAACGAAGACCCCATCGATTTCAATGTTTTAGCGTCAAATTAAGCGTTTTAGCGAGGGCCTTCGTATTGTAGTTTGAGGAGGTAAAACTACAAAACGAAGGCCCCATTATTTTCAATGTTTTAGCGTCAAATAAAGCGTTTTAGCGAGGGTCTTCGTTTTGTGGTTTGAGGGGGGTAAAACTACAAAACAAAGACCTTATCGATTTCAATGTTTTAGCGTCAAATAAAGCGTTTTAGCGAGGGTCTTCGTTTTGTAGTTTGAGGGGGGTAAAACTACAAAACGAAGACCCAATCGTTTTCAATGTTTTAGCGTCAAATGAAGCGTTTTAGCACGTTTCATTCTATTGTAGCTTCAGCTGATGTAAAATTAATAGATACCCAAGTCTTCGGTCTTCGGTCTTCGTTTTGTAGACACCCGAAGTTAAATATCGTGGATTTCGATTGAGTGTCGAACGTAATTGGTAAGATTTCCACACAGCCCCATGCAATTTTTATTTAATTATACATGTATCACTGTCATACTAACCTTGTCCCAAAAACGGCGAGCATAAATAAAATTTGAGTCACAAAACGGGACTGTGCAGAAATCTTGCCACAGTAACTTAACAAGAAATAACACAGGGGCACCCAACGACAAGTTTCGGTAGATATCTGTTCGGTGGAGGGTAATTCGCCTTGCGCTTTCGGCGTCGATTAAAGAGTGCACTCGGATTTTCGTTACTAAAACGTGGCCTAAAAGATTCGAAATTGGGAAATCATAGCCCCTCAGGTTTTCGGAAAGGTCGTAATTGCTGTTTTTGGCAGCCAAAAAGGTCAGCTAACATTTTCGGAAAGAACATAGTTCCCTAGCACAGCTTGCATTTTCTCAAAGGAAGATTTTGTTCCCTAATCTTTTCGAGCAATTAAAATTTCAGCTAGGGAATCCGAACAGATGAACTTCTTCTAGCTTATGAAAACATCGCTTTAAACAAACTTCAAACACCATAAGGCACTTAAAAATGCCTTTCTACAGCTTTTGGTTGCTTTGGCTCGTTGGGTGCCCCTGATAACACACAAACTGCGGTGATAAACATGACTGATAGAACGCATTGTTGGAAAACAAAAATAAAACTATATCGTTTAACTTGACGTTTCGTATGTTTCGACACACATCTTCAAAAGTGACCGTTAGGAATAAAAGTAACAACTACATTTTAAATTTAAGATAAGTAACTAATTGACAGAAGCTAAAAATAATTTGCATATAAAAGATGCAAACTAATAGAGATACAGCTTTTCGCTGCTTACATTTTCATTTAAGGTAGGTTTCAATTCTCTAATTAGTAGAGTCTCCTTTTCTTGCCACAGTAAGTTTCGTTTTTCAACTAGTGTACCCTGGGTCCCAGAAGGTTTTTTTTTCCTTCTAATCTTTCCTTTTTTTCTTTTTAGGGGGAGGGGGGAAAAGATGATCTCTGTGAGCGGCTGCGAGGAAAACAACCCTTTTTTTTT
>JAEMWC010000125.1:732500-735000 GCA_016490735.1 Pachyseris speciosa
GCGTTGTTTTTCTAGAGTTCGCATAACACTAGCGTGCAACAAGCAGCCCCTGCCATTACGACCACGAGGCAACAGGCAAACTAAGGGCCTGTTCACATGGAGGTGGGGGACCCTAAGAAGGTGATGTCCCCCACCTACCCGTGGTCAAAAAAAGCTAGCTAGGCTTCACATGCAACCCCGGGGCGCTGGGGTGAGGTTTAAAATGCTATCGTGTGGTCTCTAAGAACGTATATTGACAAAAGAATTCAGAGATAATTGCCCGGATGAGTATCACCCCACACCACCTCCAGCATTCACATGGAGAAAACTCAACCCAGCTAAGCGGGTTACCCGCCCTGGCTGACCGGTGAGGTACCCCACATCACAGGTAAACGCGATCGAGAAAGAAAGAGAGATTGTATGGAGATTGGTAACCCCACCTAGGTGGGGGACCTCACCTTCCTGGGGTCCCCCACCTCCATGTGAACAGGCCCGAAATCAAAAACTTAGGACAGCCAGACAAACTGCGAGCTCATTAGGGCCTGTTGACATGGCGGTGGGGGACCTCAGGAAGGTGAGTTACCCCATCTAACCGTGGTCAAAAAAAGCTGGCCTTCACATGCAACCCCGGGGCGCTTGGGTGAGGTTTAAAATGCTATCGCGTGGTCGCTAGGAACGTATATTGACAAAGGAATTCAGAGACAATCAGGGTCAGCATGAACATCACCCCACCCCACCTCCAGCATTCACATGGAGTAAACTCACAAAGCTGTCCTGTTGGCACTTATTGCTGGAAACATTTTCATTTCTATCTGAATGGTTGGAAAATATTCAGCTAAAGCCGCTGGTTCTGTGTTGAGTTAGCAAAATAATTAATGACTTGACGTATTTTTTGTACATGTATTTCGTGTACTTTTATACTGAGTTTTATGAACACTGCTTTCATAATTGTATTTTATTATTAAGAACGGCATTTCTTTTATTTTAGCTGTCTTGGAGTCTTTCTCCCCCCCCCCCCCCCCCCCCCTCCTCTGACAGAAGAAGTTTTATTTAAGTAGTTTTGTTCCCTCAGTTTTGTTCAGCGGAATACTACGTAATGACAACTAGGGACTGCTTCAGTTGCTGCAATGGATGTCGTAGACTGGAAAAATTCCTCCACAGTTGTTAAGTTCCAAAGCCATTGATATGTTGTTTCATTGATGTTAGGTACTTTGCAATCCTGTATTGCGGCGACTTTCTTTGGTACGAGAGATGGAAATTAAACTTAATTAGTTTGACATGTTAGTGACCTTATTCATGGTTTGAACGTACATTGTAACGTCAGAAAAAACTAAAATTAAAAATTTTGAGTTTTTACTTTCATCAGGTAAAAGTAATTTTAAAGATATATCTAATGGCCTGTTTATTGGACGTTTTCCAAAATGCGTGACATTTGGATTGTTTGTGAGATACAATTGTGTTCCTTATACGAAATACGAAAATATCGATTCGCTTCCTGTTTTCGAGGTCTGAATAAGCAGTCCCTAGTTGTCATTACGTAGTATTCCGCTGAACAAAACTGAGGGAACAAAACTACTTAAATAAAACTTCTTCTGTCAGAGGAGGGGGGGTGAGAAAGACTCCAAGACAGCTAAAATAAAAGGAATGCCGTTCTTAATAATAAAATACAATTATGAAAGCAGTGTTCATAAAACTCAGTATAAAAGTACACGAAATACATGTACAAAAAATACGTCAAGTCATTAATTATTTTGCTAACTCAACACAGAACCAGCGGCTTTAGCTGAATATTTTCCAACCATTCAGATAGAAATGAAAATGTTTCCAGCAATAAGTGCCAACAGGACAGCTTTGTGAGTTTACTCCATGTGAATGCTGGAGGTGGGGTGGGGTGATGTTCATGCTGACCCTGATTGTCTCTGAATTCCTTTGTCAATATACGTTCCTAGCGACCACGCGATAGCATTTTAAACCTCACCCAAGCGCCCCGGGGTTGCATGTGAAGGCCAGCTTTTTTTGACCACGGTTAGATGGGGTAACTCACCTTCCTGAGGTCCCCCACCGCCATGTCAACAGGCCCTAATGAGCTCGCAGTTTGTCAGAGACAGGACAGCTTTGTGAGTTTACTCCATGTGAATGCTGGAGGTGGGGTGGGGTGATGTTCATGCTGACCCTGATTGTCTCTGAATTCCTTTGTCAATATACGTTCCTAGCGACCACGCGATAGCATTTTAAACCTCACCCAAGCGCCCCGGGGTTGCATGTGAAGGCCAGCTTTTTTTGACCACGGTTAGATGGGGTAACTCACCTTCCTGAGGTCCCCCACCGCCATGTCAACAGGCCCTAATGAGCTCGCAGTTTGTCTGGCTGTCCTAAGATTTTGATTTCGGGCCTGTTCACATGGAGGTGGGGACCCCAGGAAGGTGAGGTCCCCCACCTAGGTGGGGTTACCAATCTCTCCATACAATCTCTCTTTCTTTCTCGATCGCGTTTACCTGTGATGTGGGGTACCTCACCGGTC
>JAEMWC010000125.1:740000-752500 GCA_016490735.1 Pachyseris speciosa
CCTGATTCCTGCTCGAAAACAAATGGCAAATTAAGACTTACAACAACAGGCTACACAAACCTCTCTTTGGAGCTGCAATTGCATCTCCTGGTATCTGCTGCTCGTCAAGATATCTAAAAGAACTATTTTCTCTACCATGGTTACAACAGACAGGATCATCTTACCTTATCTCTGCGCCATCTATTTGGTATAGAAGGCCGCCTGTTTTCTGTCAAAACAACTTTCTTGACTTCGTCAAATGAGGGATCTCCAGGGAGCATATCAAAATATGGCACCTGATAGTCTTCACACAGTCTTGTGGTTTCTGAAATAACCAAACAAGTGGCCTTCTGAACACTCACCCCACCAAAAATTGAGAAAAAAAATCTAGAACGCAGCTTCAATTTTTGTAACTGTAGTATTTTAAGTAGTCATGACCCAGTGTAACTGATTGGAACACCGTATATAAATAAAGTTATTTGATTTGATGTGTCCTAGCGCTCAAAAAACCAATTTACAAAGAAATTATCGTGTACCACTTCCCCACAGACGCAGAACTACAGTTTGTTTAAAAACTAGCCCCTTCTAGCCATTAAAGGTTAACATCTAATTAAGAGAAAGAAATGAAACAGAAAATACAGAGGCGTTTCGATGATGCCAGAGATATGCTAGAAGCCCTCAGGAAAGTTCAGAGGAACTGTATTAGGCGAAACTGGTTCACAGGATGGAAATGTAGGCTCCAGGTTATTAGCTGCTGTTTGCTGGCTATACACCTCAACATTTTACCAACGCGCGTTCAACACACGTTAGCTTCAAATTTCAGTTATAATCACGTTGAGCTTCGGAATAATATTCCTTGTGATTCCTTTGCTAAGATAAAGCAGTAATAAGCCACTGACGTAAAATTTGATATCGCCAATTAAATCAAAAATCGTGATGTCGCCCCGCGAACGGAGAGCCGAAAGACTTGCAGGCTTAGCCTTGGAAGTTCATTTCCATGCTCTTCCCCATGTAATCCCGGCTTTCAAGATGTTTATTGCCGGCATAAGAATATTGTGAAGATAACCTACAGACGAGGATATAATTTTTCTTTCTCACAAAGTTACAGTGCGGACAAAATACCACATAATTTAGTTTCGTATTATCGGTAAATCAACAGCTATAGCCCAACAATTCATTCATTTAGCCTATTTCACAAATTCCAAGCGAATTAACCACGCGGAGAACTTCAAAATATTGCATCTAAGGACAAAAAATAACAATAATTACACCTACCGTCAACATAACATCTTCGAACAATCTCCCACAACACCAGACCAAAGGAATAAATGTCTGCCATCTTAAATGCCGCAAACTTCCTTGAATCTAGCGTGTTGTCTAACACTTCGGGTGCCATGTACCTTTTTGTTCCTACTCTTGTATCTGTCTGGATGTCATCTTCTTCAGTTTCTGGAGCATACTTCACAGCAAGTCCGAAATCGGCCAAGCAGCAGGTCTGGTTTTCCTTGACTAGGATGTTCTTGCTCTTGATATCACGATGTGCAATCGGGGGCTTGCCATGTGTTCCTTGGATCTCAGTATGAAGGTGAGTCAAGCCGGTCGACGCCGACAAAGCAAGCTTTATCATGGCCCTCTTTTCGAGCGTGTGGTACTGCAAGTAGTCGTACAGCGAGCCAAGTGGGTGGTACTCTGTGATCAACCACAACTGAGTTTGTTGATTTTTGGCTAAAATGTCCGACCCAATGAAGCCCAGAATACTTTCGTGCCTCAGTAGGTCTGTCTCGTAAATCCCCATTTCTCTCTTCCATGAAGATTCGCAGTGGGATAGGAATATCTTGACCGCAACATCTCTGTCTCGCCATGTTCCTTGATGAACCTGGCCGTACCTGCCCCTGCCAACTTCCTTGCCCAGGCTCACTTGCTTAGCAATCGTTCTTTGTACCTTAAACAAAAGGCGCGAGCACAAAGAAAAAAAGTTAGCAGAAAACGCGATAAAAACCATTTCTTATTAAAAAAAAAGTAGCAATTTCATTTCTGCCAAAAGTTCACGTTTTTGCCAAAGTGCGACAGTTAAATTCTTTTACAGCTAGAGACACAGGAAATCGTTTAACGGGGATTGGTAAATAAAAAAAAGACACTCTGTGAGTGCATGTCGCTACTGCATGCACGCTTTGCGGGCTTATCCTGCCACCACGGACTTTCAGTCACTCGGGCAAACAACTTGATGACATAGAGGCTACTGCCTAGTGCAGTAGCCACAAAACCGACGCCATTCAATCAAAAGCTGATCGAAGAGCTGAGGTGTTGTTTCTTGTGATACTCGCGCAGGACACTTGCCTATGAATATATTCATGAACGAATTTAAAGGGCAGGTGTTTCCGTTTCAAGCTTCGAATTTCTGAAAATTTTGAGTCGATTTCGCTAAAATTTAACAGGAATTTTAATGGTTGATTGTCATTTTTCCGGCGGATAGCGCTTAATGGTGATATTTTAGACCGCACAAGTGAGAACTTCAGAATAACAAGTTTGCGTCCGAGTTTTCTTATTGAGATGCGCAGTAAAGTGAATTGTTTAATGACATATTGTCAGATATTGGTAGATCATAACCTCTTTTGTGATGTAATAGCCCGCGTAGTCGGTCTATCTTTGCTAGGAACCACACGGAAACGCTTGCTACGCAGCCTAGTGATGTAACAGAGGCATATATTGTAATTTCAAGACCTTTTGAAAGTTGTTGGCTTGTAAGGGCGTAAAAATGTGAAGAGTATAGTTTGAAACGTTCGACCTTCTTTAAGAAAGTTATTTTTGCAATTCCGCAACAGTCTTATCACAGTACTGTACACAAAGTTTATGCTCCTCATATATCACTTCCTGAAATTCCATATTCCCGACGAAAACTTGGACACAAAATTGCAACTTTTCCGTCTCCAAAAATTATCCGAGTCAATAATTCGGCATTCAATGCGCGATCTTGAGGTGATACTAATTAACAAATCGAATGTGTTTAGCCGGGCGGTTGTCTGTACTCTTATCGACAACGATATTCGTCACCACAGCAGTGGTCAAAATGTTGTCGACTCACGAGGCACAGCCGAGTGAGTCCACTAGACTCTTATCGACAATGGAAAATTAACCAACCAGGTTGCGAGGTTACTAGCAATTGTGGTTTAATTTTTAATGTACGCAAAATGTCCTTTCCTGAGGTGCTATTTATAACCGTTACGCTTTATAGAGTAGTAGAACTTTCAGCCGTCAAGTGTCGCCAATCAGATAAACCCTGTTGAACAGGACCTGACCAGATCAAGATGCTGTTACTTCTTTCAGATTGCAGCTTCGCAACAGTGCTTTCCTTTCCTTTCCGTTCTACTTGATATTCAGTATGCGACTGAAATTACAACTTACGCAGAAAAATGATCTTTATGATACCGAAGCTCAATAGTGAATACGGAATTTCTTCGGCGTAAATCTAAATGCTATATCCAATTTTTTTGACAATGATACACATGCCATTTCAAGCATAAGCCGGGTGGGTAAAACACGCTTAGGCGCAGAATTGTTTATGTAAATAGTTTTGTATATATTTTTAGATATTTTTTCTAAATTTTAATTGTTTTCAGGGTTTTTCAACGACATTTATTTGAAAATAGAAGTTTTTAACTTTGTAGATGCACGGCCACATAAGCTCCGCTATAATTCCATCGTGTGTAAATAACTGAAAGAAAAAATATGTGGTTCACTATTGTAAACGTTGAAACTTTTAAAAGTGGCCATTCAAATAAAAGCTATAAGGTGGTCAGTTCTCTCTCCAATGGTGCCTCATTGCTTTCCAACAGTTTTTACCAAAAAATTCATTTTAGTTCTAGGCCCTAATTTTAATTCCAAGTCAAAGTGGTCTGTAAGCTCATAATGCACATGTCATCGGCTTCCCCGTGGGGTCGACCCCCGGGCCTACCAGGGAGATATGTGGGGGAATACAAAGAGATGGACGGGATTCTTTGCCCGAGGGTAGGGGAAAATCTTGACATTGTTCTACGATCAAAGATTTGGGGTGGGGGAACTCACAACTTTGAAAGGGATGTCACAGGAATTTTCAGCTGAGAGACACCTGACCCAGGGGACTTTGTCTTGAGAGATTCCCCACCCCCCAGGGGAAATTCCTCAAGTTTGTTAGACTGATTTTACAATCTCCCTGGTTAGCCCGAGGGTCGACCCCAAGGGGAAGCCGATGACATGTGCATAACACGAAACAATAAACTCCAAGTATTCGATTTTCTCCCCACTGGGACGGGCCTGAAGTGCCATCATTTTTTTCCAGCTTGGGTGTTCTATTCCGTGATCCTTGCGATACGTCAAACACGAAGGAGTGTGTTTGATTGGATGTCCAAACACCGAGAGGTGGGTTGAAAGAACGAAGTGCAGCGGAGCTTTTAACGGGGGCGCAACCCTTTTGCATGGAAAACCCGGTTGTTCCGATGCACTTTTTCTGTTAAAAGGAACTGAAAATTTTCCTCAATCAAAATGGAAAGGGAAGAGACTGGGTACTAACAAAATCAGCACCAAACCGAGCGTTTAATTCATCAAGGAGAGTAACTCAATGCAAAAGGAACGTGCTCGTCCCGTTCCATTTTGATCGAGGAAAATTATCCTGTTCCTTTTAATAGAGAAGTCTCCCCGGTTTTTCCATTCAAATGGAAAACGCCCCCGAACTCAAGGGGAGCAGGTTTGGCGTAGTGGTGGGAACACTCTCCTCCCACCAATGTGGCCCGGATACGATTCCCGGACTCGGCGTCATATGTGGGTTGAGTTTGTTGTTGGTTTTCCCCTCTCCTCCCCTCTCCGAAAGGCTTGTCAGTTGAATTACTGTTAAGTGTCACCCTCGTTAAACAAAGTCGATTTATTTATTTTATTTAAGGTGTTTTGGAATCATATGAAACACTCTTTCGAGTGTTGGATATAGCTTCACAAACCATTGATAATACCTGGAGAAATTGAAAGTAAACCTTCACCCAATTTTACGGGTAATTAGGACCACATATCTAAACCTCCTCCAAGGTTGTGATTTCCTTTGGTTTTCTCTTCACGAATTATCAATTAGTTTGAGAAGATCTTTCAAATGACACACTTACAAGATGCGTTAGTCCCGCACCGCTACATGCGCTCTGGTCTAACAAGTTCTCACTCTTTTCAACATCAACAGGTGCAGGCTCCCTGGTGACCGAGGTTCTTCGGCTGTATGAACAGAGAAAATAACAATTAAAGGATACATTAAGTTAGAGCAACTTTTTGATTGAGTGTCGTGAAACGAAAACCAAAGCAATTACTCCAGCCAATCACAACAGACCGAAACAGTGCAATGAGCCAATCAGAATTCGAAGTAATTCCATGTAACCGACGCAAAGTGCGGGAAATAGTGCGCGTGCAAGTCGCGATTGGTTTTGGTCTTGCTTCTCATTGGTTGAGAAAGTGACGCAAGTTTTGCTGGCCAATCACAGAGCGAAGCAATGCAAAGCCAAAGCAAACGCAATTCACTTTCAATGCTCAATTGAAAATCGCTCTAACTGTGCTTGATTTGTCACTGCCAATAAGTGGCAAGGTAGACATCCTGTCCACTTTTTCCCACACTCCAGTCAGATACTCAATACAGCATACCAATAAGTTACATGCATGGGGACTTGTGGTCATTAAATCATCAAACAAGTACATGTGCAAAGTCATCATGGGTATGTACTCCAACAGGGAGACACCATGCAAATGCAGATGAGCGAGTGTGTTGAATTTGCGCGATATACATGTACATACCGGCAGATATAACTGAATAAATATGGGAGCAAACGTACTGGCATGTTAACGTAACGTAGCCCTAAAGCTGCAGGTTTAATGAGAGCGTTTTCTTCACCTTTATAAACAAAGACCTTTGTAACGCACTAAGCGGGTAGAAGTAGCCTATCGCGCACTATCCCGCGCCGACAAGCCCGCGCGCCGAAGGCGAGATTGGTTAAAATCAAGGGATATTCCGCGTAATTGAGTAGGATAATTGTTTAGTTGTTGGAAACACTGATGACAAAGGTCAGTTTAGTGAGTTTATTACAGGAAAACAGCCTCCATTTCTCTCTCTTACTCCATGATAATTTCTTTGGACAGTGTTGCAATGAGATGAATAGCAACATGGAGTTCGTTTTGAGATTCTCTGGATAAGGGTTTAAAAAGTGACTTTTAAGAGTCTCACATACATAGTTTTATTGCAGGGCTGCACAAAAGGACAACTTGAAGGGAACGAGATGACAACAGTTACTATAATGTGATCCCAGAGAAACAGCCATAAAATCAAGCAAATAAAATATAAGGTGTAACTGTACCTTCTGGGCGGCTGCAACACGAAAATGGTCACCGAGGCAACGTGTACAAAAAACACCTCTTTAATGTTCACTTAACATTATTTTTAATATACAGCCTCTTACTTAATGTTTAATAAATGAGCAGGAGTGTTTTATCAAGTTTAAAACACGAGGCGCAGCCGAATGTTTTAGGACTTGATAAAACACAAATTGGGAATTTATTGAATGGCTTAAAAGTTTTACTGCACATCTATCAATTCTTACACTAAAAGTTAGATTGTGGGTTATTTTGGCCTGGAAAATCGGATATAAAATTTAGCCGTGTCTTTATCAGATATAAAGACACTCGTTAAAAATTAATTTCTTTTGTATTTCCTTCATGAATTATTAATGAGTTTTTCTAAGGAACATAAAAAATGCTTACGCCTCTGTGAAACTACACAGCCTGCAGATTATATTGTTCTTCGTAACACACACACACACACACACACACACACACACACACACACACACACACACATACACACAAAGAAGGAAAAAATATAAATGTAAATTCCAAATTTTTACTGAGGCAAGTACCTCGGATCGCCTCATAGTAGCTATGGCACTGTTCTCCTTTATTTCATGACATAAAACAACTTAAGATCGAAATTAATACTTACCGATAACAATTAAAAAGAACTATTATAAGCATGACGAGAAATAGTACCACACCAACAGTGACGAGGCATTTCTGGAGAACAGTATTTATGGTCTTCTCAGATACGTCTGCAACAATACAAAAGAAGTGACAGTGACTGAAATGTAAGAAAAATATCGAGGGGAGCCCTGCAGCATTTACCATCTGTCAAAAAAAAAAACGGTCAGAATGGTATGCTCGCTACAGGTATGGGCTTTTCTTGTCAAAGCGAGCACAAAAGCGAGCAAAAACGAACTAGGACAAGCATGATTTGACAAATATTGATACAAGATTGTCCGTTTATTCCGGTTGGAATGGAAAATGAGGAATACACCATTTCCATCTCTTCCAGAAACTTTCCAGTGGAGCTATACAAGGTTACCCCTTCAGTCACAGGACTGTTATCAATGGGGGCCCTGTAAACAAAACCAATATACAAATATTTAAAATATATCAACAAAATTTAAAATTTGTTGACAAATGGTAAATGGCCCTGAACTCCCTACCTCTGCTTAAAAGGAACCTGGGCAACATAAAGGGGAACTCATTTACAAAACAGTCACTTATCTCCAGATTCCCTTTCCCTTCCGTCTGAATTTTTCATTCACTAGCATTAGGGCAACTTTCTGAATGTTAAAAAGAACAATCACAATTTGACCGCCGACCGGTTAGCTCAGTGGTAAAGCACCGGACTACCGTGCGGGAGGTCGCGGGTTCTAACCCCGGCCGGACCAACACTCAGGGTCTTTAAATAATTGAGGAGAAAGTTGTAATGACATCTGCAAATGGTTAGACTTTCTAGTCTTCTCGGATAAGGACGATAAATCGTAGGTCCCGTCTCACAACTGTTCATAACTGATTCTGTGGGACGTTAAAGAACCCGCGCACTGTTCGAAAAGAGTAGGGGACATAGTCCCCGGTGTGGTAGTCTATCTCTACTTGAATGTGGTTATGGGGGAGGGTTTGCAGTTACGGGCATACAGTAATTGGCGCAAGCTGTTGTAGTGTCCCTGCCAGGTCTCTGGCGAAGTGATTAAATGATAATTTTACTGCATGGGTGTGCCTCCAATTGGCCCTTTGCATGACCGTTTCACATGACCTTGTCAATCATAAAAATGGTTGTGGTACAAAATAGATGCCAGAAATGGACAGAATGTGATTTAATTAATTAATTATTTATTTATTTTATTTGCCATCTTCAGTTGAAAATATTAACGTGATTAATACACCAAAGTCAGGAAACCACAAGGGCTAGCTGAGTTGCTCGAAGCATGGTTATCGCTTAAATCATTGGTTAAGATGTATTATAAGATGTATTATTAGCACTAACCATGCTTCGAGTAACTGGGCCCAGGCTTTGGACAGGCCACCTCGAAGGACAATATTAGAGTAAAATTTGGTGCTGTGTGAGTGTGGCATGACCATATTCAGGATTGTTTAATAGGGGTAAATGTAATTTAACTTAGTTAACGACTTGGAGCAAGTTTGCTCCTTGGTGGCATGGCATAGCGTGGCGTTAGCGTTTATTGGCGTATAGTTTGAGCACGGGTGGCACATTAGCATTTGGGCGTTTGTTGTTACATTACTGTTTGGGCCTGGTTCAGGTCTGCGGGCATTTGCGCGGCCAGCGGTATCCTCTTGCAGTTTAGGCGTGTTCCTTTGCACGTGCTCAGAATTTCACTCTACTCAGCGTTTTTCGTGGCGTAGTTGGTTTATCGCGTTTTGTTGGGCTTTTCTTTTGTTTTTCTTCGGGTTGTTTTCGCTAAAAGTGCTTCCTTAGCGGCCAGCCTTCGTTTTTATTCTCTACAAGTGCGGTTTGGCTTTTAGTACTCGCTTTTTTTGGGAGTTTTGGACGCGTTTTTTGTTGTCGCTCGCATCGTAGTGGCGTGTGCTGTTCATTGATCGGCTCGCATGGCTCATCCGCGCTCAACTTACAACAGTTTGTCGGCGGGCTTAATTCCTTCTACATGCACTTTTTCACCTTCTTCTTCTGCCGCTAGCGTGGTACTTTCGGCGGCTTCGGCGGGAACGTCCTCGTCGTTCTCCAATGACATCGCGTCTGCTATCGCCCAAGCGTTCAATAACTCCCTGCCGACCATCATCGCGGCGATCCGGGACAACACAGCCCCTGTATCGAGCGCTTCTTCAGCTGTTACGTCCACCGTTTATACCACTTCTGCTATGGTCGTGGCGGGCTCGTTGGCTGCTTCTTCAGGTACGTTGACGTTGCCGGCATTTGTATCTACATTACCGTCCGTGTCAGCCACCACCGGCTCTAACTCGGCTCGGCCCGTACTGTCTTTTTCGTCACCGTTGACGGCCACTCAGGTTGCCAGCTCGTCTTCCATTTTGGTCAGTTCGCTTTTCCCACCTTCAGCGGACAAGGCATTTGTTGTTGGTCCAGGACACGCTCCTATTTCCGCCAAACTTGTTGCAAAGATTACGAGTGGTCAGTTCGTGGAATTAGCGGACCTGTTTTCAGCAAATCTGCGGACTGCAGAGCACGAGCCGCAAACGTCTTTGGATGGCAAGTTGGTGGCCTTTAAAAAGCGTCGGGTGGTCGAAATGCAGGACATATTGACCTGGACCGAAGCCTTTACTATTTTCCAGATGGTGATGTGTGCGACCCATCCCCATCGTTGGCCAGACCTCAGTAAATATAAATTGCTCATCATCAAAACAGCTCGGCAATCACCCTGTAGAGCGTGGCTGGAGTACGATCTTGCTTTGCGGCAACTGGGGCATCTGACTGGTCGAAGATGAATTTGGATTTGTATAACTTTCACTTACGGTCACCAGCGCCCCTCGCCAACCCCCAGTCTTCGACTTCCCCTCCTGTTACTGTGTCAGCGAGCCGGGGCTACATCTCCCAACCTCGTAGAACGGGCACTGAATGCCGCTGGCCTTTTGGGGAATGCCACTACCGCCACGTTTGCAGTTCATGTAACAGTGACCACCCCAGGGTTAACTGCGATGACCATCCAATTAGATTGAACCAGGACTTTCATCGGGACTTAACTTGGTGGCAGGAACTGTTCCGAAGCTGGGAGGGTCTCCGTTTTTTCCTTATGCCTACGTGGGCCCCCCTTCCAGATTTCCAGGTGTCATCAGATGCGGCAGGTTCTCTGGGCTATGAAGCTATCTTCAACAATCAGTGGTTCTTTGGCGCGTGGTCAGCTTCTCAGCAACCCCTATCGATTGCATACAAGGAACTGTTCCCTACTGTTGTGGCGGCGTATTTGTGGGGACCTGCGTGGGCGTCTCGGCGGGTCGAGTTTTTATGTGACAACGAGTCTGTGGTGGCTGTTCTGTCTTCTGTTACCTCCAGAGACCCTGACTTAATGGTTTTGTTGCGTTACTAAGCACTGTTGGCAGTGCGCCAGTCATTTTCCTTTACTGCTTCTTCAGTTCGGGGTAAATCTAACCCAGTTGCGGATGCTCTTTCCCGTTTCCAGTTTCAGCGATTCAGGCACCTGGCCCCGCAAGCCGAGCAGTCTCCGATGACAGCCCCCCTGTTCTATTGACGGTGTTGCAAGTCACGTGACAGAGAGATGCCAATTTTTTCTTTATCAGGGCCTTGCCCCATCTACACGTCGGGTATACTTGTCAGCCCAGCGCCGCTACTTTGATTTCTGCCGTCAGGATGGCCTTCTGAACCCAGATGGTGCTCTTTTACCAGCTGACGAACGGTCGCTCATGCGTTTTGCGTCCTTTTTGGCCGACAGCCTCCACCACTCGTCCATCAAGGTGCATCTCAGTGCAGTGCGGTCACTTCACATCGACGATGGCTTACCTGATCCCCTGATTAACCGTGTGCAGCTACAGCGGCTACTACGGGGCATAAAGCGTGTGCAGGGTTCATCTACCTCAAAGCACCTTCCCATCACTATTGACCTCTTAAAGGTCATCCAGCGATCCTTGGACCTGAGCTCCAGGGAGCATGTCATGCTCTGGGCAGCGTGTTGCCTCGGTTTCTTCGGTTTCTTCAGAGCTGGTGAGTTCACCAGGAATTCTTCGTTTGACCCCAGTATCCATTTGACAGTTAGCGACGTGCAAGCGGATTCTTTGGTGGACCCTACATGTTTTAAAGTTTATATCAAGTGCTCAAAGACAGACCCCTTTCGTGTTGGCTGTGACATTTATGTGGGTCGGGGCAACAGCCTTATCTGCCCAGTGGTGGCCCTTGGTAATTTTTTGGCACTGCGTAGCCCATCTCCAGGACCCCTGTTTTGTTATACGGATGGCCGTCCTTTAACTAGGCAGCAGTTATCATCCCTGGTGCAGGCTATTTTACACTCTGCCGGTTATTCAGGCTCTTACTCGGGCCACAGCTTCCGGATTGGTGCGGCTACCACAGCTGCTTCACGGGGAGTCCCTGATCACCTTATCAAAACTTTAGGCTGATGGTCTAGCGATGCTTATCAACTCTATATCCGCACACCAGTTGGCTCTCTCACCCAGGTCTCCAGTCAGTTGGCATAGCAGGTGGGGTTTGTGCGTCTCTTCACTCAGGGTTGGGTGCCTCAGGTATGGTCCCTTGGGGGCTGTGTCTCTGTGGCCACGAGCCCCCCATTGCTCCGGGCTGTCCCAACCCGGAGGTCCTTCGGCATGGCGGGCGGGGCTCATGGCTGGGTTGTGGGTAGGGCAGGCTTATGGGGTGTTCTACCTACCTGGGTTTGGGTTGGCGGTACCAGCCCCTGGCTTCTGGGTACCCAACTTCCATTTGCGACAGAGGCGTTAAATAGGGTTAAATGTAATTTAATTTAGTTAACGACTTGGAGCAAGTTTGCTCCTTGGTGGCGTAGCATAGCGAGGCGTTAGCGTTTATTGGCGTATAGTTTGAGCACGGGTGGCACATTAGCATTTGGGCGTTTGTTGTTACATTACTGTTTGGGCCTGGTTCAGGTCTGCGGGCAGTTGCGTGGCCAGCGGTATCCTCTTGCAGTTTAGGCGTGCTCCTTTGCACGTGCTCAGAATTTCACTCTACTCAGCGTTTATCGTGGCGTAGTTGGTTTATCACGTTTTGTTGGGCTTTTCTTTCCCTCCCTTCCCTCCCGGTAGTGTTAGTTTGTTATTGTTTGGGGGTTGGTTAGGGTTTGGGTTAGTTCTTTGTTTTAATTACTTATTATTTTTCCACTGAGCTTCTAGTCTCAGTGTGACGGGTGCTAGGGTTGGGGATGGGTTGCAGGCGGGGCTCGTGGCTGGGTTGTGGGTAGGGCAGGCTTATGGGGTGTTCTACCTACCTGGGTTTGGGTTGGCGGTACCAGCCCCTGGCTCCTGGGCACCCAACCTCCATTTGCGACAGAGGCGTTAAAATAAAAATTCTAAGATTAACATATTTTTCTTAAACGTAAGAAAACTAGCTTAACAGCTAACAATGGTAAAAGACTGCCAACTTTGAAGCCACAGACGTTTAGATGAGAGATTTTAGAGTGGTTTGAAATGTTTAAGATTTTTAAAGAAGAATTATAGTATGCTAGATGGCAAAGCTTACCATCCAGCAGCTT
>JAEMWC010000125.1:757500-762500 GCA_016490735.1 Pachyseris speciosa
ATGTGACCCGAAAGGATGAAAGGACTGATTTTCTGGGCATCTTTGTTGGGGTTTATCCATGGAAGCATTTCTGGTGTATCAGTTTTTGGCGGGCACTGGATGAATGTGATGTACGTACTCCTGTTTGCTGTAAAAGTGAACTGATTACTGCAGGAAAGTTGCAAACAGTCCTGAAAAGGATTTTGCAGGTTACTGATGTAGATTGAAATGAAGCAGACTGATCGAGACTGATATACAAGGTGAGCAACTTTCACCGCTCTGTTTGTTGTTGTAGAAGTACAAATAGCGCCACCGGCTAACGAAATTCAAACGGTGCCGTGTTTCTTTGGTGTTCATTAGTTCTGTAAGTTAGCAGTGTTAGATAATTGAAGTTGATGCAATTCACTGTATTGTAATAAGTTGAAAGTTTTTCCTTGCGGTCATCAGCAAACATGAATTCAGCGTTAACTTAAGTCGTCATTTCGGAGCTGAACAAAATTACAATTTGCCGATTGATTAATGTTGTACCGTGGTGGTAGCGTAATTTTATACTAGCTGTACTAATAAGCTTTGTTTCCCTTGTAATGGATATACTTCTGTTATGATTTGTGACCTCTCACGCGAAAACGTTAACAAACGAGTTCCCGTTTAGAACGGAATTCCGTTCACCAGTCGTTTCTTACCCGTTCGAACGGCTTGGATCATCCGTACAAACGACTTGGGTAGCCGTTCAGAAAAAGTTTCCATCCGTTCTCACGGCTTGGGTACCCGTGCAGAAAACATCTGCACTCGTTTGAACGCCTTCGATCAGCCGTTCATAAAAATCCTCCATCCGTTCGAAAGGGAGGACGTCAGTAGAACCGGCGATTTTTGTTTGTCGTGACACCACAAATTCACGCTTGTCGACACTTGCAAAATAAGCTTTTAAAGAAATTACTCATCAATAAACGGCGCATCAAAAGCACTTTTGTAACCGAAATTCAGCGTGTAAGGACAGAGTATTTTGCCGTTTCAGTCCTCTCTGTGCGCCTTGTGGGACCAGAGATATCACTGTAACATAAATAAAACACGCTGTTTAGGATTGAATTTCTTGTTTCATTTGTCAGACTTTATGTCACCGGTTGTTTTTGTGCCGCGCAAAAGCCATAGAGAACAAAAACAAAACATTGAGCACTCTTTAGTGTCCTTCGAGTTGTGTTCATCGGAAACTGTGGAGCGTTGAACTGCGCTGCAACACGAGTTGAAAATGAAGGGAGCGGGTGAGGTTATTTCATATCTGAAGACGCCGACGTGTGAACTAATTGTGGCGACAAGATTACCAAACCCAGACAGAAACGCGTGACGGACAAGTTTTCTGCTTAAAAAAACGTTGCTTTTATTAAAACACTGTTCTGTATTCATTCACACGGGATTATAACAGAGAAAAAAAGAAAAGACTGAATCACTGTAAACTCAATGATGCGCCTAAAAAAACTCACAAGTTGGCGGTTCACGCCACTGATCTGACTGATAAAGTTTCAAAGCCCGTCAGCAACACATGTGACAGAGCATGACGGACAAGTTTTCTGCTAAAAAAAGCCTTGCTTTTATTCAAAAACCGTTCTATATTTAATCACGCACGATTATAAGGGAGAAAAAAAAAGAAAGACTGAATCATTTTAAAGTCAATGATGCGCTAAAAAACTCACAAATTGGCGGTTCTCGCCACTGATGTGCAATTGTTGTTGAATGAAAATTAATATGCATGTTCGAGTATAAACGTTCGCATCGCAGGCAGATCAATGATCATTTTAATGTTATGAATTGTTTTAGGAGCTTTTTCGACTGTTTCTTCCTTTTGATATGAAAGAAAAGTTGTAAAGAGGTGCAGAACCACAAAACTGAATTCTAAACTTTATAAATTACAGACAGTAATTTTATCTCTCTCCAACTATCATGTTGTCATTTTCAGTCAACGCAGTCAATTATCGAAATATTTGTGTTCCCGAAAAGAAAAGATTATAACTTGCGTTCGATTTGTATTCTTGCAGTAATTTTGGTCTCTATTCATTCCGCTTTAACGAAAATGTTCACAGGAGATAAATTTTTTTTTTCGTGGCTGTTGTTGCGTTATCTGTCACGGCGTCGACAAAATCTGGATCGGATCGGATCGGATCGGATCGGATCACGGATCGGATCGGATTGGATCGGATCACGGATCGGATCGGATCACGGATGGGAAAAGAGTAATAAACACCTTGGAGAAATGCTGACATATTGTGACATATTGGAGCAAGTGATTTCCCGCCATGGAAAGTTATTTCCCGACATGTAGTCTCCTTCACGGCTGTCGCCATGGACGAAAGCAAGCGGAAGGGACGCATCATTTTATCATTCAGTTATAATTTCTTTTTTTAATATCATCTCACGTGTTTATTTACCTTTTCTATATTTGATATTATTTTAGCAAGGGCAAGAGAAGAGACGAAAAACGAGGTGGGGAGTAACGTTTTTTAGATGTGACGATTAAAGTGTTGTGTACGCTAGCGATTTATTTAGTTAAATCCATGTTGGCTTCTTCCATGAACTCGCTCAGCTCCTCTTAACCTAAATCGCAATTGTTACACGCCAAACGACTTAAATTCCACGAGTATATGGAACTCAGTGATGAACAGTTAGAGATCGCACAATAATTTTGGCTGTCTAATTGTGAAATCATCACGTATTTTTCGTATTGTAATATTATAATAATCTTTACAAACCCCTTGGCTCTTTTAATAATTATATACTATAACCACTGTGACCAAAAATATGCTCGTTGATAAATTATTTATATGGAAAGCGACAATTATTTTTTCAGTGGTGCGAATTCGCCAGCGGAGCTTTTAGGAACCCCGGAGGGCTAGGCATTTTCTTAAAATGAGTTTTCTCAGTGTGTAGAATAGAATTCGATTTATGGTCTTAAGTTTTCGAAAAAAAATGTCTTAAAAGTCTAAAATCTCGTCGACCGTAATTGAAACATCCCAGACAAAAGCCTCCAGACTGTAATGGCAACGCACGTACTCGACCTGTCTGACGCCGTTCTGGTCGGCGATCATGCGAATTCACGCCGCTGAAAAAAATACTTGTCACTTTCCAGATAAAATAATTTATCAACGAGCATATTTTTGGTCACAGTGGTTATAGTATATAATTATTAAAAGAGCCAAGGGGTTTGTAAAGATTATTATAATATTACAATACGAAAAATATGTGATGATTTCACAACTAGACAGCCAAAATTATTGTGCGATCTCTAACTGTTCATCACTGAGTTCCATATACTCGTGGAATTTAAGTCGTTTGGCGTGTAACAATTGCGATTTAGGTTAAGAGGAGCTGAGCGAGTTCATGGAAGAAGCCAACATGGATTTAACTAAATAAATCGCTAGTGTACACAACACTTTAATCGTCACATCTAAAAAACGTTACTCTCCACCTCGTTTTTCGTCTCTTCTCTTGCCCATGCTAAAATAATATAGAAAAGGTAAATAAACACGTGAGATGATATTAAAAAAAGAAATGTTTACTGAATGATAAAATGATGCGTCCCTTCCACTTGCTTTCGTCCATGGCGACAGCCGTGAAGGAGACTACATGTCGGGAAATCACTTTCCATGGCGGGAAATCACTCGCTTCAATATGTCACGCAATATGTCACAATATGTCAGCATTTCTCCAATGTGTTTATTACTCTTTTCCCATCCGTGATCCGATCTGATCCGTGATCCGATCCGATCCGATCCGTGATCCGATCCAATCCGATCCGTGACCCGATTCGATCTGATCCGGGTTTTGTCGATGCCGTTATCTGTCACATGTTCCGAACTCGTATGCAAATTTTTAGTGAGTGATAAAAAGGTGCCGAATGACCTTTGTGGTTTCGTTTGGATTCGCAAAGTTTAGATCAGTTTAATTAGCTGAATTTGTTTTTAGATCCTAGTTCAGAACGTTTGTTTTGTTTACCGTTTGGCTACTTTCCTTGTGTAATCGTGGTTTACCTATAGAGTGCTAAAGTGTGACGTCACAAATATTAGAATTTTTGAAATTATGGGATTTTTTTGTGATTTTCAGAAAGAGCAAAATGAAAGATGTTAACTTGCCAAAAATCAGTATTTAAAGGCAATTTGGCTCTGAAACATTAGCACCGTTATGCTCTGCTGACTCCATACAAATCATTTTAAATTTGACTCGGTTCATAACGGTAGGAACTGAGTAAAATTTAGAAGGATTTGTATGGAGTCAGCAGAGCATAACGGTGCTAATATCTCGCTCTCAAACCGTAAGAAAATGCTGATTTTTGGCAAGTAGGTCTTTTTGATCGTATTCTTTCTGAATATCCGAACAAATCCCATAATTTCACAAATTTAGTTTTTATGACGTCATCACTTTAGTACTCTATTCGTTTGCTATTAAGAGAGAATGCACAGGAAAATCGAGCAAAACGGAAAATTCCTGGCCACAGACGAAAACCTAACCTACCCTCATTTTAAGTCTATAGAGAGGTACTGGCGAGTTTACAAACCTCCTGGGGTTTATTCTCCGAAATACGGTCGATTTTTGGAATTATTTGAGATTTTTTATTTCGCCCGTCTGACGCCTGAAATTAGCCGCCTCACAAGGGAAAATAGACCGGCCGAAATAACTGCTTCGCATAACCAAACATGTCAACCTATCGGCAATCTAACACTTAATTTCTATAAAATGGACATCTAGCATTCTATTTACGACAGATTTCCGATTCTGAAGTGTAAAATCAACGCTTGTTAACGGGAGAGTTGAAAACACTGACCCCCGTTCCGTGGACTACCCACTGACCCCCACTCCGTGGACTACCCCACGGAGTACTCCACGGACTACCCTATGGAGTACTCCGCGGACTACCCCTCTTATGGTAAAACAAAAATTACTTTTAGGCTTAAAAAAAGATACAAAAGACGTACTTGCATCAGTCGCCATCTTGGTTACTGCCATTTTACTCAGCGGATTTACCTAAAAGAGGG
>JAEMWC010000125.1:770000-782500 GCA_016490735.1 Pachyseris speciosa
CATTTATGATGTAGTTTTACTGAAAAGTAAAAGCTATCCCTCCATGACAGGACTGATGTTAGCAAGGAGAACTGGCGCGCCGAGAAGGATCGACATTGGCACTGGAGAGCCAACATATCCTGTGACCGCACAGGACTATTACAGGCGAATATAGTTTGAAGCTTTTGACTTTATGATGAACGCTATTGACCAGCGTTTTGACCAGCCAAGCTTTGATACGTATGCGAAGATTGAGTCTCTCTTAATTAAGACCCTCAATTGGCAGGACAAATCCGAAGAGCTAAAGTTTATGGAAAAACTGTGTAACGATGATGTTAATATTTCAATGTTAACTGCCCAGATGGAAATTTTTCAAGTGCTGCTGAAGGATGGTGATTATTCATGTTTTGACGACATCATAGTAAAATTAAAGAGCTACCCAACCCAGAACGGGAAATGATAAATAATGGTAATTGAACTGAGTGGAGTGCAATTTGGTCTGAAATCATACACGTGATTGAAATCGAACAAGCCGCAGCGCGAGTTCGATTTGAAATGACAAGTATGATTTCAGACCAAAATTGCATGACACGAAGTTCAATTACCACTTTATTACAGCCATTTCGAAATTGCAGTTTTTTTGTCAATATTAATATCTGCTTATCCATGAAATTTGATAGGTTAGTATTATTTCACTTTCATTTTGATCGGTTACAGAAAGGATGCAATTTAGAGAAAAAAATGGTGCAATTTGCACTGTTGAGATCCAATCAGATTGCAAGCCTGGATCACCAGTGATTTCAAAATGAATGTAATAAAATAAGTTATCACGTTATGTGAGCTCATTCTCGTAAATCGGCAACCGGTGAGGCCGGTGAAAGATCCTTTTCGACTACTCGGAGGCTAAAAACATGGCTCCGTTCAAGGATGAACCAGGAACGATTTAGTAACCTGACAGTTTTAAACATACACAAAGAAAGAACTGACAGGCTTTCCACCATTGACATTGCAAACGAATTTACCGACCACAACACAAACAGAAAGCATAAATTTGGCACTTTTCAAGTAATGATGTGCAGTAACTTTAATATCATTCACTTAATTATTTTCAGTTACCGTTTTGTTAAATTTCAGAGTCGTGGAAATATTTTGAATGAATAATTAAACAATATTATTGAACTCAGCTTTTGTATGATATAAAGGTATGCAGATCTCGGAGGGTGTTATCCTCCTCAAGCCTTCGGCTTTGGCGGATAACACCCTCCTCGATCTGCATAATTCTTCATATCATACTCAGCCTCGTCCCATAAATGCTAATTATACAGCATTGAGTTCAAGGCAGCTCAAGCAAAATCGTTTGATTTCTGGCTTATTTATAGTAATTACAGGTTGATATCAGCAGTATAACAGTCTCTGATATTTCAATATAGTGATGATGAATTTTGAGACTTGATAGCAACATCCTTGAAGATGTGGAAAAAAATTCCACGCGTTTTCTTTAGCCCCCTACCCCACTCAAAAACTTGCTGCGTGGTCCCTGTAAATCCCTGCGGGTTTAACGAACGTTGCGTTTACAGCCAAGACCAAGTGTCTCCCGATGGCGAGGACATATCTTGAGTTGATCATGTTTTGCGGGCGTGAAAAGTGATGCGCTCTTGCGAGAATAAGCTCAACTTATCTATAGTACTCATGCTTATCTGTAGTACAGCTGCAGTTGAGCAATGGCATGCATGACTTTGACAGACATTATCCTTGCTACTGAAACCACACTGCCCGCCAACGATCTCTTGAAATGAACACGTTTCACCTTCCATAGAGTAAAATATGATTTTCGCACTCTAGTGCAAAACCCTGACCGTGGGGATTGGTCGATTCACGTCTTTGGCAAAAACGCACAAACACTATTGAGCAACCTGGAATTCAGCTAAGTAGGGGTGCCGAGTCGATTGGGAAATCTGGATCCGAATTTCCGATTGAACACAAAATCCGAAAACGGATTTCGCTGCGGATTTTGTTAATAGGAATCTTTCCCCGACATGGATTTCAATCATCAAAATCCGTCGCGAAGTCCGTTTTCGGATTTTGTGTTCGACTGCAGTGAAATCCAAAATATCCAGATTTTAAGATCTGAATCCAAATTTGCCAATCGACTGCACCCGAGGGGCTGTTCTCGACCCCAGGACTAACATAAATAATGAAGAAACGAATAGTTATTAGGGTTGTTTTGGGAAGCAACGTCATAATAAGGATGCTGGTACACGTTGTGTTGATATGAACATGAGATGCTTTTTCAAAGGGCCATTGTTGGGTGAATTTACCCCTTGAGTATTTTTTTTTTTTGGCTACTTTATTTTTAGGGATAGACCATTGGAAAAGCGATGGGAGGCTGTGGTAAGGATTTTCGGAGACTCAAGAAGCACTTTTCATTTGAATGGAAAAACCGGGGAGAATTTTCTGTCTTAAGGAATGGAACAATTTTTCTCAATCAAAATAGAACTGGAATAGAGTGTTCTTTTTACACTGAGGGTGTACTCTTTAAGAAACTAGGTACTAACAAAACAACACTAAGTCGCACGTCGGAAGTCAACCAAGGAGCATCGAACTAGTGGAACGCTGCAGATGTTACAGGATTTTAGGATCATTCCGACAAAAACAAGAAAGAGGAATACCTCAGATGGTATTCCTTATATGTTGTGAACAGATTCCGGTGGAAAAATCCCGTTCCATTTGATTTACTAAGGGAACAACCGGGTTTTCGAAAGTGCCAAGGATTTCGCCCAAGGGTGTTTCAAAATCTGTCACGCAATCTACAATAGTTCGGGTCTAATCATCTCCATAATGACCTCTTATCAGCTCCAGTTCCAACACTAAAACAGATCTAAATGTGTCACAGATGTCTCAACAACTTACCCAGGCATATGGTTGATGAACTGCAGGGTTTCTTACGATCAGATATAATACTAGGCAAATTCGACGAAGGAGTTTCTGAAAGTTTTATATCAGATCTACAACAATTTGGACAACAACTGAACCCGATTGCAGCCTCTATTGGCTTCATTCTGCCGCTTCAAGACAACACACGCTACTATTCGACGCTATTTTACAATGGTAAGTCAAATTCATTCTCAAATGAAATATGGAATGAGAATATTAGTTAATATGGAGCGCTCATTTCAATGTAACCGATGTGACTAGTCAATGTAAACAAACACTCTGAGGTCAATTTGAGGTCACTTAGTGCAAAATTTCTTCAAATTGGTCGACTTATTCTGAAGCGCTCGCTAAAAAACCCAACCAAAATTTTAATTTACGTTAAAACACTATATCTCGAGACTTCAAAACTAAAATTTGGGGCAATTTGGAGAATTCCCATAACCAGGAGCTCAATTTCAGTTTTGCCTATAATTTTTCGCATTCGTGAGCTCTTGTCAACTGGCCATTTAGAAAGCGGTTAACAATTGTTGATTTTACACTTCAGAATCGGAAATCTGTCGTAAATAGGATGCTAGATGTCCATTTTATAGAAATTAAGTGTTAGATTGCCGATAGGTTGACATGTTTGGTTACGCGAAGCAGTTATTTTGGCCGGTCTATTTTCCCTTGTGAGGCGGCTAATTTCAGGCGTCAGACGGGGAAATAAAAAATCTCAAATAATTCCAAAAATCAACCGTATTTCGGAAAATAAACCCCAGGAGGTTTGTAAACTCGTCAGTACCTCTCTATAGACTTAAAATGAGGGTAGGAACACTCTAGTCCTTTGTTTAAGTCTCTTGAAATTATAAAATTTTTGGACCTAGTAACTTTTTATTTAGCCATCTTTATGTACAAATATCACAATCAACTATTACCACCTGTTTTTATTTCTTTTTTCACTAAAATAACACAGATTTCATAGCTATAATACAAGGCTTGCTGCAAAACAGTCTTATTATCTCCCAAAAGCAAGAACTAATTATGGAATATTCAATATTAGATTCAAGGTCCATCAGTGTGGAATTCCATTGATGAAGATATTAAATCGTCTTCCTTGTCTTTATTTAAAAAGAAAATGAAACAGCACTTAATCAAAGATTACTAGACATCTGTACTTCGATTTCAATTTTGTAATTCTAAGATAAGAAATAACACTGTTTTGCAACGTAAGAATTATGGTCATTTTAAAATACTGGTACTTTACTTAACTCTGTTTAACTTTGTTTTTGTGTGTATTTATGTGTGTTTGTTCTTGTGTCCCTGACCTAAACATTTAAATATCTTTTCTTACAGCTGGCTGCCTGGCATTTTTAACTCTTAGGTTATTTCGGGCAGCCTGCACCCTATCATCTATTCTATGTATATGTTTATATTTTCTGTTGTAATAATGATGGGGTGAAATAAGTATTGTTGTTGTAGGTTAGGTTTTCGACTGTGGCCGCCTTTTGCTCGATTTTCCTGTGCACTTGCTCTTAAAACCGTTCACACTTATTTTTGGATGTTGTGAGGTGATCAGTTCGCTTGGCATTTTACATAGCTGTGGTTACGAGTTCACCGACGTTTGTTCAAAACAAGTTTTTGTATTTGGGGTGGCGAATGGTTCTTCAACTGAATACGTGTCTCGCAGAATTTTTGTCAAATTTCACAGGTCTTGGAGTCTCGAATCTTTTCACTTTGTCGTCTTGGAGTGTCGATTTCTTTTGCAAAGCTGGGAAAGTCTCGGGCTCGCAGGAAATATATTAGTCTCGATGTCTCGCAAAGTCTCGGATATAATGCACATGTCATCGGCTTCGGCCCGTGGGGTCGACCCCTGGGCTAACCAGGGGGATTGTAAAATCAGTCAAGCAAACTTGAGGAATTTCCCGGGATGTTGGGAATCTCTCCAGACAAAGCCCCCTGGGTGAGGTGTCTCTCAGCTGAAAATCCCTGTGACATCCTTTTCAAACTTGTGAATTCCCCCACCCTCTAATGTTTGATCGTAAAACAATGTCAAGATTTTCCCCTACCCTCGCGCAAAGAATCCCATCCATCTCCTTATTTTCCCCCACATATCTCCCTGGTAGGCCCGGGGGTCGACCCCACGGGGAAGCCGATGACATGTGCATATTTATTTTTCATTCGCCTTCCCTTGTATTGGGTCTTCGGTCAGTCACCGGTTCTCGGCTATGCGTTCGAAGTTTTCCGTTCATGGTCATCTAAATTCGCAATGTTTACGTGAGCTGCTTACTCGTTAATGACCTCCCATCAATATATTTTCAATGAGCCGTCTGGGCGTTCATAGCTACTCGTTCGAAATTTTCAATGAGCCGTTCAGTCATTCATGACCATCCGTGCGAAATTTTTAATCAGCCGTTCAGGGTTCATAGCAACTCGTTTGAAATTTTCAATGAGCCGTTCACAGTTCAGTATCGTGCGTTTCAAACGGGTTGATGACTCGTTTCTTACCCGTTCAGTAGCCGTGCACGGAACCCATTTGTTTACGTTTTCACATGACAGGTCACATTTTATACAAAGATGTTGGTCTCAATTTTAAAATAAACGATGTTTGATTTGTGAAGATCATCTGCTTTTTGTCTGCTAATTGTATATGCCAAATGCCCTCGTCTGCAGAACATCTGCAGATCTGCAGAACCTCTGCAGATGTTCTGCAGATGTTTTGCAGATATTCTGCAGACATTCTACAGATATTCTGCAGACATTCTGCAGACAATCTGCAGATGATCTGTAGTTGATCTGTAGACTATCTGCAGATCTGCTAGCACATCTGTAGCAGATCTGCAGCAGACTATAAACAGATCTGCTGGTTTCCTATGGGATGACATTAAATGTTTCTCTAGATAATCTGAATAGGTATTGCAAACATTTTTGCTCTAGCCAGTATCTCTTGTTAGGCAATGACAAGAACAAACTGGACAATGAATAGTGACTTTCCTTTAGAACATTAGCAATAACAAAAGGAAAGCCAAATTAAAACTTGGTTTTTTGGCAGCGAGGTTGTTTTATCGCTAACTGAATCATGAGTCGCCTTCATTTGAAAGAAAAACAAGCTCTTCATTTTCACGATTTGTCTGTCTCGCATTTTTTACCGCCATTTTGCCAACCAATAACAGCTGACCACTAAAGAGCTATTGTTCACTTTTGCAATTAGGTTTGACTTAATTAGGTTCAACGTTTGAATCAACTGCCGAACTTAATTATTTGAGTCCACCCAAATAGGTATTAGGTTCGGCACACGAAAAGTTTGACGTTTAAACCGGGCAGAGACTTTAGATAGCATGATTATAATGATTGTTGCCAAATTGTAAGGACATTGAAGTTTCTCTCAATCTGCCATGAGACTCAAAGCCTCCAAGACAGACCATAACATGACAAGAGACAAAGGGGATGAGTTAAATTATAACACTTTAACATGTAATACTTACATGGTTTTTCTGTTGGCATGAGTGTTGCTACACTGTAACATTCAGGTTACAGAAATTCTTGTTACAACACATCACTGATTTTCCAAAATCACATATTATCCGCTGGTGTGCTTCATTCCGTAGGCAGCCTTTACTCAATTCATGTTTTTTGAGCTCTTTATTGTGTTGTGATTGCTTCAGTGATGCGAAGCATCCAACATATGTGGTTGCAGTGATCCGCTGTCACCTGGCATATTGTATTTTCACAGCTACACACTATCTTGTCTGGCAGATGAAACAGAAAAAAAAAATGATGTTAATTAGTTTGCTGTGAACATGCATCAAGACACCAATGATATTTTAGTGAATTGGATTGAGCTGAATATTTTCATGGGAAAGATCGGCTTATTAATTCTATATAGTACTAAACAGTGTGGGTAAGCTTTCCTTGGTACTTCCTTGGGAGGGTGTTCATTAAAAAACTCACTGACCCTTTTCATAATGGCACCTGAGAAATTACTCTTTTATTTCCATGATAATTAGCCTTACTAGCCTCGTTAGGTTAATTTTTCTTGTAGAACAAATATCCAACAGTTTGCAATATGCTTTCAAGGACCTAAATTGTTTAATTCCTTCAATACAGAAATTAAGAATGCTGACACTTTTTCTCAATTTAAGTCTAAATTAAGAACTTTCCTCCTGAACTGACTTCCCCTTATTTTGTTTATTTTGTTTGTTTGTGTTTTTGCTTTTTAACCTAAATATGCTTACAAATTAAATAAGACACGCCTAAATTATCATTTTATCGTTGTATTTTTCTTGAGGTGCCTGTAGCCCGAATAAGCCCTAATGGTTTCTATATGGGCATCCTCACCTAATGCTTTTCTATTATCAATTATTTAATATCTCTTGTAGTTTAATATACATTTATTTTGTAATTTAAAACAACAATAAGTGGCAAATAAACTGAAACTGAAAACTGAAACTGTTAGCATGTGAAAAATTCAATAGAATTTTTGTGTTAGAGTGAGGTTAGTGAGGCTAATTAACATTCATAAAAAAGAAAGACCAAAATTGTACACCATTATGAAAAAGGTCTATTGAAAACAGCATTTTGTATAGCAACATTTTCTTTCAGTTGATGTCCAAAAATTACATTCTAGGTTCATTGTTCTTGAAGGGTGTGGCACCAATTTGAGGATAGGGCTTATTCTTGGTATTTTGTGCTTTTAGCTACTGTGCTTATTTGCTAAAAAGCATAGTGAGGGGAGGGCAATTTTCTAACTAGCTACATTATAACATTTAAGTGGAAACGTGTTATTACAGCCACCAATGGGCCATAAGAATTTGGACATATTAATGGGGTGGCTGCATTAATGGCCAAGGCTGTGCTCCAAGAAAAAAATTAGGGAGCCCAAAACTCTGAACCTTTGAAATCCAGGGTGCCCAGAATAGTAATTTTGTGCAAAAAGTAAGATTTCCTTGTTGTCCAAAGGCGAAAGTAAGTTGCCAGGGGCCACTGGGCAATGCTAGAGCACAAGCCTGATGGGGGTATTCTTTTAATTAAGAAAAAATGTATCCATAAGCATTATGCCAAGACTACAAAAAATGGCTGTAATAACAAGGTGGCCATATGGCAAGGTTCCATATTTAAAAAAGTAGAGATAGATCAATTTTGGGGGTGAGAGGGTCAAGGAAAATTAAACAGAAAATTGTGACAGTTGTGGGATGAAATTGTCTGAGGTATGAGGGTGGGGGATAAGGAGCAGTTTGTGAAGAAGAGAGGTAGGGGTTTGGGGGAGGGTGGGATAGAGGAATGTGGTAATTCTTAACCCATTGGCTGAGGCGATGGATTTTGAAGGTCTCAAATAATATACATTTGGTTTCCATGATGCGAAGATTGTGCCAGTTTGCGTAGTCTCCTAAATATAAATATTTATCCTGTAGCAGCTCTCATTAACTCAAAGAGCTGCCAGTTCATTAGCCCTGGTGTCATCTTCCAGGCTCTGCTATTGTCCTTTGGACTTGGAATATTATTGCTATACCATAAAAGCTTTATTAACCCCCCAGTTGGCTTATTTAATTTTAGGCCTCATTAATGGGGGCTTATTAGAGAGGAGGAGGGGAAGCTTATTTCTAATCAAACAACTGCAGTGAAACTTAAGTATTTAATACAGAGCAGCTACAGTATTATGTGTTTGAGTGGATTTGTTCAAAAATAGACCAACTGGGTCGCATGAAGTGGATTTTGTAAGAGGGAATAGGAGGGACTAATTACAAATTCTCATGTCCCAAACAGGGGGAGGGGGGTGGGGGGCTTTTTAGAGAGTGGTGCTTATTACAAAACCTACTTCCAAACAGGGTGGGTGGGTGGGTGGGGGGGGGGGGGGCTTATTAGAGAGGTGGAGGGTTAACAGAGACGGGAGGCTTAATAGTAAGAGCTTTTACAGTAGTTTGTTGTATTGTTCTTTCAAAGGGACCACCAAGGGAGTGTGACAACTGTGACATGACTCATGTTTATTAGTCTTTGTTTGTTTGCTTTTCTTTCTTGTTTTGTACTTTTTTTGGTTGCTTTTGTGTTTGTGTGTGTGTGCTTTTTGAGGGGAGAGGGGTGATTTTTCTTTCGTTTGTTTGTTTTGTTGGGATTAAACATTTTTTATCTTCATTTCAACGAGCATAACGCAAAAAATGTAAGAATTCAGCCAAACGTTTACACAATAGGCGCCATTTTGTCCGCATATAAACTAACCCGTGTTCACACAGCACTAAATTCAAAGCAGAACATATCATTTGATAAATTAGAATAACGTACTCCAGCACAGAATAATAAACAACTGTGTAAGGCCATGGCAAAAATTATGTACACGCAAAGACAAAAAAAGATTTAAGCTTAGTTTTTTATGGTTGACAAGTTCCCGGCGTGGGACAAGTTCCTGCTGGAATATTCACTCGCTCAGCAGTCAAGGAACGAATTTTCACTATTCTGTATAACAGATTAAAATATGCCCCTCAACATGCATCAAAACATACGACCTACCTGGTGAGGATATTGCAAACATTTTAGTTAACATAAAATAGAAGAGAAGTCTCTTCATTGCAGCTGTTGGTTTGCACGAACATTCATTTCGATGTGCGCAGGAGGACTGGAGCTACAAAAGTTTGACAAGTGCGCCGGTTCCCGCGGGAAACGCGAAACGAGGAATTTTAACGATAGTCGACATTAGGACCGTTTATACGAGAGAAAATAAGTCGCGGCTTACAGTGGTCGCGGCTTACATAAGACGTGAACACCCCGTTTAAATGGTACATAATCGAAGTTCACGGCTTACTCCATCGGCAGCTACAGCTCAAGCCGCGGCTTATCCTGGCCTGGGGGTTTGGGGCAGTGCTTATCTTGGCCGCGGCTTACCTTATATTTAGACAAACTTAGCCGCGAACCATTTATACGAGCATTTCGCGTCTTATGTAAGCTGCACTCGTATAAATGGCGCGCTCGCGTCTTATGTAAGCCGCGGCCAGTGTAAGCCGCGGCTGATTTTCTCTCGTATAAACGGTCCTATTGCACGTCGTTGTCGGAATTTCGTCAAAAGCCAGTGATATCGATATCAGAAATGTGTAAGTCCGGGAAGTTTAACGTAAATGTGTTCTTGTAATTCTGTTGTCAAAACATTCTATCCTTGCATGTACTATATGGTTCCTCGGTTATAATAATAATAATAATAATAAGTAATAGTAATTGGACCGAGTGGAGTACAATTCAGGGAGTAATCGCGCGAGTAATTTCAAAATCAGACGAGCGCGAAGCGCGAGGCTGATTTGAAAATACGAGCGCGATTACTCCCTGAATTGTACGACACGAGGTCCAATTACTAATTAATCGTATCTATAACAAATTTCGAGGTCCAATTACTAATTAATCGTATCTATAACAAATTTCGGAATTAAAAATTTCTTTTGGGAAGGTCTTTTGAGCGAAAACGTCTGTAGCGCTTTCCATATGTTTTGAAAACTGCAGGAAACGTTTGCAAAGGAAGCTATTAAAGCGCGTGTAATTGACGTGAAAATCACGTGGGTATCCAATTACAGGTGTCCAATTACAAAAAGTTCAAATTGGATACCTGTAATTGGACACCCACGTGATCGCGCGTCGATTACGTGACAAATAGGCGCGCGGAGAACCAATCACGATCGAGAATTTTGTTATAGATACGATTACGTGACAAATAGGCGCGCGGAGAACCAATCACGATCGAGAATTTTGTTATAGCGGAGCTCCGGCGGAGCACCATACTTATAGAAACCCGTCAACTGCTTTTCTCGTGGTAAAATGGCTAGCGGTATTGCTCGTGGGCGCGTACGCACGACGACGACGACGACGACGGAGTCGCCCAATAATTAATAATATCCTAATAATAATCATAATAATCCAACATGGTGGCCATACTCCAGCTGATCACCTAGTTTACAGCGTATATCTTTGATATAGGGCATCCGTGTCATGGCTAATTGACACCTGTCAAAACAAGGTTTCCGCTGACCAGTATCACGTGACCATATCGCGGGCTCACGTTAGAGCTCATCGAGGTCCGCTGTTTTTTTTTAAGTTGACCGCTGATCAGGTAATGGTTTTCAATTGGATCGCAGGCTCAAGTCAAGTTAATTTAACCAAAACGAGACACCCAAGCCACAACGAGGCTTAATTTTTTCGCGCGCTTTCTGCGGCTCGAGATTTCACATTCAGTTGGTGTCTTCATTTTGAGCAAAACAACATCATCTTCGAAGTTCAGTTTCTGTCTCTTAATTTGCATAAAAGGCATAAAAATCAAGAACTACTTAAAAGATACTCCGGAAGGTGAATTTTCAACTGGAAAATGGAAGAGCAAAAGGTTGTTCGCAGGAAATTCTTCAATTTTTGGATCCACTTCTATGGCGCCCGGATTGTGTGGGTGAAAAACAAAATGATTTAATGCTTCAGGGCTTGTTCACTTTACCGCGACATCTTGCAGCTCACCAAGAAAGTTCTTAACAACTCACCGGCATTAATGGGAGGAACGAGTAGCTCACACTTGGTGGAAGAAGTTCTTTCTTTGAACAAACCGTTTGCTATTTTTGTAGATGCGTGTTTTTACTATAGTGGATCGATGCGTATTTTCAAGTGGTAGAAACCTCGACAACACAGGTAACTTAAATAAATTGAAGCTTAGCATTTGGTTTAATCGTTGTTAATTTTGTTCAGGAAGGAAACTTGTATTTCTGTCTCGAATGGATATAAATAACAGTCTACTCGTTTTGGACACAAAGAAGTAGCTAATTGAATTGTTTGTTTGTTGTTTTACAAGCGAACGAGTGTTTTCCTCCGCTTGGCTGACTGCACATGTTTTTCGGCGTCTGTGTTTCTGCAGTGTTAAAAACTGAAAGAAACGTTTGCCCTTATGTTATTAACACGTAATCGCAATGAATCCTCGTAAAATTAAGGATTAGTATCACTTATGTTTTGCGCGATGAGGGCAATTTCAGAAACTTTCTGAAAGCTGGCACAAGTGATATTTACTCGGCCCATGCGATTACCTATCCTAATCGTATCTATAACAAAATTCTCGATCGTGATTGGTTCTCCGCGCGCCTATTTGTCACGTAATCGGCGCGCGATCACGTGGGTGTCCAATTACAGGTATCTAATCGTATCTAATATATAGATTTAGCCAAGCCTAAAAGCGGAGCTCCACGATTATTAATTTTTTACTGGTATTGAAGAACACCGCACGGCTTTCCTTGCGCCAATATTTTATGTTTAGAGCAGACAACGGGAATTGACCGCGGTTCAAAAACATCAAAACATTACGAGAAAACAATACAGTCGACACGTGTGTTTGTTCAAAAACAAATTTAGCAATCAAAGAATGATCAAATATTTTCATCCAACATCGTTGGACGAGCATGTTTTGACGGTTTAGCCACCTCTCACAATAGTGCATTAAATGGCTTTCCATGTTTGATCGAAATCAAACATGTTCATCCAAAATTTCGCATTACGAACAAATGTTTGATCGTTTAGCCACCCCAACAAACAAATCGTGCACAAACGGTAAAAAGCAACCAAATGAGCCACGTAACGTCGAAAATTTCAGCAATAATACGCAAAAATCA
>JAEMWC010000125.1:787500-810000 GCA_016490735.1 Pachyseris speciosa
CAAACGGCTGATCATTAACTTGTCTAACCCAATGTATGTATTTTAACATTAAAATATATGTTCAATGTTCCTCGTGTTACGAACATGGGATTAAAATATGATCTGAGGCCCCGACGGGATTCCAACCTCTATTTCCTGCACGCCGACTTGATGATAAAACTGCAATTTAACTCGAACTATGTATTTCTTGCATGGTTTACAGTCGAGGCCGTCATTACCAGGGTTGCGGTCAGGACGTATTTCTCTCGCGTGATAACCATATAAAAAGAACTGTTCTTTTAGGACATCGTTTTGTTGCGCATAGCGTTCGTTAAACCACTAATCCAGTAAAGAACACGAAACTTACTGGAAGCGAGTTGCCGGTACAGTGACAGTGGCGAAATGTTTGAGTATATATTCAAAGAATGGTTCTATAATAGGAGATGTCCGTTAAGAGCGTTTGAAGCCTGACCATGTTACCAAGCTCGACCATTTAAGAGTCGACCAGCCCTGTTTTATTCGATTTTTATACAAGAGAATAGCGTCATTGACATTTACATATTTTACCTTGCAATATCTATCATGATAGACATAGTTCCAAGCTCTTTAACTAATAAACCAAAGTGCTACTACTAAGAAATATAAAAAAAATACAATTAATAGGAAGGGACAAGCATTACTGTGAAAAAATATAGCCAGAGATAGCGGCTTTAAATTTTGTAGTTGAATCTATTGTCAAATAGTCAGATGGCAGACTATTCCAATCAGTGATCTTCAGTATTCCAATCAGTGATAGTTCTCGGCCAGAAGCTGTAATTTGTACGCGACGCAAGATGGCTAAAGTGGGATATGATGAATTTCAGTGGATGAGATGACCTGGTTTTTAGGGAGGACTGATTTTGTACATTGCAGGGGATATCAATAGAGAACTGGTCACATAAAAGTGTACCTGAAAAATTGTAACGCGATGCGTGTTTCCAGCACTTTACCATTGAAACAATCTAGACAGACTTGTCTTTTAGCTACAGTTATTTATTAATTTATTTTCTTTCTTTTAATTCAGACACTATTTTTCCGCCCTTTCTTTATAACTTATAGAGTCCATCTATAATAAGCAATCACCTACTCCGAATGGTTTCTTATGCTTTTCCAATTGTTAGTTCAGGCGGTCTGAGTCTGTTATAATCAATTTCAGAAACTGACTGAGTGATGAAGTAAATTATTTAAGTTACATGGCCAACGGATTACAAACTGAATCAATTATCAGTCTGATTTTAAGAACGATTAGAAAGATCGATAAAGAGAGAACTTTATTCATGGATACAAAGCAAAGAAAGGAAAGTTGAGATTTCAGTCCACGAGGCGAAAAATTAAATTCCCAGATGGGATGCAGTTAACTATTTAGTAGCATCCTGGGCTGAGTTGCTCGAAGCATGGTTAGCTCTAACCATTGGTTAAGATGTATTAAAACCTACAGGTTGCCATGGTATCTAACCTGGGTTAACGCTAACCGTGCTTCGAGCAACTGGGCCCTGGTGTCTTACTGCTTATCAAAATTTAAGAAGACCCCTCCCGTTATTAAATTAAGGAGCTGCTGCAATAAGAGATTGACCGACCGCCCCTCAACCCACCCCCCCCCCCCTCCTCCCACCCGTCATAGTGTTCAGACTCGTTACTTCGCGAGAGTATGAGCATCCCAGCAACCGGAGGGGAGTTATGAGCCAATAGAAACTATTCCCCTCTTTTGTGTAGAGAAAAATGGCGTCCTATCCTTACGAACCTTTCTCCTACTCCTTACTCGACCCGTGTCGTCATAACCCTGCAATGTCGTCCCGCATCAGTTACTAACCTTTGGGAGAGTGCTTTAGTAAATACCTTTTGGAATTTTCCCCTATCTATTGTATAAGTAATTCAAACGCCCTAACAGCCACATCAATAACTCGATCTCATTAACCATCAGCCTTCAGGGAAGTGTTCGACCTTTTCGACAGCAATGGAGGTGGGACAATTGATGCGGAGGAGTTAGACTTAGCGCTTAAATCCGTCGATATTCAGTTGTCGCAGGAGGATTTGCTGGAAGTACTTTCCGCGATGGATAAAGATGGTAAATAGCTAATTACAGACCATGATTACGGTGGAACTCCTGCTTTACGACCAACCTGTCGGTCAGTCTGTACGATCATCCCGGGAACACTCCCATATAAAAGTGACCTTTGATAATTGCCGGAGAAATTTCAAAGAAAAACTTCCGACAAAAGACGTCAACATTTAGTTTTGTGGACTCAGTTCCAATGCATTTTTATCCAATTCGAGGTGGGCCATGCATTTAAAGAGATTGTGTATAACTACCGGAATCCTTATCAATTTAGTGTACTTGTGAAATCACGCCTATTGCTTCCTTCACTGCACTATGATCACGACATTTCATCAGTATAAATCTACTAGCGTTCTATCATGAATGCCTCTCTCTTATTGGCTACGCTACTCGCTATCTATTATGTTGTAAATAGTGATTAATGTCTGCGAGGAGGATTTAGATAATTTACTTGTTTAATTAGTTTTGACCGACTAGTAGATTTATACTAAAGTAATTTGATTATTCGCTCTCGATTTCTATGCGTGATAGCTGATTCGGGCTGCGCCCTTATCAGCTCTCATGTGATAGAAATCTCGAACTCATAACGGTTTTCAATCGAGTGTTGTACAACCAAACCCAAAGCAGTTACTTTGACCAATCACAACTAGTGCAAACCGCACACTGAGCCAATCAGGATACGAAACAAGTCATGTGTAACCGACGCCAAGCGCGGGAAAAATTAAAGCGTACAGACAAGTCTCAATTGGTTTAGCCTAGGGCTTTCCACAAGTTGCTCGGCAACTTTTGGGTAACTTCTTCTGAGTACTCCAGCAAGAGCGGCAATTTCAAGAGAACGTAAAGTGATGTGTGTTTCTATGTACTGGTAGTCTGGTAGAACAAAAGGCAAAAAGGGCAAAGAAATTTTATTCATACACGGTTACAATTTAAAGCTGCAAGCTTGTGGGACCGTGTGGGAGAAACGTTGGTTTTTGAGGAGAGTGGAAAACCGGAGTACCCGGAGAAAAACCTCTCGGAGCAGAGTAGAGAACCAACAAACTCAGCCCATATATGACGACGGCTCCGGGAATCGAACCCTGGCAATTGGTGGAAGGCGAGTGCCCTCACCACTGTGCCAACCCTGCTCCCCAATTTTACGTGTTTTTAACAACTCTGATTGCAGTTAAATTAATGGTTACAAGATTAATATTAATATCGATGAGTAGTCTTTACTCATACATTTTTTTGGTTTTAATTGAGGACAAAGTTATTTAGCAATGCTGGTTACGTACCCCGCAAAATTGCACCAAAACGTTTTGAAATCTTACTTTTTTTGTATAATTTGCATATGTTTTGTATCAGACCAAAAAAACCAACTTTCGAATTGTTTGAGCAACTTTTTGGAAAATCTCGAGCAACTTGTGGAAAGCCCTAGTTTAGCCTGCGTAGCAAGCGTTCCCGTTCGAACAGATTTTACTGCATTCTAGCCGCGCGAAAATTGGGGCGAGAGCAAAAAAGGAAGAAAGGGGGATTTGCGCGCGGCCAGATTGTGGGAAACTTCGCTCGAAAGGGAACGCTTGTTGCGCAGGCTACAATTGCTTTTGGCTTTGCTTCTCATTGGTCGAGATAGTGGCGCGAATTTTTTCAACCAATTACAGAGCCGGGAGGTGAAGCAAAACCAAAGCAAACAAGAATTTCTGACGACACTCAATTGAAAACCAGTCCACCCGTGAGAGAAAAAAAACGACAGGAACACACCTTGTTTGCAGAGTACAATGGCTTTTCCCGTCTCTTTCCTTAAGGGTTAAATGTAATTCAACGTAGCCTAAATGCGACATTTTAATTGAGCCTTTTAAATTGATTTCATGTTTCTGGTTATTTGCAGGAAATGGTGAAATTGATTTCCACGAGTTTCTCAACTTAATGACCAACACGGAGCGGTTCTTGGAAGGATTATGTAAGTAAATTCCGTATTTGCGTGTACGAGAATAGCTCCTCCAAGAAAATTAATGAGTTATTCGAAAATAATTGCAAGCTAAATAGATACAGTAAAACTTAATAAAATAGACCAATTTTACTGTAAACGAAGAGTTGCCGACACAGAATCCAAATAAATTAAATTGCGGTAGCTTTCATGCCTTTATCAAGAGAACAATAATTCAGTCGTCACGTGACCTATGATGAACAACGTCACGTGGAAAACTATCATAGCAGACAACTCGTGACCTGGTACTGGATTTCAACATCCTTTTCTGTTTTTCCTCTAAGGTTCTTATTTTCCCTTGCTAGTATATTTGAATTTTCTAAGTTTAATATGTGGCCAATCTCTCTTAGGTGTTTCCCAACTGCAGTAACAGATGATCTTGAGGGTTGATTAGTATTAGTATTAGTGATGGTATTGGTATTGGTATTTATAAGTGACCGCTCTATGTAACCCTTGCCTATAAGGTGGTTGGGACTTGCCATTAACCCGTGCCTGTATTTCCTTTATCAGCAACCGTCGGTGAAAAAAGGAAACGTGAGCACCTTCTATTTGAGGCCTTAACGCAGTTCATGAAAAGATCTGCTCTCCATTCTATAAACGAGATTGTAGGGTAAGTCATCGAGAATTCAGTCACGGCACAGTAGCGTGCTGAATCGTCTGATTCGCCACTTTGTATATGCCTACCCTGACGGCATGTTTGATGTACTCACTGATTTTAACTGGTCTGTGGCAGCTTTTACCATACGAAGTACAAGCGCATCCAGGCACCTCATGTTGTAGGGCACTATGCAGCAGGGGCTCGGCTCATAGGTCTGACAGAGAACCAACTCAGGAGGCACATGGAGAGCCTGAAGGCGAGGCACGCAGCCGGGGACAATAAATCCCCGTATGCTGAGCCACTGCATATAGTTTTCGGCAAGGTTGGTGAGCCGAGTGATTAGGAAATTATAGAAATTACAGGAGATTATACTTCCCATTGAAGTTTGGCCCGGCAGATTCGTCTTGGCACAACGGTTGTCGCCTGTTATGTAGACGTTTCGTGACTGACCAAGTGTTCGTTCACTCGTGCCAAAGTACGCCCTAGCCTATACTCAGTAAATTACAGTCTACAGAGCATGTTTACGTTGCACACCCCAGACGGCCATATATTTGACGATAAAGGGATTTCATGGTTTTTATGTTAAATACCTTTAGAAACAGAGTAGAATATTTATTAAAGGTGCTCACATTGGAAAGAAAAATTAAAGGACAAAAAGCATCCATCAGCATAGCATAAGGTCGCAACATTTACATGTCCTGAAGAGATAAATATTGCTTCTGGAGAACTTTCAGAGCTTTTAGAAGAACTTTCCAAGTTGGATCATTTTTTGCAAAGGGTTTAAAAAAATAGAGTTTTGCAGACCGCTCAACGTGAATGAAATCTATTTGTAGGTTGTCCGCAAAAAGCGCCCTGGAACGAGTGTCAAAACAGACATGATTGCAGATGAGAAGACAACAAATCACTTGCCAGGACTCTCCTCGACCCGCGGAAAAATTCGACTCAAATTTGGCAGATTGTCTGAGCAACAGGCGTCTTCTCTTACGAACCTGATCAGCAAGCCTCCTGTAATACCAGACAGGGTAGGCCGAAAACGAAAACTTTTATAAGCCAAGCCTGTCAAGCCTGCGTATCAGGAGATTTCCTCAGTCCCTCGCACGCATCTCTCACTCCCGCTCTGTTTTCCTGAAGCGCATGCTCCGCAGGCTATTAGCAGCCATACTCCGCGTTTTCCGTAGCTGCTACTATTCACGACAATATCGAGCAACAGAGATAGCTCGGTTCGCGGACCTTCTTTCATTCATTTTTACACAAATATATCTCTGTACAGAAACTGAACCAAATTGTGCCAAATGGCTGATCTTTCGTATTTATTTTCCGCACACAGGCCTAAGCTTGCGTCTATAGTAGCCCATCACTTTCCCGCGCAGTGAAATCGATTGAACAGTCAAATTCTCCTACCCTAGGCCTTGTCTGAAAGGTTTCCTTTCTCAAATGTCGTAAAAAATTGTTTGCGGATAAAGAAGACCTTAAGGGCTATAGCAAGGGGCAACCTCCTTCCTAGGGACCGCTACCAGGTTTGCTTCTTTCCTATAATATACAGATAGACTACAATCTTCGACAAAAGCGGTTGGACCACCTTCTTCAAACTGAACATTTTTGGTACTGTTCGCATTATGTAATCTTTGGTACCCTTTGTACCCCACAAACCATTCCACCCTCTTCCCCAGTCAATGTTGAGTTGACAGGGTTCTTTGCTCCACCTGAAATTCAACATTGTATGGGGGGCGTTGGGTAGATGTACGAAGTTTATGATCTATTGTGCATGAACAGGAGAAAATCTGTGATACTGTCCCAACACTTTTGACGAAAGGGGAAGCAGGGTTGGCGCAGTGGTGAGAGCACTCACCTTCCACCAATGTGTCCCGGGTTCGATTCCCGGACTCGGCATCATAAGTGGACTGAGTTTGTTTGTTCTCTACTCTGCTCCGAGAGGTTTTTCTCCGGGTACTCCGGTTTTTCCCTCTCCTCTAAAACCAACATTTTATTTAATTTGGTTTGATTTGAGATTTGTAATTAGTAGGCGAAGAGCCACTCGTGGAAGTACTACTAATAAAGCATCATCATCATCATCAAGATATGCTAAACATACTGTGCACTTTCAGCACTCCGCAAGTCCTGCCGGTCAATTGCTGATCCCATGTCAACCGGGTTACCAAGTACACAGGCGAGAAAAGCCCAGACCTTCGCTGAAGAAAAACGGTTGGGTGAGCCAGCGGTTTAAACCTTTTCCGGTGGAGCTTCCAAGCGTTAATGTCAAACGAGAAAAGAAACGAGACCGACCAGAACAGAGCAAGAGTCTGACCTTTGATGATTTGCCGAAGATAAGAGATAAGGCAAGTACAGAGGAAAACAACGCCTTTGACACATAATCAATTTAAAAACTTACTCATATTCCTGCCGCACAGGTTACGTTATATACTATTACGCTCGCATGCACCTAAACATCCGGGATACTCATTGAAAGTCTGTAAAAAAATTCGAATCTCGAGCCTTCGTTCCTAAAGCGCAAGCTTGAAGAAACGATTCAAATTTATGATGGTTGTGCGTGGTGTGTACATTCATGACTGTTTTGTGAGGAATACGGATACCTTAATTAGTTTTTACTGGCTTCCGTCTTCGGACGAGTACGCTAGAAAAATGTCCGCTTTTTACTTAATGTCTTGATGGTGAGCTGAAAATACTTTATCAGCTCACTTGATAAAACCCAAATTCTGTAATTCACCGATGCAGTATCACGACTTCTTCGTGAACTATCACCTTTATGCATATGAAAACGTATACTTTGATATCCTCTTTCTGTTCAAACTTACGCGTTCTCCTCCAAATTTAAAGGTGTGTTAGTTTTTGCTAACTGTTCACAAGTCTTAATGTAAACACATACTTTGATGCGTCCACACTGATGAAAGTATTCAAATTAAATGTTTTCAAATAAAAAACACATAACATTGGTGCGGATAGGCCCTGTGAGTGACAATCGTCATCAAATAAGTTATCTCTTGGTATATATACCAAGTTATGCTATGAGTGGTATGCCATAAAATATCCCACAAGTCACTTGTATTTGCTTAATTTAGCATGAGAGAGCTTTGCTTAACTATTGATACCGCGCCATAGAAAATACCGCAGCTTTTCTCTTGTTAATTCTACCTCTTAGAGCAACGCTACTGACTTTGAAAACTCCAAAAATTGGCACGTTTGTCAGCTTCCGTCAACCCAAACGATCCCACAGTCCTTCCTCATCGTTTTTGGAGTGGGCAATTCTGGTTGGCTGTATTTTTTGTGGCATGGTATAAATTTTAGTATATCACTCAGCTTCATTTCAGTAGCTCTCCTTGCTTTTCCAGGTTGCCCAAGCAAGAGAAGTCCATTTCAAACGACTAAGAGAAACGAAAAGTAAAGACAGCGAAGAGCATTGGAAATCCTTAGGTCCAAACCACATAGACTCTGACGTTCTTAGGAATTACTTTAGGCTTGCGTTCAATGCCTATACTCCGTATGTTACGATAAACGTGGCTTGAAAATTGCCTCGAAATGTTGTGATTTCATAATCACATCAACGAAGCTACCTGTTCGTCATCTTTGTCGAAATGTCGGGGAATTTGAATTGCTGGCGAGATTGTCAGGTGATTGAGTTCCTCTGACAGAAAATAGTTAAATTGTTATGAAAATCCTCGTGAAATAAATCGCCCCATTCCCTTCCTCAGTCACTGGCGAATGCTGTGTTTATATATATGAAACCAGTGGCCGTATGTCTTAAATTGTCATACAGCCGCAAAAACAGACAAATACCTGCAGAAGGGCATTATGTAAGGTCTAATTTTGCTTGTTATGGCCATATGCAAGCATAAAGCGCTCGGGATCATCGTTACATCAGGGTAAGGTTTTATCATATCACGGGATACCCGCAATGAAAAGAGCTTTCGTTTTCTATTTACAGTAGCATTCAATTTTTGTTGAAAAGGGAGGAATGACAAATGGTGCAGACTTCTGATATTACCCAACATACTCTAGACGGAATTCCCGGAAAAACTTTCATCCATTTGACCTGGTATTCCTTCGCGAAATATGCATTTCCATTTGCTATTTGTTTTTCTCTCTCCTTACTTTAATTTTTTTGCGAGGGGGGAGGGGGGGGGGGGGGGGTGAGGATAAAGAGGACATAACACAGCACATGCCGATTTATAACGTTTTTCTGGTCTCTACTTTTCAATTCAACTGGTAACCCGTTTCCAGTTTCATCCTTTAAGATCTAATATAGACATAAGGATCCTTCCACAATCCTGAAAAAGTTACACGATAGAACTAAGCTACCATTGCATTGGATTTGCCTTAAGACTGACACCTCCAACAACATTAAATTCCACACAAGCAATGAGGCCCAGTAGGTCGTCTAGTCACCAGGCCCTAGTTGTTCAAAGAGCGGATACCTCTATCCAGCGGATAAGTCGCTGTCCAGCGGATAAAATGTATCACAACTGATTCATTTTATCCGCTGAATAGTAACTTATCCGCTGGATAGAGGTATCCGCTCGTTGAACAACTGGGACCTGATGTTTCCGCGTCGCTGGCCTCAAGTTTCAGCTCATATTGCTGCTACTGTAGGGTGCTGCTGGCCGATGTCACAGCCTGCGATGCTTTTAGTTTTTCCGAGCTATCAATACACTCCTTAAGGACGGAGCCTCCCATTGTTATTGTGCATACGTTCTGCCCCTCTCTGGACTGCCCGCGGGAATAGGGTATCATAAGAACGGTGATTCGGTTTAGAAATATACGGTAAAAGCAGATCTCGGTAAAGTTTTCAGAGTTTTGCAATCAAAAGAGAAAAGTATGAGTAACCACGCATTTTCAGGGATTACTAAGCTTCAATGTAGAAAAAAATGCCTAGTATTATTGCGTATCTTAAAGCTCGATTATCTCTAAAAATTGCACGGTTAGCCCCAAATTTCTTTCTAGATTCCAATATTCCTTCAGTGCGAAGATTTTCTTTTCCGACAGTCACAAGTCGTCTAAAAAATACCTCTGTATTAGAGGGCAGCTTTCTTAAGTTGGAGCGTTGCTAGCAGTTTGCTGTCGCTTCAAGGGTGAAGACATAAGGTGCAGTTTGAAGTACCAAGAGAAGAGAGGCCTCAAAGTGTTCCCTGAATGATGTCCTCCGTTACACCAACCTCGTTCCCAGGGAGAGGTTGCCGTTACACCAAAATGGGTGTGGCTGTTTTTGTTCTTGTTGTTCTAGTCATAGTTTATGGAGTCCAATAAATCAAGCCAGCAATTAATACCAACACAGTTATATGTTTATGTGGACTGCAAATCATTAATAGATCGAAAGCTGCATTGATAATGTACTTAACATCCAAATTCTCCTTGCGGTGTTCCACATTTATTATGGTACTACAGCGGAGAATATTCTATGCATTGCTCAAGGCATTTAATCTTTGGTGATTACTCACTTGATTCTCACTACTCGAATGTTTGATAATGGATTCATGATGTAAAGAGAAGCAATAACTGTTATCAAAAATATTTGTCAGTTCATCATTATTGTGGTTTCTAGGGTTAATTTATATATTTTCTATCAACTTGGTGAAACTTTGTGGGTCGTTATAGAACCCACTCACTGTTCGCAAAGAGTAGGGGACGTAGTTCTCTATTCTCCTCAGCAAAGTCGCCAGCTTGGCATGATGACTCAAAAAGGTTTACAGTGTATGACACCACATAAAGGAGACTTTGCCGAGTGCTGAATTTAAGTAGATGTAAATGTAGAAATTTGTGTGATCGTTAGGATAAGTGTAGTCCTGAGAGGACTGAAGTTTTGACAACCTCAGCAAAAAGTCTAAAGACCGATGCAGTGTTCCAGGTAAGTGAAGGGTCTTACATGTACGTCTGCACCGAAAATCAAGAGAGTTGGTTTTCTGGTCTGACACATTCAGTGATAAAATTGAGATGACTTAGAAAGACTCGCACCTATTTACCCCTTAAAAATGATCATCAACTCCTCGATTTTGAAAGTTATCTGTAAATTTGCAGATAACTTCCATTCAAGTTTTTAAAATATCAGTCATTTGATGTCATCCCAAACAGTACTTCTCAGGACTACACTCACCCAGATGATACTACTTGTAGTTATTTAATGATTCCTGGATTCAAACCACAATATTTTACAAGATGTTCTAAGGTCAGCTGAGTGCCTGCCTCATGCTAGTGAATAAGAATACAAAATGCACTGCTATTTTACCAAAGTTCGGAGCATACAGCTGTGTATAAAATTAATGTTGTTAATGGTCTATATCACAGTACACAGGTGAAATAAAAAGTGCTTAAAGCTAAGTACAAATAACATGGATTATAATTACAATGCAAATATGTAAAGCTGACTGTGACTTCTCTTCCAACAGTTCTTCTGGTATATTGCCGCCTCGAAGCCCTCTAGTAAAAATCTTGAATTACACACTCAGGTCTTTTTTCAATAACACAAATTCATTCTGCTTTTGCTCTCCGTCTTGATTTGGCTAGATTTGTTTGACGAGAAGCTGAATGGACAAAAGAGAAAATAACACACAACCAGTTATTGCCTTGGATTAGAAAGAAACAGATGAAACATGAAAATCTGTTGGGTTTTTTTTTGGTAACAGACAATTACCAGAGGCAGGCACCAGCTCAAACCCAGCATACAAATCTGTAACTGCTGAGAAATGGACCCAAGGAAAGCATCAATTTTATCCTTTTCTTATCCTTCTGCCTGTGATGATGACCAATAATTTACGCAGAAAAATAACAATGGGAACAAAGTAACCACAGTCTGGGGAACATATGTCATGTAAATGTCCATTCCCTAAAATATAATTTTTACCAAGCTTTTTAACATATTATCGTGAATTTGTATCTACTTCTAATGCCTCACCAGTATTTAACAGCTAAATTAGCATTAGCTTCAAATGATGAAGATGATGATCTTCCTAAAAAAATGATCATTGCTAAAATATCTGCTGGATTTATGGAACCAAAATAGCACTTTTAAATTTTAGCTCCTTTTATTGTAAATTATCATGTTACTGTAAATTACCTTATTTTCTTGTACTTTGTCAAAAGATGCTGTTGTAATCTGTACTTGAATTATTTTTCATTAATTTTTGTAATTTGTGTTAATTCCTTAATTCTGTGCTTTTAACATCCTTTTGACCCACCTGACTCGACTAGCCTTTGCTACCTTTGGATGGGTACTTTTTATCTGTCAAATGTTGTTGTTGTTGCAAATAAATAAATAAATAAATACATAAATAAATAAATAAATATAAATATATAGTAGATTTAGATGTGGATTTTTTTTTCAATAAGTGCATTTTCCCTTTAATTCATTTCATTTCATTGCATATCAATATTAATTTTGTTCTCCTATTTGTAATGTTTTCCCTGCATTAACTTTTGTAATAGTTGTACAGGTACATTACATCCCAGGAATAGCATAATGATATATTAATTTTATCCACCCTATTAATAAGATGGCTTACACTCTGATAAAATTAGAAAATGAATAAAAATACTATTACTGGATGTTTACAAAATAATGAAAGTTTAGCTGCTAAACAATCATACCGATTTTTACTGTGACAGCCATGAAAATGCTGCAAGTCATAATCTTGAAGGGAGCCTCTACTCTTACAACAAATTGACCCTTAAATTGTTGGAAGTAATTGAAGGCCTCGGAGCATAACCAACCTATGTCTAATTTTGGGTCGTTTTTCAATTTTGCTCGGATTTGTCCGAATTTCTGCATCTGAACTGCAATTCGATTGAAAAACATTGTTTGGTATTTTTTTGCTGATTTTTTTTTTTTCATTTTGGAGATATAATGTGTGCAAAAAATGCATTTTTTCTTGCATACACAAAGAAACCAACCTTCCATGAGAGTGGTTTGCAAACTGCATTACATCTTCTTTCAATCAAATTGCAGTTTACTCTCAACAATTCAGACAAAGCGAGGCAAAATCGAAAAATGACCCAAAATTCAACATAGGTTGGTTATGCTCCAAGCCCCTCGATAATATTACTGGATTCCAAAACAACATTTACGTGTATAAAACAGTGGGTATTATTGATGCCTATGTTCACTTTTATAATTTCCTGGGGCCGCCATTTTGGATTTAATTAATTATCAATTGGTTGCAGCTATTGTCAGGAAGCAAATGAAGCACATTAATATTTTGTGTTAAATAATTAAGCAGCTGAATGACATCACGAAATCCAAAATGGCAGCGCTTGGGAAATTTAAAAGTGAAACTACACCTGTTGGTGATTAATAATATCCATTTTTTATACACTTTAAAAATGTTACCTCCACATTCCAACAAAAATTGGACTCTAGTAATTATCTCCAACAATTTAGTGTCATAAAAACATCACTAACCTTTTTTCCTCTTATCTTTTTCATTTTTCTCAATGTGTTTTGCTAGTTTTAGAGACAAAAAACTGCTCACAATCATTAAAGGGGTCAGGATAATGAACACTGTAAATGAAAACAAGACATGAACAGAGTTAGCTTGGTTGAATATTTTAAAAGGGAATATTCTTTATAGGAAAAGTAAAGATGTAAGCCTTCAGGAGATGGGTTTTGAGAGCAAGGTGACGGGGTCGATCTGATTCATCTGTAGGTGATTAGAACAGTTTTCAATTGAGTGTCGATAGTAATTCTGGTTTTGCTTTGGTTTTGCATTACTTCGCTCTCTGATTGGCCAGGAAAACTTGTGCCACTTTCTCAACCAATGAGAAGCAAAACCAAACCGTGACTTTCATGCATTTTCCCGCGCTTTGCGCCAGTTACGTGTAATTACTTTGGTTCTGGTTTTACAACACTCAATTGAAAACTGCGCTAAAAGGTTCATTAAATATTCATATTGGTTTGATGCAGGTTCCTCAGCAACAGCAGTTGAAAGACAGTATTCAGACTGCAATAGAGATGTAAACTGTACCAGAACAAGTACGTAAAATGCAATCGCGAGTTCAACTTATATGATTGCTCTCAAGGAAACTTGTATGTCACTTTTCTAAGCACCTGATTTCATAGAGCTAAGCTAGTTGGATGGATAACTCAATCGAATATTCACAGATGCAAATCGCCACGGCCACTGGAGCAGCAATGTATATTATGCACCTATCAGTGTTAGTCCCGAGGGGGGGGGGGGGGGATACAGGACATGGTGGGGACTTTGATCGGAAACGCAAATTTTATGTCAAACCTCCCCACCCTTGGGGTAACATTTCGAGTTCAAAGTTCCCTACTGTAGGGATTGAGATCCAAGAGGTTGACCTTTTAAATGCTTAAAAAATGCAAATAATCCAGATTTAAAAATCTCAGTTTTTCCTTTTAATGACGGGAATGAAAGAACACGGAAAGAAACCGATGGTTTATAGTGTTAGAATACGTGCTCCAATATCATGATTTACTTAGCCAACGCAACCACATGTATAACCGCAGCGCTTTTAGTAGTTTAGTTTTGGCTTATCTGTACAATAGCAGAGAAACCGCTCAGGAAATTGCCATAGTTTGTATAGTGGTATTTTGCCAAGTATGTAGACCCGCCTTTATTTGATCGTATAAAAGTAAGTGTTATATTCAATAAAAATCAGTTGTTACTCCTACTTGTGTGATGCGTATGCTCTTCTTGTAACATGACGACATCAGTAAACCTAACAGGTTATGGGCCCAGGAGAACACTCGTGTTTGATGGAGATGAAAGCAGGTACGAGCATGCGCCTCCAGAAGCTGTACGACGTGGTCATCCCAAAAGAAGGCGAAACGTCAGCCCCCAGCGCAGCAGATAAGGCAAGTGCGTTCGCTGAATTGGTCCAGTGTTTAGACGACAGAAGCCTCTCTTTGGTGATAAGGGAAGCAAACAATGACGGGCGAAAAGTGCTTCAAGTGTTAAGAGAGGACTACCAAGGAAAAGGGAAGCCGGGCATCATTGCCCTCTACACAGAGCTGACTTCGCTTCACATGCGTGAAGGCGAAACCACCACAGACTACATCATCAGGGCGGAGACCGCAGCAACTTCCCTGAAAGCAGCTGGCGAGGTTATAAGCGACGGTTTGTTAGTCGCTATGACGCTCAAAGGCTTGCCCTCAAACTACAAGATGTTTTCCACAGTAGTTATGCAAAGAGAAACGGCAATAACATTCTCAGATTTCAAGGTAGCCCTCCATAACCACGAGGAGAACGAACGGTGCTGCAATGAACGCAATGGTGGGAACACAGATGGCGTTATGACCGCAACGAACGGCGCCCACAAGCCAAACAAGTTCGCGGGAAAGTGTTTCAAGTGTGGACGAAAAGGGCACAAAAGTGTGGACTGCTACTCAAGCAAAGTTGCGGACAAATGGTGCCAACGATGCAAGAACAACACCCACAACACGAAGGATTGCCGAAAAGGGAATTCTGACGCAGCAAAAGTTGCAATGGGACGCAAAGAACAAAAACTGAACAATGACTCTAGTGATCATAGTTTTATCTTTACTATTAAGGATGAGGAAAGTAGAGGTGAGATAACTGCAAATTTACTTTATTTGGATACCGGCGCAACAAGCCATATAATTAATGATAAGTCTAAATTTGTAGATTTTGACAAGAAATTTTACCCTAGAACTCATTTCATTGAATTAGCGGATGGAAGTAGGGCAAATGTGGTTTTAGGAAAGGGAAACGCAAAAGTTAAGCTTTATGACGTAAACGGTATTTTGCAGGATGTGGTCTTAAACAACGCCCTGTACATCCCATCATACAACCAAAATATTTTTTCTGTTCCCGCAGCCATTGATAAGGGGGCTAGCATAACCCTAGATAAGGATTTCAAGAGTTTCAGGGCACCAAATGGCACATTGTTTGATATACAACAACGAGGGCGTTTGTTCTATTTGAATAGTGTTTCTTCCCAAAATAACGCCACCACGCTAATGGAGTGGCATAAAATTATGGGGCACTGTAATTTCAATGATTTGCGAAAACTCCAAAATGTTGTTGAAGGTATGAAAATTGTTGATGATCGACAGTGCGAGTGCCCTATCTGCACGCAAGGTAAAATGTGCCAGTTCCGGAACCGCAAGCCGGACGAGAAAGCAAAAGAGCCTTTAGAATTTGTTCATTGTGATTTGGCCGGCCCAATCGATCCAATAGCTAAGGATGGCTTCAAGTACGCTCTGTCATTCGTAGACGATTACACAGGTATAAACATGGTGTATTTTCTCAAGCAGAAGAGTGATACCTTGGAAGCAACGGAGAAGTTTTTATCCGACACCGCACCATTCGGTAAAGTCAAGCGCATTCGGAGCGACAATGGAACGGAATTCACGAGCAATAATTTCAAATCTTTGCTACGCAAAAATGCTATATAACACGAAATGAGCGCCCCTTATTCCCCGCACCAAAATGGCACTGTAGAAAGGGCATGGCGAAGTCTATTCGACATGGCACGCTGTTTATTGCTTGAGGCAAATTTGCCCAAACAACTCTGGACCTACGCGGTTTTGGCTTCGGCATATATCAGGAATCGATGTTTTAACCCCAGGTTGGGTAAGACACCTTTCGAGGCGCTAACAGGAAAGCGACCGAATATTGGCAACATGCACGTTTTTGGTTCTACATGTTACGCTTACGTGCAAAACGCGAAGAAATTGGACGCGCGAAGCCAAAAGGGAGTTTTTGTGGGTTATGACAGGGAAAGCCCTGCATACCTAGTTTATTACCCCGACGTAAACAGGGTCGAAAGGGTGCGATGCGTAAAATTTCTTGAGCAGAGCTTTTACCAAAGCGAAATGGGAGAAGGGGAAGCGTTTATACCCACCCCAGTACAAAGGGTTGTGACGGAACAAAATACTGAACAAAGTTGCCAAACAGAACAGGACGAAAACCCTACTGAAAATAACAACAGCGAGCCTGAGGGCACTTCAAGGTACGGACGAGTATGTGTTAGGACACATACTCATTTGGACGAGTATGTGTTAGAGAAAGACATGGATGACAATGTAAACTATACTGTAGACTACTGCTACAGGGTTGAGAACATACCGTCAACGTACAACGAGGCTGTGAACTCGCAAGAGGCGAGCAAGTGGCAAAAGGCCATGAGAGAAGAGATAACAGCCTTAATTGACAACGACACGTACGATCTAGTAACGCCACCACAAGGTAGACAAATAGTGGGGGGGAAATGGGTTTTTGCAGTAAAAACCGGGCCAAATGGCGAAGAAACCCACAAAGCGCGTTACGTCGCAAAGGGCTATTCCCAAATTGCAGAAATTGACTACCAAGAAACTTTTGCGCCAACAGCTCGCATGAGTTCAGTTCGGATGCTGATGCAACGGGCAGTTCAAAACAACGTGATCACTCATCAGATGGATGTAAAAACTGCTTATCTAAATGCGCCAATCGATTGCGTTATCTACATGGAACAACCAGAAGGTTTTCAGAAGGCAGGCAAAAATGGCGAGAAATTGGTGTGTAAATTAAAGAAGTCACTTCATGGTCTCAAACAAAGCGGGAGAAATTGGAACAATACGTTGCATACCTTTTTGTGCAATGAAAATTTTTCACAGTCACCCGCTGATCCGTGTGTTTATATAAGAAATTCCGAGACCGAAGGATGTGTCATCCTAATTGTTTGGGTCGACGATATCATTATATCGGCGACCAGTTCCAAATTGCTAGAGAGCGTAAAAGAGTCTCTCTGTCAGAAATTCAAAATGAAAGATCTTGGTGAATTGTCATGGTTCTTGGGAACCCAATTCAAATGTAGTGGGACTACTATTAAAATGAGTCAATGTCAATACATTGACAAAATTTTGTCCAAATTTGAGATGAGCGATTGTAAGCCAAAATCAACTCCATGTGCCCTTGGGGTAGAGAAAGAGTGCGATTTCAATTCACGGGAATTGGGTGACCCCAATGACATGCACGCGACCTGATTTATGCTATATTGTTACCAAACTTTCGCAGAACATGGCCAAACCTACTGAGTCAGATCTTAACTTGGCCAGATATGCACTGAGGTATTTAAAAGGTACACGGGAACAATGCCTTAAATTCGAAAAATCGGAGTCACCATTAAGGTTAAACACGAAGACGCGCTATAAAAGGAAAAGCTCCGCCCCCTGTTTCATTTGCATTTTAGTTTTACTGTCACTATTGTGCGATGGCGTAAGCTATGGGGCGCCATGTGTAAAAATATTATTTAGCGATAATCTTGCATTATTTTGTGTTATTTAGCAAATCGCAAATAAAGTAGCAATGTAATTTATAAATCGCCAATTCAACGAACTTTGCGATTTATAAATGCCAGAGATGTGTTTTTGTGATTTATAAATCGCAGGATACGTATCTTTGCGATTTGTAAATCGCAAAATAATATTTTTACACATGGCGCGCGATTTATAAATCGCAAATGTGATATATAAATCACAAAAGTGTGATTTATAAATCGCAAAAAGTGCGATATACAAATGGCAAAATAATATTTTTACACATAGCACGCGATTTATAAATCGCAAATGTGATATATAAATCACAAAAGTGTGATTTATAAATCGCAAAAAGTGCGATATATAAATCGCAAAATAATATTTTTACACATGGCGCGCGATTTATAAATCGCAAATGAGCCAACTGGAAAAGATTGACCGGACTCTGGATTGGACTCTGGAATGGACTCTGGAATGGACCCTGGACTGGACATTGGACTGGACTTTATTAAACGAAGTTAATATTTAACTAATAATATAACGATTAACCATTTCTTTTGAATTATTAACCAGCGGGGAATTTTTTCAACACTTTCAACACGTTTTGAGAATGCATTTTTTTTTCAAAAGGAACTTAAACGGAAAATCGAACAATGCTGCCCAGTAACTTTACAATTGAAATTGAACCAGATAGGACTACAAACTAAGCAAAACCTTTTAAGCCATGTGTTAGCCTGTTAAAGTATTCATCGTCATCATCTTTCGTTCCTCCTAAGTGGACAGCGAAGCATGCTTATCAGCAACAAGGATTGTCGCTTACTAAAGGCAACAAAAGATGAAAATCATTGCATGTTAAAACTGGACAGCAAAAATAATTAACTATCTTGACACTTTTGAGCGATTCTGCATTGTATGGAATGAGAATAAAGTAGCCAACGAAAAAGGACGATTGTCTAATTCGTACAAAGGCTATTTATTCCGTTACATTTAGAGGTGTTAAACATTCCGAAACGAAAAGATATTCCTGATAAGATATCTCAAAGCAAGATAATTTCAAAGCGTCGTGGCTCCCTCCCTGTTGCGTATGCATCTGTGCATCGTGTTCGGCTAGTGTCTTGAAGGCATCTATCAGATTACTCTTCTATTTGATTAAATTTTAGCTTGTACGAGTTCGCACGATTAATTTTTCTTCGGTATATTTTTGTAACATGGACAAAAGTCCTAAGCCAAGTACTAATTACGCTGGAGTTGTAAGCGAAATGGACTCAAACTCTGATCATGATGAAACGTCTCGTGGCTGGATGACGGCGTACGAAGTAAAAAATGAAGAGGAGGCCACGACTATTGCTTTGGCAGAATCGCTCAAAAGTGTCAAGATAGTTAATTATTTTTGCTGTCCAGTTTTAACATGCAATGATTTTCATCTTTTGTTGCCTTTAGTAAGCAACAATCCTTGTTGCTGATAAGCATGCTTCGCTGTCCACTTAGGAGGAACGAAAGATGATGACGATGAATACTTTAACAGGCTAACACATGGCTTAAAAGGTTTTGCTTAGTTTGTAGTCCTATCTGGTTCAATTTCAATTGTAAAGTTACTGGGCAGCATTGTTCGATTTTCCGTTTAAGTTCCTTTTGAAAAAAAAATGCATTCTCAAAACGTGTTGAAAGTGTTGAAAAAATTCCCCGCTGGTTAATAATTCAAAAGAAATGGTTAATCGTTATATTATTAGTTAAATATTAACTTCGTTTAATAAAGTCCAGTCCAATGTCCAGTCCAGGGTCCATTCCAGAGTCCATTCCAGAGTCCAATCCAGAGTCCGGTCAATCTTTTCCAGTTGGCTCATTTGCGATTTATAAATCGCGCGCCATGTGTAAAAATATTATTTTGCGATTTATATATCGCACTTTTTGCGATTTATAAATCACACTTTTGTGATTTATATATCACATTTGCGATTTATAAATCGCGTGCTATGTGTAAAAATATTATTTTGCCATTTGTATATCGCACTTTTTGCGATTTATAAATCACACTTTTGTGATTTATATATCACATTTGCGATTTATAAATCGCGCGCCATGTGTAAAAATATTATTTTGCGATTTACAAATCGCAAAGATACGTATCCTGCGATTTATAAATCACAAAAACACATCTCTGGCATTTATAAATCGCAAAGTTCGTTGAATTGGCGATTTATAAATTACATTGCTACTTTATTTGCGATTTGCTAAATAACACAAAATAATGCAAGATTATCGCTAAATAATATTTTTACACATGGCGCCCCATAGTAAGCAAACCACTTTGAATTTCAAAATTAGCGCCATTAATTAGCGACGCTCAAACATTGGCAAGGCAATTTCAGAACATACAAAAATTCGCTGTTCTTCCATGGCGATAAAAGTCACTAAGGAACTCGAAAGCAAGCAAGACACAAAATACTACAAACTTGTTGCTCAGACGCGGTCTTTTATTCCACAAATTTTCACGGAGTTCTGTATAGGTCGACTGTTGATTGACTAATGATCCGAACGTACCTTAGGCACCGCTCCTTATATAGCGCGTCTTCGTGTTTAACGGGATTTTGTGACTCTGACTGGGGAGCATCTGTGAAAGATAGACGTAGTATAACTGGGTATAATTTTCAGTTGTCAGAAAACGGTCCTTTGATATCTTGGAAAAGTCGTAAACAGCAAACCGTAGCTTTATCTACTTGTGAAGCGGAATACATTTCGCTAGCCAGTGCTGTACAAGAAACAAAATTTCTTAAACAACTATGTAAAGACATGAACATTACAACAGATGATGTATTAATCCATGTAGACAATCAGGGGACGATTAACTTAGCGAAGAACCCAGTCAATCATCAGAGGTCAAAGCATATTGACATCAAGTACCATTTTATAAGGTCAGAAATACAAGCAGGAACTGTCAAGTTAGAATATATTCCCACCGAAGATAATATAGCTGACATTTTTACAAAGCCTGCTACTAAAGCTAAACTAGAAAAGTTTAAGCATTTTATCATGGGGAAATAGTTTTTGTGTGTGTTTATGATTTTGGAGCAAGTGGGGGTGTTAGAATACGTGCTCCAATATCATGATTTACTTAGCCAACGCAACCACATGTATAACCGCAGCGCTTTTAGTAGTTTAGTTTTGGCTTATCTGTACAATAGCAGAGAAACCGCTCAGGAAATTGCCATAGTTTGTATAGTGGTATTTTGCCAAGTATGTAGACCCGCCTTTATTTGATCGTATAAAAGTAAGTGTTATATTCAATAAAAATCAGTTGTTACTCCTACTTGTGTGATGCGTATGCTCTTCTTGTAACATGACGACATCAGTAAACCTAACATATAGTAACAACAGATTGGGCAAATTTCATTACCTTTCTTTCCTACATCTTGTTCGTGCTCAGAGACTTTTGAGTATTTTCATGATGGCAAGTATCTCATATCTAGGCTCTGCTCTGTCTGTTCTCAAGAAGGCAGCATCGCAGCGTGTATTTTACCATGGCAAAGTCCAAGCTTAGGAAACCGTCTTTGATGAATATTATCTCAGTTTTCAAGTTTGATGAAACTTCCTCACCCTGGGGCCAACATTCTCTTCAAAGTTGGTCAAAACAGGAAATGTCGATCAAAGTCGCCACCTTATCCCGTATCCCCCCCACCCTGGGGACTAACATTGATAGGTGCATCAAAGGAGAGCGAATTTTAAAGCATGAAAACTTGAAATCACCGAAGGTAAAGTAATTGGCACGAACATATACCTACTTACCGTAAAGAAGAAACTCCTTCGGGTTTAATGCAACGTATCTAATGAAAGAATCCAACATTTCTTTCCAAGGCGCCTTTTCAGTAGAATTGTCCGCCATTTTGATGTTGTATTTTTTTGGACTGCCAAAACTACCGCTGACCAAATAACTTTTGTGACAATTTTTTTCTTTTTTGGGGGTGGGGGGTGGGGGGAAGAGGGAGGAGCAGGCAGAGGGGAGAGTGGGTGGTGAATAACCTCAGTTAGAGGATGGTTGACTCCTGGTATTTGCATTTCAGCATACCATATGGATTTGCCCGCTACAAATGATATGTATGTATGTATGTATGTATGTATGTATGTATGTATGTATGTATGTATGTATGTATGTATGTATGTATGTATGTATGTATGTATGTATGTATGTATGTAAGTTTGTTATCTAGACACAAGAATTAGGAATGGTGATAACAACACTCCTTTTCATCTCAGTGTCTACGATAAGAGGGATGACTTCTCATTTCGGATTGTCAATTTTCCTCACATGGACAGCAACATTCCCGCCAATCCGGCCTATGGTGTTTTCATATCTCAATTAGTGAGATATGCTAGACTTTGCACATCGAAACTGGATTTTATTGATAGACTTCACCGACTTTCATCACATCTCCTTCACCAAGGCTTCAAATCTACGCTGCTTCGTAAATCGTTAACTAAATTCTTGAAACGCCACGGTGCTATCGTTGAGAAGTATGGTGCTACACTACAGGAGATGAGATTAGCAATCCAGAGATGAGATTATATCCTTTATATTATCCTGACGTCCAAATTTGAGATCCTTGTTGCTTCCATTCATTACATTTTTATGCAAATGTGCGCGC
>JAEMWC010000125.1:817500-825000 GCA_016490735.1 Pachyseris speciosa
TTTAACACATCCTTAAAAACCATGGCTAAATGATCACAGGGTTTTCATTAAGAATTGTAGTAACAGGATAATAGTGTAAAGTAACAGGAGAATTATTATGAAAGGGCAAAGCTCTTTCAGGAAGCAAGCGAAATTTAGCAGTTGAATTCTGTGTAGTAACCGGAGAATTCTCCAATCTCTGATGCCTAATGAACACCCTGGATCAACCAGTTTCGTCCAACATTGTGGTTTCTAAACACCACATTTGGTGCTTAAATGGACAAACAATGTTTGACCAAATGCTAGACAATGTGCGTCCACAGAGTGATGTTGGCATATTTCGATGTTATGGGTTTTCCATTGGTTGCTTTTCCCACTAAAAGATCACGCAAAATATTGGTTGAAACTGTTTGATGTAGATCAACCAACATGGAAAACCATTTTAATGCAAAGTTGAGAGAGGCTGCTAAACAGTCAAACATGTTCTTCCTACATGATGTAACGTAGGGCCAATCTTCGCACAGAGCGTCTCACAGGTCAGGGTAACTCGTTACAGACAAGAGCCAAGAACTACAACTTGCAGTGTGATAGCTATAACTGATTCTGTCTTTATCAAATATTGATCTAAGGTTTATATACACATGCATTGGTGTGAATCACTAAACTTAGAACATTACCAACACTGAATCATCCTGAATCATTCTTAGCTATAGTCATTGTGAATTATTGGCAGAAATGTCACACGACACACTCAATAATATTGGGCGAAATTGTTTGATCATTTAGCCAGGGCTTTAGTGTAAGTAAGGTTTTGTTTTTTTTCTTACATTATGCCTTGAGTGGAATTCCTGTTATACTCTATCTGTAAGCTTGGTTGATTTTACCAGTGTGAGATAAATATTTTGTCACCAACAAAATGGCATTCAGTTTGAGAACTTCTACTACCATGCTACCGCCCTTTTACAGGGAAAAGCACACTTTTCCACTTTGTGACACTTTAAAACTTGCATTTACTAATTTGTATTTACCAGTTTAAACACAATAAGAGAAAACATGATGAGAACCTTGGACCTACAAAGTTGTGTACTTGCTACAGACTTCATTTAGATCTTGCCTGGCTGCACATACTGTTTGCAAGTCTCTACAATCTTCTTATCTGCTAGTAAGCAATAGGGAAGATTGAGGGTTCTGGGGAGGTTTGAAATTTTAAAGTGGTACCCTTACTATTGATCTAGTACTCATACTCCAATCTTAAGTCCCATTTTACCATAAAAACCACAACATCTATCACTGTGCTACAAGTCACTCATGAACTGAATAACCCACTCTCTTTTCAAGTGTTGTAAACAGTGAGGTGGGGGGGGGGGGGGGGGATGGGGGGACTGGGGGAGGGAAGAAGGGGGAAAAGAAACCACATCTGGAACAGCCATAAAATGACCACGGTTGGGCCAGGCTTTTGAAAGTTAAAAGACATCACTTAACATACAGCTGTACACATTTTGTACAGAACAATACTGTACATCTACAATCATTAACATGGCTATTATCATTCAATTCCATGAGCAAAGATCATAACTAAACCAGGATCAAGAGTCATAGATTCTCCCATATGTTCATTCTCACAAGCCATTATTACCACTGCTTGTTTGCCAGGGATTCTCTTGCACACATACTGTTCATAACGTCGACGATTCAACTGTCGTGTTTCAAGAGTGCTTAACCCAGGTGGCCACTTGCGCTCATGTGCATTCTCCATGAGTTCATTTAAAATTGTCGGTGGGCACCCACTATCAGCCAGTGATCTGCGAATTACTGCCTGTAGAACGGCATCTGGTGTTGAAATCATTCCACCCCACCGCGTCACTCTCGCCGACTGTAACCGGCTTAGCCATTGATGAACTTCGTTATCATAAATATGATCCAACTGTTGTAGGTTTCCTGGCAACAGAGGCATTGCCTGCGGCAGGTTGATTACTCTCATTGCTCGGATCATGTCCTTTAGGGCTTGTATCTCTCGTTTCTGTTCATTAAGCTGTTGTCTCTGGTCATCAATCTGAGCCTGCAATTGTGCAAGTTTGAAGTTCTGATTTTGGATGAGACTATGTAACTCACGAACACAGTTATGCTGCGGCATCTCATCAAAAGGAACAACCAACCCACAGCCCTGCTCACAATTCACTGGCCTTTTGGGGTTGTGTTCACACTGTGACAAATGTGACTGAAGTTGGTCTAGCCGGACTACCCCCTCGCAGCCAAACGTGGCATTTTCACACTGGATGGTAAGCTTTGACAACAAATTTTTCAGAATCCTGGGAACTTGCTTGAGTTCATGTGGAGTGAGGTTTCGCCTATCAACGGGGCATGTCTGTTGATGATTCAACCACTCATGTATACATGCTGCACAGAAAGCATGCTCACAAGCTGGTACTTGCAAAGGATCTTCTAACACACCACCACATATTGTGCAGATGAGTTCTTCATCTACTGCACTGACAAATCTTTCCTTGTCATACCCCATTATGGCAGTCCTAAAAACGAAATGACATATATATGCACTTGAAACATTTAATGGACTTTGAATTCAATATTTTTCACTCCTAATCTATAAACTGCTTATGATTACAGTTTTTTTCTGCCCTGACCAACATGTTTTCTCTCAAATATCATTTATTCAACTACTTACTACACTCATCCAACTAAGACAGAAAGGCATATGATATCATTCTTCTGGTTATTCTTACTAGAGGGTTTATAATTGAAGGGCTCAGTGGAAGATGGGCATAAGTGACGATTTTGGTCATTTTGTTGATGCTGTCCAAATGAGCTGAATTTTTGCATGTGGCCTTTGATACATTAGAAAAACATTGCCCTATATTTTTTTTCGCTTTTTTGCGCACAGTTTTCGAGAAAATGCGGGCCAAAATACGCATTCAACATGTCACTTAGCACAGTCTTCCACAAAGCCCTTCATATGAAAACTTAGCGCCAAATGCTCGTAACTGACTTAAGACAACACGGAACATCTCTGCTCAATAAAACATAATGTGCCATATGACTTTTTGACTCATAAACAGCGCACAAGATGCCCAGCTGACTTGGAAATATGCCGGGTCTACTTTTTGTCTCGAATGCACCACTTACTACAGGTGTTACTGCCCATGTTTTGCGTAATCGTAGCACTCAACACGCTTGCTTGGCTCAGAAACAGTCCACAACATTCTTGGTTGACTTAAAACAGCACACAGAAGCCTTGGTTAACCTTAAGTCAGGGCAAAGAGTTTGTCCGACTTGAAAACAGCATTCAAGGGGTTAGCGCTAACATTAATTAAGTTAGACTTAACGGCGTTATTTGCATGTTGTGAAATTGAATCGTTAATGTTCTGTCATGCATCACACAACAAAGTGTTAAAATATCTCGCTTGAATATACATTTTGCTGTTTACCTCACGTGAAAATACTTCTTGCTGACGTTTACCTCGCATGAAAATGCTTTTTGCTGATGTTTACAAGCCTCCACGGAAGCAAAATAACCGAGGTCATCGCGGCAAAGTGATTTATGTGTTGATATTCGCCAGCAAGTTTTAGCCAGTTTACAAAACACCATACTGCGATAATGAATGCTTTTCGCTTTCAATATTTGCCACACGTGTCAACTTTTCCTTGCATTATATTCAGGATAAGCATCAAAAACGGATGGACTTTTCATCTTGCCGGTTTCCCTGTCTTCAATTATTTCTCCGCAATGTTTCCAAAGTGAAAATAATCTACCATACGCGTAGTCCGAGCGGATTTAATCCCGTCACGTCACCCGCGGGAACTTTTCACTGTGACAACGCCCTCTGTGGCCGCAATGAATTGTGGGAGAACTATGGCCTCCAAGCGCTGACAACTCTCTCCAAACATTGGAGATTTTCAGCCTAAAGTCCAAAAACACCTCTCGTTTTCCAAACTTTTAGCACGGCAACCTTTGACAGACGGTCCGAGACTAGCAATGGAGCGCCGCATTGTAGACGTTGCTTTCAGCCTTTTTATCGCCTGGCCCCGTAATCTGTACTCCAAAACTGAGGGATTTCATGATTTGGAAAGCACAGAGAAAACTTCTTTGGATTCTTTCAGAGAAGCTAGTGGCTTGAGGGTATCAAGACTTCATGATGTCTTTTCTACCACCAGGTGAGCAGGCAAACACTCTGGCGTAATGCGATTAAATGGAACTCAGTACCAATCAAGCTGACCTCAACCGCGTAAGTTTTGTATCAGTGAATCGATGTTTTAACTGCCAAACTTATAGTCTACGTCACACTATCAAACAATAAGTCCCTGCCAATCATTTCATGTCCAGTTTCAGTAATCCAAGCAGGAAAAACTGTGCTAAGTGACGAGTTGAATGTGTATTTTGGCCCAAGTTCTCTAGAAAACTGAGCGCAAAAAAGGGAAAAAAATATAGGGCATTGTTTTTCTAATGTATCAAAGGCCACATGCAAAAATTCATCTCATTTGGACAACATCAGCAAAATGACCAAAATCGTCACTTACAACCTTCTTCCACTGAGCCCTTCAATTAACTACTTACACAAAAAATGTGCACCAAGCCTCAAATTAAGAATGTTCATCAATGAAGACTTTGCATCAGTGAATGCAGACATTAAAGTACTAGTGAAACGAATATCCAAAGTGGCTTTTCAGTATTTAAAATACTTTTTCAGTCTTAGAAGGACACTAATTGAATTTAATCAAAAATGCTCAGTAATCATCAAGAAGTTGCTCTATTTACGGCTTGAAGAACGGCACAAAAGTGGGACAAATTCTGAAATAATGAGCCAGAAAGTACTCAGCAGTCACCACACTAGTGACATCACATGGTTGACAGCAACAGAAGAAAACTCAAAGCATCACTGCAGAATTTGCTGTAAACACACGTAAACATTACCTGTTTCTGCTGTTTAAGGACCTTTAAGTCTAGCTACATTGGAAAATGCATAGCATGAAAGATTCAGATTCTAGTATTCTTATTGCAAGCTCCAAAACTGTTTCTGAAGCAATGGAGATCCAAAATGAGAAAGACTTCGGTGCAGTAGGCAGACTTGTGAAGCCATACTGGTTTGTGCTTGTTGCCCCTGAAGGCTACCAAGAACCAGAGGAAGAAGATGAAAACAGCTTATTTCGTGCCCTCAGAGAGATAAATACAGTGTTCCACCACAATATGATTCAAGACGATGATTTTCACCTCCACTGATCTGCTTCACGTGTGGTGACATTTGCTTGTTATATTGGGGAGAGTAATTGGGCTTCTAAATGGTGTTTGTTATAAAAGCAATTTAATATTCCAGGGGCAGCCTTTTAACCAGATGGCTGTCCAACCATCCATTGGACAGCCTATTTTCAGCAGGGTAAGATGCTGGAAAGCCTAACAAGCCTGTCAACCACAGCTGCTCAAAAATGATCATTCACAAATTTCCAAGCTTATAACGGTAAGTGAAATAAAAAGTTTCTATCACATTTTTTTTTGTTAAACATGAATTGATTAGATTGAGGCCTGTAGCTACAGTGGAACCTTGATTATCTGGACTCGCTGGGACTGAGCTGAACAGTCCGGATAATTGAGAGTCTGAATAATCAAAAATATGAATATTAATGAGCCAAAAATAAAACTGAATGATTGAACAAATGGAGCAAGAACATTTCACTTACATGTGTAGCAACAAAGAACATGCATTGCATTCGTATGGCGCATGTGAGACCAAACGGGTACAGATTTTTGTTTTGAAGTGAAACAAATTCAGTTTGAACAGGAGTTTCATTACTTAAAGGGACAATGTCATGGATTGACATGTGCAGCATTTCTGGCCTTGTGCACGCTACTGGTGTACAACTCCAAAAATCACACTTTATTTCTCTCTTGCAAATTTATTCTAAATCAGATAAAGCTGAGAATTGGCAGAAACTTTAAGTTCCTAGAGGCCTTTCAGTTGAAGATATTTTTTTCAACATACAGATTTCCTATGAGGAAAAAATAACGATAAAATGTTAAAAAATAGGGTTATTTTTGACACCAAGTGTAATATTTGCAGTCTGATCAGCACATTTCTAAATTTCTCCCCATCAGACAAAAGGATGTAATTTTTCCATTTTCCTTTACACATAACACTTATGAGCATTTATTATCTCAAAATTTGGCTTTAAAAATGAAACGTTGACAAAGTTATGGCAATGAGAAGCGAGGCGACTGCTCAAGGGATCTCATTTTGTGTAAATGGTCAAGTTTTTAAAATTCAGGCCCAGCTAATTATTCGCTTATGAGAGGGAAATTATACGCATTTAGAATGCTCATAGAATAAGCTCTCTTCATGCGGTTTTTCTGTTAGTAAGGAGTTCTCGTTTTCAAACTATAATGTAGTTTTTAAGATCAGAATGCTATTTTGAGCGAACAAAATGCGGTACAGCGTGCTGTGGCACAAAATGCGTGCATAAAGGTGTGCAAAAACTGTGCCTAAACTGTGCCTGAAGTGTGCCAAAACTGTGCCTTAAGTGTGCCACTGTGCCGAAAGTGTACCAGAGTCGTGCCTCCAAACATGTGCATACATGTGCATTCTGTTTACAGCACTATGCAAAAGAAATGACGAATTTTGACAAATTTCGGAACATTTAGTCACTTTTATTCCTGCGAATTTTCAAACAGAATTTTGAAGCCAGGTCGTCTTTAAATTTCGAACTTACATACGAAAGTTCGAACGAAAATTTGATTGAAATTTTGAGCAGCAGCTCATCTCTGGTAATGCCTTGTAGAACCAGAGATATCACTATTTATGTTTGCTGTGACACCCAAAATTCACGCTTGTTGGTGCGTGGTAAAACTAACAACACAATAGATTACGGCTATTCTTTTCAACACGGTGGAAGCTCGGCGAAAATCAGTCGCTGCTTCGAAAATGCACTCTTTTGAAATTTCAAAAAATTGAACACTGCTTTTTTATAACTTCGAAAGAGTTTGTGAATTTTCGGCACCATATCTGTGAAATTTTGTGATACGAAAATTTCACCCGAAAATTCGCAACAGTTTATGTCGAAAATTCACTCTCATTTCTTTTGCACAGTACTGTTTGTGGGTTCACAAGAAAAGAACTGTTAATTATCTTCCTGTAATTTAATTAACAAAGATGCTCCCCGGGAAGACCAGATTAACGCTTCATAGCTATTGACTGAAAGAGGAGGGAAGCAGTGTATCTTGTTTTCATTTGTCATAAAAATGTGCCGTATCTTGTTTTCATTTGTCATAAAAACGTGCAACTAGCCTATTCTGTTTTTTTTTTTTCCGGCTGTCCAATAATGAATCGTGTCCGATAATGCATGCGAATACCTTAATTGGTTCACATCTGGGACAGGGTAAGCAAGAACTGTATTGAGGTAATTTTAGAAGGAAAATCTGCAACTAAATAGCTTTTTTTAAACAGATCTTATTGTTCTCAGAAACACGAAAAACGCATCTAAATGGTGGATTTGTCTTAAGAATGATTAATCATCACC
>JAEMWC010000125.1:830000-857500 GCA_016490735.1 Pachyseris speciosa
GAGAAAATATTTTCTAACAGAGACTCAATCCATAGGGCCAGGGAAGCTTTTTTAATTTCAAAAGGCAGAACAATTGATCCTGATGGTCTTAACATCCGCGAAGAAATTATTTTACACTGTCAATCATTTTAGTTTTACGTGTTTTAGGTATATTACTACATAAACACCAGCCGAATGGTTTGGCCAGCCGAAATATAGTACACCTGACCGAAATGAACTTAAAACCATTATACGTTGTATCGGCCCTTGCTTTTATACTCTTTGTTGATTTTATTACGCCGATCAGATCACCAGTTTGATCCAAAGTATACCAGCAGGAATATTGTCCACGGTTGCTTGCTTGAACATTTAATAATAAATTAAAATAGTACAGTCGTATGGTATTTGTGTTCGACTGAAATGTTTTAATGAAAGGCCCTTTTAAATACCTAAATAACAGATTTCCCTGCCCTTTCATATACTTTGACTCTTGAAATCCCTACCCTTTCATATACCTGAAGCGTGAAAAAGGTACCCCTTTCGGGCGGAGCCTCCCCGTATAGGCCATTATAGGGAGTACCCACCCCCCCCCCCCACCCTCCTGGGGGACTATGGCCATTAAATTCTTTTTTCTTGTACTGATTACGGCGCATGACTCAAATTAATTATGGTGTCAGTCGGAGCTGTCAATGGGTATAAAATTTAATTGCCATTATCCTTCAAGATGCATTAAGAAAACAAGAGGCTACAATTAGCCTAAACCCGGGCTTGCAAAAAAACAGTATTGTATCCCTAACTAAAGAATAGAGGGAAGTCTGTCTTTCTTACATCGGACGCATTGTGTTTAGCTTGTGTTGGAGTCTATTTCTTTAGACCCCTATCAACATATATTCCTCTAAAATACAGCTCAACCATTGAGAACAATAATTATAACACTTGTAAAAAATATTTCTAACAGAACAAGAAAAAGAGAAACAAAAAAAATAAAGCCCGTGATAAAAGACATCGAACCCGGGTTAGCTGCGTCACGGGCAGAAACAATGACCTTTAGGCCACAGAGGTTTATCATTATGCAAGGTGATAAAAAGATGGATAATTGTTTGAGAAAGGAAACGCTTATCGAACGATGTAGGATTTTTTTGCATAAATGTGAATGGAGTCTCGGTGAAATGGGAGTAGAAAATAAATTAGCAGAGTGAAACTGTTTACAAATACGTCAATCCAGGGTCATTTGAAACACAAGAAAGGAACGTTTCTGGACAGTTTCAAGGGACGCTAGTACATTTGTAAAAACTGATCGCTTATCATTCAAAAATTAAAGTCCAGAAATTGAGATATTGTGGGAAAATAGTAAATTAACTACCTGTCAAAGTCTCAGGGGAGTGTGATATCCCGTACTTGAGTTATTCAACAAAATGTACATTTCAATGGAGCGGATACGGGGAACACGGCAGTCCATCTGGAGTTAAATTTTGGTCATGTTAAAAGCTTTCTTCTCGCTGTTGAACTTGCAAACATTCGTATAGACACTTCTCTTAACATATTAGTTGTTCAGACTACATACACGGCTATACATGGCCATACACGGCCATACATTGCCATACACGGGCGTACACGGCTATACACAGGCAACCATGGCCATACACAAGTATACATGGACATACACGGCTATACATGGCCATACACGGGCATACATTGCCGTACACAGGCGTACACGGCTATACACGGGCATACATGGCCAAACACGGGCATATATGGCCATACAAGGGCGTACACAGCTATACACGGGCATATATGGCCATACACGGGCGTACACGGCTATATACGGCATACATGGCCATACACAGGTATAAACGGACATACACGGGTATACATGGCCATACATGGGTGTACACAGCTATACACGGGCATACATGGCCATACACAAGTATACACGGACATACACGGGTATACATGGCCATACACGGGCGTACATTGCCATACACGGGCGTACACGGTTATACATGGGCATACATGGCCATACACGGGCATACATGACCATACACGGGCATACATGGCCATACACGGGCGTAGACAGCTATACACGGGCATACATGGCCATACACAAGTATACATGGACATACACGGCTATACATGGCCATACACGGCCATACATTGCCATACACGGGCGTACACGGCTATACACAGGCATACATGGCCATACATAAGTATACATGGACATACACGGCTATACATGGCCATACACGGGCATACATTGCCGTACACAGGCGTACACGGCTATAAACGGGCATACATGGCCAAACACGGGCATAAATGGCCATACACGGGCGTACACAGCTATACACGGGCATATATGGCCATACACGGGCGTACACGGCTATATACGGGCATACATGGCCATACACAGGTATAAACGGACATACACGGGTATACATGGCCATACATGGGTGTACACGGCTATACTCGGGCATACATGGCTATACACGGGCATACATGGCCATACACGGGCGTACACGGGCGTACATGGCCATACACTGGTGTACATGGGCATACACAGGTGTACACGGGCATACACAAGTACACATGGACATACACGACTATACATGGCCATACACGGACATACATGGCCATACACGGGCGTACACGGCTATACACGGGCATACATTGCCATACACTGGTGTACATGGGCATAGACAGGTTTACACGGGCATACAGAAGTATACATGGACATACACGGGTATACATGGCCATACACGGGCGTATATGGCCATACACGAGCATACATGGCCATACACGGGCGTACACGGTTATACACGGGCATACATGGCCATACACAAGTATACACGGACATACACGGGTATACATGGCCATACACGGGTGTACACGGCTATACCCGGGCATACATGGCTATACACGGCATACATGGCCATACACAAGTATACATGGACATACATGGGTATACATGGCCATACACGGGCGTACACCGCTATACACGGGCATACATGGCCATACACAAGTATGTATGAACATACACGGGTATACATCGCCATACACGGGCGCACACGGGTATACACGGGCATACATGCCCATACAGAAGTATACATGAACATACACGGGTATACATGGCCATACACGGGCGTACACAGCTATACATTGCTATAGATGGCCATACACGGGCATACATGGCCATACACGGGCGTAGACGGCTATACACCGGCATACATTGCCATACACTGGTGTACATGGGCATACACAGGTGTATACGGGCATACACTAGTATACATGGACATACACGGGTATGCATGGCCATACACGGGCATACATGGTCATACACAAGTATACATGAACATACACGGGTATACATGGCCATACACGGTCGTACACGGGCATACACGGGCATACATGGCCATCACAAGTATACATGGACATACATGGGTATACATGGCCATACACGGGCGTACACGGCTATACACAGGCATACATGGCCATACACAAGTATACATGGACATACACAGCTATACATGGCCATACACGGGCATACATTGCCGTACACAGGCGTACACGGCTATACACGGGCATATATGGCCAAACACGGGCATACATGGCCATGCACGGGCGTACACAGCTATACACGGGCATATATGGCCATACACGGGCGTACACGGCTATATACGGGCATACATGGCCATACACAAGTATAAACGGACATACACGGGTATACATGGCCATACATGGGTGTACACGGCTATACTCGGGCATACATGGCTATACACGGGCATACATGGCCATACACGGGCGTAGACGGCTATACACCGGCATACATTGCCATACACTGGTGTACATGGGCATACACAGGTGTATACGGGCATACACTACTATACATGGACATACACGGGTATGCATGGCCATACACGGGCATACATGGTCATACACAAGTATACATGAACATACACGGGTATACATGGCCATACACGGTCGTACACGGGTATACACGGGCATACATGGCCATCACAAGTATACATGGAGATACATGGGTATACATGGCCATACACGGGCGTACACGGCTATACACGGGCATACATGCCCATACACAAGTATACATGAACATACACGGGTATGCATGGCCATACACGGGCATACACAGCTATACACGGGCATACATGACCATACACAAGTATACATGGACATACACGGGTATACATGGCCATACACGGGCGTATATTGCCATACACGGGCATACATGGCCATACACGGGCGTACCCGGCTATTACACGGGCATACATGGCCATACACAAGTATACACGGACATACACGGGTATACATGGCCATACACGGGTGTACACGGCTATACCCGGCCTACATTGCTATACACGGGCATACATAGCCATACACAAGTATACATGCACATACACGGGTATACATGGGCATACACGGGCATACATGGGCATACACGGGCATACATGGCCATACACGGGCATACATGGCCATACACGGGCATAAATGGCCATACACAAGTATACATGGACATACATGGGTATACATGGCCATAAACAGGCGTACACGGCTATACACGGGCATACATGGCCATACACAAGTATCCATGAACATACACGGGTATACATGACCATACACGGGCGTACACGGCTATACACGGGAATACATGCCTATACACAAGTATACATGAACATACACGGGTATACATGGCCATACACGGGCATACACGGGTGTACATGGCTATACACGGGCATTCATGGCCATACACGGGCGTAAATGGCTATACACGGGCATACATGGCCATACACAGGCGTACACGGGTATACACGGGCATACATGGCCATAGACAAGTATACATGGACATACACGGGTATACATGGCCATACACGGGCGTGCACGGGTATACACGGGCATACATAGCCATACACAAGTATACATGGACATACACGGGTATACATGGCCATACACAGGCGTACACCGGCATACATAGCCATACACAAGTATACATGGACATACACGGGTATACATAGCCATACACGGGCGTACACGGGTATACACGGGTATACATAGCCAGACACAAGTATACATGGACATACACGGGTATACATGGCCATACACGGGCGTACACGGGCATACACGGGCATACATGGCCAAACACAAGTTTACATGGCCATACGCGGGCGTACACGGGTATACACGGGCATACACGGCTATACACAGGTATACATGGCCATACACGGGCGTACACGGGTATACACGCACTTACATGTACATGGGTATACACGGGCATACATGGCCATACACTGTTGTACATGGCTATACACGGGCATACATGGCCATACACGGGCATACATGGGCATACACTGTTTTACATGGCTATACACGGGCATACTTGGCCAAACACGGGCATATATGGTCATACACTGGCGTTCATGATTCATTTCTTTGAAAAGTGCGCATCCGGAACCCGAGTACGGACCGCTACCGACTTTGAAGCTAATTGAGCTAAACTTGGAAGCGATTGAGAATTTCCATCAAAGTCAAAGCGGAAAAATGGCGTAAGTGATGTTTATATTAACCACGAATGGTTGTTAAGTGGATGAAGAAACAAGTTGTGTGATTGAAATCGTTACAGTTACTGAAAAAGGCGAGTATACACAATCAACTGAGTACAAATCCGAATTTAATTTCAAAGTTGTAGCTTAGTAATATTATTGCAAGTTTGGCGTTGTGAAGTCCATTTCGGTCTCGAGTATGGCCCGAGGCTGCAGGCACAGTTTTTCCCAATACGGACCGACTTAGGCCGGCAAATAACATAATTGTATAACATCCTTTTCATGGGAGAGATATTTACTGAGAAAACTTCATGGTTCTTGTGGGCAGTCAAATCCTGAGGCTTCATCTTGCTGTGCTTCTGGTTATAACCGAAATGTATAGCCGAAGGAAACAAAGTAACATTTCAGAAGGCTCGTGAAATCGCGCGTACAGAGGAAGCTACTAAACTCCAATTACAGGCCATGACAAACCCCATCCAAGTTAATTCCCTAGGCAGAAGAGAATTGAGCAAAGGCAAAAACAAGCCTAAAAGTAAGCCGCATTGGGGGAAAAGAGGCCACAAAGGAAAGGAGTACAAACAGGTCGACCGACCGAAGTAGACCCTGATGAAAGAGTTTTCTTAGGGATTCTGACTGCAGAACAATGTCAGGACACAAATAACTGTACAGGTGAGATTGATAATATCCAGTCGGAAGGACATGGTAACAAAGCCATAGTTGAAATGCAGCTAACTGCCAAGCCATACCACAGACACACCACACCAATAAAGTGTAAGAGATGAATGCAATGTCCAAGCGGTACTATGACAAAGTGGTTACACAGCCCCTAGAAAGACAACTAAGTCCACCGCAGTGCAAAATCACAGCTTATGGAGGACACCACATAAACAGTCTTGGCTCCTGTCAGTTGTATCTACACCACAATGGTGATGTTAAGGCAGTGTCATTTGAAGTTACCGAAGTCACAGGCCCGGCAATGCTAGGATGCAAAACTTGCAGTGACTTAGAACTTGTGAAATTTGACTGCAACCTTACACAGGGATCAAATATACAAGACAAGACAAAGCCGTCACCCGATAGTCAGCAGAGTGTCAAATCTCACACCCAACTCACCAAAGAGGAACTCCTCAGTGACTACCAGGACCGCTTCGAAGGGCTAGGCAAGTTCAGAATGAAGCCATACCATATAACCATTGAACCTGACGCAGAACTCGTCATTCATCCACCGCGCTCGATATCAGTCCACTTACGAGAGCTCTACAGGCTAGAAATCGACAATATGCTGGAACTTGTTGTCATCACACCAGTTGACATACCTACAGATTGGATTAACAGCATAGTTCCGTCAGAGTCAACAAATTAAAAGGGAGAGATTACCAAGCTTAGAGTATTCCTAGATCCCCAGGACTTAAACAAGTGGGTCAAGAGGGAACAACACTTCTGCAAAACAATCGATGAAGTGGTGACTCAACTCAACGATGCCAAGTTCTTTACACTTGTTAATGCTAAGAAAGGGTATTGGCACGTCCCACTTGACGAATCAAGCTCCTACCTCACTAGCTTTTCTAACCCCTTTCAGTAGATTTCGTTTCACCAGGCTGCCCTTTGGTCTATATGTCTCTCTCTCAAGACATAATCCAAAAAAAGCTCGACCCAGCCCTCGAAGGCCTCACGGGTGTCACAGGCATTGCAGATGATACCTTCGTCTCTGGCTCTACAGAAGGTTAACATGACAAGAATTTAGCCAGCCTCATGGAACGTGCACAGCAAGAGGGCATAGTATTTAACAAAGAGAAGTTGCAATTCAAAAGCGAAGAGATTAGCTTCTTCGGACACACCTGGACACCCCAAGGTGTAAGACCTGATGACAGCAAAGTCTCAGCTATACAAAACATGCAATCCCCAGAAGATGTCAAGAGTCTTCAAAGTTTCCTAGGCCTGGTCAACTACCTCACACGGTACTCAGGCCCCCTAGCCACCATTACTGCTCCTCTCCGTGAGTTAACTAAGAAAGAGGTAGCCTATATGTGGGGGCCAGAACATGATCGTGCATTTAATGCAGTTAAAGCTGAAGTGTCCACCCTCGGTGTGCTCAGATATTTCGACCCCAACGCCAGGTGCTGAAGTACCTATTGCTGATGCCTTGTCAAGAATCTCACCACAACCGACATCTGGCAACAACCAGCTACCTCAGTTTGACATACACCATGTCATCAGGTCGCTTACTGCATCGCCAGCGAGACTGCAGCAGATTCGGGAAGATACGGTCCATGATTTTCACCATGAGCAAACTGAAAGAGATGGATTACAAAGGATGGCCATATAAGAGCGAAAAATGCCCAGAAGCATTGCACGATTTCTGGAACTTTCGAGACGAGTTAACCATTGAAGATGGGTTAATACTTAAGGGTGATCGCATCGTTATCCAGCCATCCCTTCGACAGGAGATGTTAGAAATCATTCATCAAGGGTATCTGGGTCAGGAGAAGTGCCTGCTCCGAGCCAGGGCCTGCGTTTTCTGGCCAGGCATCACCAAAGTTGTCATCAGTCTCGTACAATAGTGTAATCCTTGCCAAAGAAACCAACGCCAGCAACAGAAAGAACCAATTCTCCAGCCAGAACAACCAAGTTACCATTAGGAAAGGTTAAACTCTGATTTGTTCGACTTCAAGGGCCACCAGTACCTCCTTGTCTCAGACCAGTATAGCAAGTTTCCAGCCATCCGAAAGGTTTCAAGCACGACCTCCGCAGCCGTTATCACTCATCTTAGGAGCATATACGCAGAGTACGGCATCTCCAGTCAGTTAGTAACTGACAATGGTCCACAGTACAGTGCAAAGGAATTCGCAGATTTTACCACCTCTTATGGAATAGAGCACATCGCCAGTTCCCCACTTTATCCGCAAGCCAATGGATCTTCGGAACGCATTGTACAGACAGTGAAGAACATACTCGAGAACTGTGATGAGGAAGGTGGTGACCCTTACATAGGTCTACTATCATACAGAGCAACACCCCTCTACCACCCCCTGGGATCCCCAGCAGAGCTGCTAACAAAGAGAAAGTTCAGAACACTGTTACTTATGTCCCACCGTGCAAACCTTACAGATGATTCAGCACAAGTTAGGGAACAGTTACAACGACAACAAGAGCAGCAAGGCCACTATTTTAATCTGAAGGCACGGCCAACCCTAGAACCACTCCATCCAGGCCAGCCAATAAGAATCCTCGATCACCAAACCAAGACCTGGGAACCAGGCACTGTTGTGAGAACAGCAAAAGCACCAAGGTCGTATATAGTTATGAACAGCAAAACAGCAGGTGTGTACCGGTGTACAAGATCACACCTCAGGCCGGACCATGTGACACCCCATACGCAACATCCACCCCTGATGGCAGTCCCTAAAGTTGTCATACCACCATCAAGACCTGGGAATGGAACTGTTCAGCCAGCAAGAGACAGTATAGAACCTAGTTCCCCTGCAAATACTCCAAAGCCCTCCAAGACAAACAGCATTTAGACATTAAAGAACTTGAGGAACGTTCATTTGTTAGTTGCAGAGAACCGTTAATTGAATAACCACTTTAAACAAGTTGCAGTTTTGATACACACTTTAAAGACATCGATTAAGCATCAAGGGCACCCAACGACAAGTTTCGGTCGATATCTGTTCGGTGGAGGGTAATTCGCCTTGGGTTTTCGGCGTCGATTAAAGAGGGCACTCGGATTTTCGTAACTAAAACGTGACCTAAAAGATTCGCAATTGGGAAATCATAACCCCTGAGGTTTTCGGAAAGGTCGTAATTGCTGTTTTTGGCAGTCAAAAACGTCAGCTAGCATTTTCGGAAAGAAAATAGCTCCCTAGAAAGGTCGTCGAAAGTTCATTTCAGCTTGCGGTAGAAATCTGTCATCAGAGAATATTGCCAAGTGCCACCCCAAGTTTTCCGATGGAAAAAATCTTTGAAAATAGGCAAAAACATCAAAGAAACCGCAGTGCTTTGGTGGGGCAGGCAGATTTAAACAAAGGGCAAATGTCCCGGGGACCAGTTCAAATCGTGTGATCTAACAAAAATCTATTCGCAGGGACCAAATTTTATTTCAGTGCGAACGTTCCCACGAAATGAACCATGAACGCCAGTGTATGGCCATATTTGCCCGTGTTTGGCCAAGTATGCCCGTGTATAGCCATGTACAACAGTGTATCCCAATGTATACCCGTGTATTGCCATGTATGCCCGTGTATAGCCATGTAAGGGCGTGTATACCAGTGTACGCCAGTGTATGGCCATGTATACCCGTGTATGTCCATGTATATTTGTTTATGGCCATTTATACCATGCCATAGAAAATACAGCCAATCAAAATACAGGAAAGTCGTTGTATATTCGTCAGTATTCCACCGAACCTTCCCATCGATCAGTGCAATTCAACGGTATCACACCCAACCTTCCCATCGTGCATTTAAGCTGGCCTTGCTGGCCACTGTATTTTCTATGGCATGATATAAAATAGTTATGCAGTCCTTTCTCGTGGTATACCGTGGAATATCGCGTGAGTCACTTGTATTTTCTTGGTATTCACACGAGCCTTTAGTCATTGTATGTCCATGTATACTTGTGTATGGCCATGTATGCCCGTGTATAGCCGTGTATCTCCGTGTATACCCGTGTACGCCCGTGTATGGCAATGTATGTCCGTGTATGTCCATGTCTACTTGTGTATGGCCATGTATGCCCGTGTATAGCCGTGTATGTCCGTGTATACCCGTGTATGTTCATGTATTCTTGTGTATCCCGTGTACACCTGTGTATGCCCATGTACACCAGTGTATGGCCATGTATGCCCGTGTATAGCCATGTATCTCCGTGTATACCCGTGTATAGCCGTGTATGGCCATGTATACCCGTGTATGTCCATATATGCTTGTGTATGGCCATGTATGCCCGTGTATGTCCATCTATACTTCTGTATGGCCATGTATGCCCGTGTATAGCCATGTATGCTCGTGTATACCCGTGTACGCCCGTGTATGGCCATGTATACTTGTGTATTGCCATGTATGCCCGTGTATAGCCGTGTACGTCCGTGTATGGCCATGTATACCCGTGTATGTCCATGTACGTCAGTGTATGGCCAAGTATGCCCGTGTATAGCCATGTATGTCCATGTATAGCCGTATACGCAAGTGTATGGCCATGTATAACCGTGTACGTCCATGTATACTTCTGTATGGCCATGTATGCCCGTGTATAGCCATGTATGGCCGTGTATGGCCATGTATACTTGTGTATGCCCGTGTACGCCCATGTATGGCCATGTGTACTTGTGTATGCCTGTGTATACCTGTGTATGCCCATGGACGCCAGTCTATGGCCATGTATGCCCGTGTATAGCCATGTATGTCCGTGTACACCCATGCACGCCCGTGTATGGCCATGTATACTTGTGTATGGCCATGTATGCCCGTGTATAGCTGTCTACGCCCGTGTATGGCCATGTACGCCCATGTATGTCTAAGCATACTTGTGTATGCCCGTGTACGCCCATGTATGGCCATGTATATCCATGTATGTCCGTGTATGGCCATGTATATTTGTGTACGCCCATGTATGCCCGTGTATAGCCGTGTACGCCCGTGTATGGCCATGTATGCCCATGTATGTCCAAGTATACTTGTGTATGCCCGTGTACGCCCATGTATGGCCATGTGTACCCGTGTATGTCCATTTATACTTGTGTATGCCCGTTTATGGCCATGTATGCCCGTGTATAGCCGTGTATGTCCGTGTATACCTGTGTACGCCTGTGTTTACCCGTGTATGTTCATGTATACTTGTGTATGGCCATGTATGCCCGTGTATAGCCGTGTACGCCCGTGTATGGCCATGTATACCCATGTATGTCCATGTATACTTGTGTATGCCCATGTACGCCAGTGTATGGCCATGTATGCCCGTGTATGGCCAGGTATGTCCGTGTATGGCCATGTATACTTCTGTATGGCCGTGTATGCCCGTGTATAGCTGTGTACGCCCGTGTATGGTCATGCATGCCCATGTATGTCCAAGTATACTTGTGTATGCCCGTGTACGCACATGTATGGCCATGTATACCTGTGTATGCCCGTGTATACCTGTGTATGCCCATGGACGTCAGTGTATGGCCATGTATGCCTATGTGTAGCCATGTATGCCCGTGTACACCCATGTCGCCCGTGTATGGCCATGTATACGTGTGTATGGCCATGTATGTCCGTGTATAGCCGTGTATGTCCGTGTATACCTGTGTACGCCCGTGTATACCTGTGTATGTTCATGTATACTTGTGTATGGCCATGTATGCCCGTGTATAGCCGTGTACGCCCGTGTATGGCCATGTATACCCATGTATGTCGATGTATACTTGTGTATGCCCGTGTATACCTGTGTATGCCCATGTACGCCAGTGTATGGCCATGTATGCCCGTGTATAGCCAGGTGTGTCCGTGTATGGCCATGTATACTTGTGTATGGCCATGTATGCCCGTGTATAAAGGGGATTAGTTTCTAAAGAAACTGTGGTGCTGCGTCGGTGGGGAAGTGAGACACGAAAATTTGGTTTATCAACGGAGTTGATAATGTAAATTGACCACCGTACAGGGATTCGATTAGCTGACGTTTCGAGCGTTAGCCCTTCGTCGGAGCGAATCGAGGAATTGTGGGTTGTGTATGGTTTATACACAAAACACATGTCAATCTCCGGCCTTTCCCTACATCAAGGTACCACGGAAAGCCGTAAAAATCTCGAGCAAAAACTGATCTTTCAAATTGGCACTCTTAATCCCCACGGTATCAACGAGCGCTTTTCATTCAATTAATTTATTCCTGTTTTTCACGTTACCATGTTACCACCAATAGCGTAGCTCCATTTTCTGTATATAAACCATACACAACCCACAATTCCTCGATTCGCTCCGACGAAGGGCTAACGCTCGAAACGTCAGCTAATCGAATCCCTGTACGGTGGTCAATTTACATTATCAACTCCGTTGATAAACCAAATTTTATGCCCGTGTATAGCCGTGTACGCCCGTGTATTGCCATGTATACCCGTGGTTGTCCATGTATACTTTTGTATGGCTATTTATGCCCGTGTATACCCGTGTACGCCCGTGTATGGCTATGTATACCCGTGTATGTCCATGTATACTTGTGTATGGCTATGTATGCCCGTGTATGCCCGTGTACGCCTGTGTATGGCCATGTATACCCGTGTATGTCCATGTATACTTGTGTATGGCTATGTATGCCGTGTATTCCCGTGCACGCCCGTGTATGGCCATGTATACCCGTGTATGTCCTTGTATACTTGTCTATGGCCATGTATGCCCGTGTATAGCCGTGTACGCCCGTGTATGGCCATGAATGCCCGTGTATGGCCATGTATACCCGTGTATGCCCGTGTATGGCCATGTATACCCGTGTATGTTCATGTATACTTGTGTATGGGCATGTATGCCCGTGTATAGCCGTGTACGCCCGTGTATGGCCATGTATACCCATGTATGTCCATGTATACTTGTGTATGCCCGTGTATACCTGTGTATGCCCATGTACGCCAGGGTATGGCCATGTATGCCCGTGTATGGCCAGGTATGTCTGTGTATGGCCATGTATAGTAGTGTATGGCCATGTATGCCTGTGTATGGCCGTGTACGCTCGTGTATGGCCATGTATGCCCATGTATGTCTAAGTATACTTGTGTATGCCCGTGTACCCACATGTATGGCCATGTGTACCTATGTATGCCTGTGTATGCCCGTGTATACCTGTGTATGCCCTGTACGGTAGTGTATGGCTATGTATAGCTATGTATGTCCGTGTATACCCATTTACGCCCGTGTATGGCCATGTAGACTTGTGTATGGCCATGTATGCCCGTGTATAGCCATGTATGTCCGTGTATGGCCATGTAGACTTGTGTATGCCCATGTATGCCCGTGTATGGCCGTGTACGCCCGTTTATGGCCATGTATGCCCATGTATGTCCAAGTATACTTGTGTATTTCCGTGTACGCTCATGTATGGGTATGCATGTCTGCGTATGACCGTGTATGCCCATGTATGTCCATGTATGCCTCTAATACTTGCCACACCATATGTCACCACGGTAAACCACTATATGATAGTTACACTACGTACTTACCCCTCTATGCCGATACTACCGCGCTCTGTTTACTAGAATCTTGCCCTATTCCCTCTCTCGAGAAAGAGAGAGGGGCCTGGGAACAAGGTTGACTGGAGGCCTCGTGCGGACTTGATGAGACCCCTGGAAAGTTCACACGAAAATGACGGATTTGTGGAGCTTTATTGTTGTACTGTGTCTCGCATTTTCTACTTCATCTGCCCGGAACTGTACCAAGAATGACTATAAAAACCTTACGCTGTCATGTGACGAGAAAACTCGTACTCGATCGGTAGTTTATTACCTGAACGCAAATTGGTGAGTGAGGAATATATTCGAGCGATTGGACTTGTGCTTCATCATGCATATAAGCTTAAGCCTTATGGTTAAACATAGCGGTGAAAAGTAAGAGTGAATTCTAACTGAGTCCTATGTGGCAAGCTAATATTTGGAATTTCATCCAATGCATTTAATGTGTGACCTCAAACGCTCAAGGGTAGAATTTGCTGACGGAACCACGCGCTCGTCCACGTACGGTATGTAACTTAATAACGTACAGGAGAGGGGAACCCTCGCTAAATTTTACTTCTATCTTTAACCATCGATAATTTTGAAATGCCTTAGTTTGTCGAAAGGTATCGGTGTGTTTATAAATAGCTTCGGCTGCAGATTGCGATAAGAAAGTGAAGGCACTTGCTTTTTTTATTAATGACGTAATTATAATAAATTAAAAACTCGATTTCTTCATGGCAACTATCGAGCGCACATTTGTACACAACATACCATGTAATTGCTTATAATGGCATGCATCGTTTGGAAACTGAAAACTGTAATCCCTTAAAACAAGTAAAGGATTTAAAACCTAGCCTTATGGATACAAACAACTCGTAGTTGACGGATGGCTTTCTTGTGGTTGAAAGGACCAATATTGTTTATGCAAATTAAAGTAATCGATGTGACTAAACCTATCGCCTGAAGCTGATGGACGCGGAAAAAATTTAGGGGGACTTAGTACACGTTTGATTGCGGTGGGCATAATTGCTAGTTGAAACTTGAAATGTCTGCCACGTTTCAGGACTGTACTGCTCAAATAAATTTTTATTAGGTTGTCATCACATCATTTAATTATAATAAACTTAATTAGTATTTATAATATAGCTCGTGCATCTTTTCATTGAAATCGAGCGTGCCTTATGAGAGTACAAAGTACGCGGATGACGCCATTTGTCTGCGCGTGCAGTTTCAAAATCATTACAAATACGGCATTTTTCACAATTCAAACAATAAACTTCTCGATTAAAACAGTACAGCCATAAAATAGAATTGACGACATGAATTTTAAGTGCTGCTTCTTTTAACTGAACAGTTTTAACCGCCCGTTAAAAAGAATTTTTATAACAAGACACAGTGTTGACGCGACATGACTACGATCAGTGACGCCATTACACGCGTGCAAGCTGAAAATAAAATTTGCTCAGTTTTCTTACAAATTGAAATGAATTTAGCTACAAATGTAGGAAAAACTATATTATAAAACAAATAAAAAAGCCTTAACCGTGCTTTGTTCTGTTATAAGGCATGCAAGGAAGTGACGAGAGCACTCAAGAAGTAGTTAAAAGCACTCGCCTGCGGCTTGTGCTTCTTCCTACTTCTTTTGTGCTCTCGTCACTTCCTTGCGTGCCTTATAACAGAACAAAGCCCGGTTAAGGCTTTTTTATTTGTTAAATACAACACAAGTAAAAAGTGCTTTTCGCGTGCTCTGATTGGTTAACTCGGAGGTGATTAGCAAGTACTATTCACCTCTGAGCAGCCAGCGTGTGAGATTTTACAATTTCTCACCACTTGTAGGTATAATGTCACACATAAAGTAATGTTTTGGTCTGCTAATTTTCAGCTTGTGTGATATATGCTAAAACAATATTATTCACCTAAGTGTCCTTGAAAGTAGTGGATACTTACCTCGCTGCTTTGAGGCTCGGTTAATATTTAACTTATTCATCTCCACTTTGGTGAACAAATTAATAGACCTTCCCACGCTTTTTTTTTTTTTCAACTTTTGATTTTGATGAGGTGGCAAAAATCTATCAACATTGCTGGATGACCAAGTTTGAGAGTGATGTCGCACAAAATAATGAAATCCAGTATGGCTCTACAAAGTCTGGAAATTTTACAGACATATTTTTGTATGCTTGTTGGTTGAGTTTGTGCCCCCCAGCACACAGTTTCCCAATTTCGTAAGCTATAACTTTGCGATTTTAAAAGATACTTAAATTCAGGTCCTGAATTTGCATTTCACAGAAACAGATTGTATCATAGATTCAGTAATTTTGCTTTATACAAAGTAAATCTTTCCCTGTAAACCATATGCAGTTACATAGTAGAGGGTTAAATGGCATGTTTTCCAGCATGTTTTTTTTAATAAGCTTTTCTATGAGTATCTCATGTGCAAAGAATCCATCTGGAACAATAATATTTATGCAGCCATGACTATAAGGGCTCCCAGGCCAGTTGAGGTTTAATGTCTCTAAGCTTTAGGATCTTGTTAACTTCTTTAAGCTATAAATTTTATCTATATCTAGGCTGTCACTAATTTTTTTGTCACTTGTTTTTAAGTAGGCGGGATATGCAAAAGGTTAGCAGGATTTCAGCAGTCCTGCTGTAATAAATATGCTGTTTTCTATGAAAAAAGATCCCCAGTCCTTGGGCCTTATTGACAGCCCTGTATAGATAATAAAAAACCCCAATCAATTTCAGGCATAAAGTACCCTTTAGTGATAAGTGATAAGCCTCCAAAATGTTCTTTGTGTTAAAATTTGAGCAAAGGGCTCTAGCTTGTATTAGGAACTTGAGAATTGATAGGGAAGGAATGATAGATGACATCGCAACACACATGATGTCATTTGTACAAAAGTACTGGTTTATTTTCAACCTATCACATATTATTGCTTATAATATTATTACAATGGCAATGCTGTAAGAATGGTTATGAGGAAATATTTTAGTTTTTATTCATGTTAACAGTAAAATAACTCAAACAAGGCAAAATGTTTGAAATTTTATTGTAAGTTTTGAAAGTCAAGTCTCACATGAAATGGCAAAGTTTGGCGATTATCTGGGAGATTTAAGACTCTAATCTGAAGAACAGGAGATACAATCCAAAATCTGGAGTCTCCTGGATTATCTGGGAGAGTTGACAGCCCAGACTTTGTCCATGGCTTTCAGAGGAGGAACGTCAAGATTTCTGTAATCTACTTCAATCATCCTGTTGTTGAACCCAAGAATGCATATTTTTAATTTTTTTTTTTCAGGGAGGGGTTGGAAGGGGTAGTAGGTACAGTACTTCTTTCAACTTGAATGTGCTTTTGTACTGTTTACATGTAGCAAACAAGCAGTAGTTGGACAGAGTGTTTTAAACTTGATAAAACACAAACTGACACTCTTTTGAATGGTTTTGAAGACTATCTAATCCATTTTTTAAAATAATCCTTGAGTTTATCATTATTTTCCTGGAGAAAATTGGAAACAAAAATAGAGCCACATTTTATCAGCAGAGATGGAAAATAATGGCCAGTGATTGGTAATTACCGATCAAATTTGTCATGATCCAAAAAATACAATGAAATAGTGAACGTTCACAAGAAGAAACTAAACCATTAATGGCCAAGGGTTTTAAGTGTGTTGTGACTCTTAAAAGGACAGATGAACATGGAAAAATATGCAGTCAATGATGGAAATTTAGTTCCTCAAATGTAACAATATAATTGCTGGTTGGGAAGGGGGGAGGCAGGTATATTGGGTGAATAGGAGGGGGGGGGGTCATTGTCATTTGTCCTAACGAAAAATCACTTATCAATCTGTTTTCCCTTATTTCCATCCCTGTATCAGAGATGTTAAGGTGCTCATTAAACAGTAACATCTATTGCATTTTCTTTCCGAATTATTAAATAAAATGTATTTTGAAGATTAAATCTCACATGTTAAAGATTTTTTTTTTTTTCCAAATTTGCAGCACTGGTGGTGCAACACCTAATCATCCCATACATGGTATACCCTGTGACTGTCCCCCTGGACAAGGGCTTTCAGGTCCCCCGCAAGACAAAAAGTGTGTACCTTGTAAGAACGGCACATATGGAGCAGGGGGAGAAATCATCAACAACTGGAGGGAGTGGACCAACAATGGAACCACACCCCCTGCAGGATCAGATATTATTACTTATTGTGAAAAAGCGCGAGATTACGTCAAAGTTTGTGAAGCTTGGAAAGCAAGTGGTAAGAGGATTTTTTGATCAGATATTATTACTCATTGTGAAAAAACGCGAGATTACGTCAAATTTTGTGAATCTTGGAAAGCAAGTGGTGAGAGGATTGTCAGTGGCTTTATGTTAAATTTAAGGGAACAATTTTTTGGGGACTCTTCCAGAATAGGCATCGATAATCACGTTTCTTTGGAATCTTTTCCGTTTTTTTTTTTTTTTTTTTTTTTTTTTTTTTTAATGAATAATTTTCCGGTCATTCTGCTCCTGATAGCTCAGAATACGTGGAATACACTGTATGTATTTCTTTAGAAAACTTATGGCTGGAAAATCATGCGCAGCACACCAAGCCCATGAGGTGGTATCAGGCTCAGGTGCATGGTCCAGAATATTCTGTGTGCTGTTCTAAGGTCACTTCAATCAAGAGGGGGGAGGGGAAGGGTACTAAAAAAACAATTTATTTATATGGGGAAGCTCCACCACGAGGTCCGACGCCTTACCCTTTTATATACCATTTTTCGTATACCTTCCATTGGCAAATGGTACCCCTTTCATGTAGCTTCCACCAGAACAGTACAGTCATAAGGTATGTGTTTGAAATATTTTAATGAAAGGCCATTTTAAATACCTAAATGACTGATTTCCCTACCCTTTCATGTACTTAGAGTCGTGAAATACCTACCCTTCCATATCAATGAAGTGTGAAAAAGGTACCACTTTTGGGTGGAGCCTTCCCATATTGGCCATTATAGGGAGTAACCCCCTGGGATTCCATGTCTTTTCTATTCTCTCCTTCCTAAACCAGAATAGACCCAAAAACTGTGCTCTACATATATACATGTGTAGAAGTCATTTAATAGTGGTAAAAACACATAGTTTATCTAATCAAAGTCATAGGTATGTCTGAGGTACAAAACAATTGACTAATAAGTGACAATCTGGTCCAGAAATTCAAATTTTGCTAAAGTTTGCTTTTCTTTGGCCTACAAATTAGTTATGATGTCAGAAACGTACAGTGTAGTTCCACCCTTTTTTGTGTTTTGAAGGCCTGAATTGGTAGAATTAGTGCGTGACTAATAAGTTATCCTAAAACTGAATTAACTGGAGTGATGCATCAATGAATTTCTTTTGAAAACCCAAGCAGGAGAATTCAACCAAGTATCAGATCCCTTTTTGTCTTCTTCTTGAGTTTTTTGGCAAAAGTCATACACTAATTAATTTATCAAATTCCAGCCTAGGCCACAAAATAAAGTGGGTTTAAAGAAATTTAGATTTGAAAGCTAAATTGTTGAACTACATGTATCCTGTGAGCAGTGGCCCTTCAATCTTCCTACATGTAGATAAGTTGGTGAGAGGAAGGGACCTCTGCCAGTCGCCTGGATGAGTCATGCCGTCCCATTTGCAAACAGTCATACCAGTTTTAGTTCACAACGCATGTGCTGTATTTATTTAGAAATCACTAACAGAATAGATGCCCATGTTCATTGTTTACACTCATCAAATGAAATCAACAAAATGGCTGTTGCTTCTCTTTCAAATGAAGTTTTTGACAAACCCATAAACAGTGCTCTGGGTAAAGTTAGTATAAGCAGCCTCAAGATACACCAGTCAAAGGCCTTGATTAATTTGCTGTGTGATACAGATTCATTTTTTCACTTACCTACCGGCATGGCAAGTCAAATAACTTGTCTCTCTTCATTACTTTTGTTTCTGTGCACATACATGTAATTTAAGTTTCTGATCTTTGCTTGTAAAATTTGTTCCTTGCTGGCAGTTTTGATATGTGTCTCATACGGTACATACCAGTATATTGTAAAGCAGTTATCCACCTACATAAAGAATCATTTGAAAGTAGATTTTTCAAGTCTTGCTAAAACACAAGTTGATCATACAATGTAACTTCATCCATGCCTTGATAATTTGTCTAAATTTATTGAACACTAATACATTCACTAATTAATGTACATGTATTAATTAATTAATTAATTAATTAATGCTGTTGCTTTTGATAGCGGATAACTTCACAATTGAATCCGGAGACAATACCTTGTCAAGATGTATGTCGTCGGTGTTATTAATGACCAGGAAGTTTGTTACAGACAACAGCAAAGTCATGTTTGATTATTATGTGGATAGCCGAAAATGTAGGTCAAGTTATCTGGGATGTGATGGTCTTGCCTTTTTTATCGACAATCAAAACGTTTTGGATTATACTGGAAACCAGTTTCAGTGGAAAACAAAGACATTCAATCTGGAACCTGTAAGTTGGTGATAATTATGATAACTACCAAATCAGCATTTAAATTTGAATAATACAGTGTATACACTGATTCATACTTCCTGTAATCAGAGTGAGCACATGTACACGAGAGAGATACAGTGTATGTAGAGCAAGTGAGAGTGGCCAGTCCTGACATCTTGTCAAAGTCAGTAGGGAGCTTAAGCAATGAGGACAACAATGGCAACGAGAACGTCATAAAACAATAGGCTTAATGAGCAAAAAAATTGCTCTGCAAGTGGATGTACATTTTGGTACATTTCTTTGCCGTCCTCAGCAGAACGACAACGTGAAATGCCCAAATTTTAGGTTTTGTGGAGAACGTGAGTGTACATGTATGTCATTGAGCTCTTCTTTCTTTTTCCTAATTGCAATATGCCGTATTTGCTAATTTATCTCCAGACACAGTGAGTATAGTTCACTTACATTTTACAAGTTAAACGAGTTGGAAAAATCGTGAAATAGTTGCAATAACGAGAAGTTACATTTTGAAATGATGTTTTTGTTGCTGTTGCCATCGTTGCTTAAGCTCCCTGGTATAGGCTTTGTGGCAACCCCTTAAAGGGCCTTTCTGATTATCCTTTATTGCCAAACCTGTTACTTTAATTAGTGAAACCAACATTTGATTTCATTTGATTTATTTAAAGTTGAGTTGATTTAGTCTCCCCAATTAGTAGAGCATCTGTGCTCGGCTAAATATATTTGAGACTTAAATAAAGTGATTATTATTATTATTATTATTATTATTATTATTATTATTATGTTTTTGCAGGTGACCATAACATGTTTGAGAGATAATGTATTGCAAACTTGACCAACAGGACTTGCATTGTGCATTTTTATATCCTGCTATTGAAGGCCTTGGAGCATAACCATCCTACGTCAAATTTTGGGTTGTTTTTCGATTTTGCCTGGATTTGCCCGAATTGTTGCATGTAAACTGCAATTCAATTGAAAGAAGATGTCATGCAACTTGCAAACCACTCCCATGGAAGGTTGGTTTCTTGGTCTACGTAAGAAAAAATGCATTTCTGGATTCTGGATGAATCAGTCAAAAAATACCATACAATGTGTTTCCATCGAATTGCAGTTCACATGCAGAAATTCAGACAAATCTAAGCAAAATCGAAAAACGACTCAAAATTCAACATAGGATGGTTATGCTCCGAGGCCTTCAATTATTGACCTTCAGGCATTTTTAACTCTAAATAGTTATTTCTGAAGGTCCGTACCTTCTCTTATGTATTAACTTATATAATTTTGTATCAAAGAAAATTCAAGGTACAATAAAGATGTTGTAACAACATTGCAGAATTGGCATTGACAGTAAATTATATCTGTAACTAGTTTACTTCCTACTATGACTCTAAATTGTGGAGAATGTTGTGGGAGAAAGTGGAAAATAATCTTAGAATTTTCCTTAGGAACAAGTTACCCCTGGGGTTAATTTAATAAAACTTTTACACTTGTAATCTACAAGTCGGACCATTTTATTTACAAGCGTAGACGAAAACGAGTTTAATAAACATCGTTACAAGTCCAGGTTACAAGTGTCCGACTTGTAATTACAGGTGTAGCGCTACATGTGTAAAAGATGGTAAGTATCCAATTTGATAAAACTTTTACAGGAGTCCGGCTTGTATTTTTACAAGGGTTCAACTTGTAAATCACAAATGCAAAATACAAGTCACATATCACTTGTAAACTTCTAAAAAGGACGCGTTTCCGACAGTTGTTTCTCAGTCTTCAGAAAAAAACGTTAATAAACCAGAGGAAGCTCAGAAAATAGGCTCTGTATTTAGTTACAAGGCAGCCCAAAAATACGATTCACATTGTAGCAAACCACTGGGAAGTGGCATTTTCTTTTCCAACTCAAAATCAGGCAATGGAGAACAGATGTCCTTGGGACATTTCCAGGAATCCTTTCAAATTTGTGCCTTTTACTCTCGCCATCATTATCATGACCTAGGTCCCACCCTACCCTCCCCCCCCCCCCCTTCTCCCCCAGGCAATGTTAAAAAGCTCTCAGCGACCATTGACACTTCTTTTGCTTGGCTAACGTCTGTCCAACGCTCCTAGTTCAACATTGTTTGGGGGGGAAGGGAGGGGGGATTGGAGTGAAGTTTGCTCTTATCACGTTGACTGTCCCAACACTTTCAGCCCGCATTTTAGTTCAAAGAAATTGCACACAACGATAACGTTATTATCTGCAGGGTAAGCAGTCACTCCGGTTCACCAGTGTTGGGATAGGGCTAGTGCCGCGCGGTGGGGTTTAAGGGTTTCTGGGTCTAAGATGAGTTACCTCTTTCGATATGGCTTTAAGATCTGAGTTTGTACACAAAGATTTTTATTCTAGGTTTACATTATACGAGAGTTCTTTCCCTTTTGAAAACGCTTTTTTGGTTTGAGCATGAAACACAAAAATGATAATGATAATAGCATTCTCATTTCTCTCCCACCCCGGGCAAGTACGCTCGCAGAATAGATAGCGCCGGAGTAGCGTAGCCAGTCAGAGAACGGCATTCGTGATAGAACGGTAGTAGATTTATACTAATGGCCCACAGAACGTCTCTGAGGGTTTTGGTGCAGCCAGCTATCTATGTTCGCGCCAACGCCGTTTAATTGAGTGCGAATCGTTTCCGGCCACGCTTCCTGTTTTGCCTTCTTTGTCACTGTCGGAGAAAATGGCGCCAAAACTATCATCATGAGCTGGGCTAAAAGCAACTTTTGTTGTTTGGATAACATGCTCAATGATTTTCTCAAGAATATAACTGAGAACGAAGAAAGCAAAGCCGCATATATTGAAAGAACAGCAGGGATTTTGCATATGTAAAAACTACACATGCATTCAAGTGTTTTGTAATTTACACTTGTATCCTGACTCGGGATACACGTGTAAATTCCAGTGTGGAAAATTCTTCTATTAAATCCTTGTATTTACAAGTCGGACTTTACATGTGTAAATTACACGTGCAAAAACTACACGTGTAATCTCTTTATTAAATTGACCCCTGGTCAGCAAATCAACAGCAAGTCAACATGAACTTAGAAATTCTGACACACCCAACCTCCTCTGGTAATCTGAGGCCTTCAACTTCCTGTAAGTTGACACCTACAGTATATACTCGGGCCTGAGGATGTCCACCAATGGGAGTTTTAACTGTATTTGCTATTCTCACTGGGACACTCACAAATAAGCACCCTAATTTTCCATTCCATGGGCCTAGGTGCAAATTGTGCAACAGCAAGGAATGTTGTCTTCAGGACCATGTGCACAGCTCTGTCAAAATGTTTTGTAGTAGTGGGCAGCAGAGCTGGCATAGTAGGCAACAACTGACAGCAAACCTTGCCTGCTAGAGAACTCACATTGAAGTCCAAGTGTGAAGTAAGCGGCAAATACTGTAATTGACCGTAGGCAGTAAATTTGCCAGCTGCCGGCACATTTTGACAGGGCTGTGTGTGTACTGAACCTCTTAATCATGCTCTTCATCCCTCTCACCTCTGATCCAGAGTTACCTTGTTCCCATAACCGTACCCAGAGTGATTGTGAGAAAGGGCTCAGGTGGGAATTAGACTTTTATTTACTGTTTTGGCATATGTAATGAAATTGATCAAATGTAAACAAAATTGTTGTAACAAACGTTTCCTGATTTTTGCAGGGCACCCACACACTGAAGTGGATTTTTCGCAAGACGTGTTTCAGTTTTGGATATTCCTACATAGACAAGGCTTTTATTCGTGCTATCACCTTGGTAAGTGACATTGGTGATCCTTAAGTGCCATGAATATCAACATTTATATTTTTGTCAAATATGATCTCCATAATATACATGTATACTATTTATTTTACTACTTGGGAGAACAGCTATGTTTTTAGTTTTTAATTAGTGGTTTTGCCACCCCTTCATCCTGCTTTTATGCACCAAAAATTCATTTGTTGTACAAAATTTCATGTGATCTCATCCCTAAAGATGCAAAATCAATGATCCCAGACACCAAAAAATCTTCTTATTTACAAATGTAATCTTCATCGTTAAGTTAATTTTTAGCGGCATAATTGTTTGGGACTGGTAGGCATTTTTGTTTGGCAGCAAATTGTTCAGTATCATTTACCCATCGGGTGCTTTGCTTTATTTTGCCATATATGCATCATAAAATTAAGAGGCTGTCTCTGTAAAAACCACCCACTCAAAAATTTTACAATTAACGTTTGCATGGCAAGTGGAGGTTGGGTGCTCAGGGACCTGGGGGCTGGTACCGCCAACCCAAAGCCAGGTTGGTATGACACCCCATGATAAGCCTGCCATACCTGCAACCCAGCCACAAGCCCCACCTGCCACACCCAGCTCCACACCAAGCACCCGTCACACTGAACTAGGAGTTCAGTGGAAGAAAAAAGCAATAAATAATAATAATAATAATAATAATAATAATAAAATAACAATTTATAATAATAATTAATAATAATAATAATAATAATAATAAAACTTAAGGGAGGGGAGGGAGGGGAAATACTCGAAAACACATGAGCTACACAACGCCCTGTACGCAGAGCAAGTAAAACCTACAAGGACATGGAAAAGGTGCATGCATAAAATATAACAGAACCACCGCTGATGACTGGACTGCCTGAAGGCATCAGACATAAGCCAGAAAGGCTATAAGGTTGCCTGCAACCCACAGTATTCTAGCAAACGCTAACGCCTTGCCATGCCAATAACTGAGCAAAAACCTGCTCCTAGTCGTTAACTAGGTTAAATTGCATTTAATCCCATCAAAACTACCAGTAATTATGCCTGAAACTCTGGTAACTGAAAGACTTTATTGAAGTTAGAATAAAAACTGATTACGTTTGAATCTATTTCATCCAGTCAGCACCTGTTGCAACATGTCCAATTGTTTTTGTGTAGCCCAAAATGATTTAAAATAAATAAAAATAAATAAAATAAATAAAAGCACAAAATGATATTGACATTTTTTGTGGCACTGTAAAACGTTTTGAATCACTTCATCCAGCAGTGGATCTTATTTCAATTTCCTTGTTAACTTTTGCAGTTTTCCAAGAGCTAACAAATTTTCTCTTGATTTATGTTGCAAGACGAAATCAAACATATTACTGAACACTTCAATCGTTGTTCAATGATGGCCAGAAATGGCCTTGCTTTAGATTAAATTGACATAACATCCATGGATAATGGCAATTTTATGCTTTTGAAAACATTGCAATGGGCACTGACCAAGCAAAATACTTTATGGCTCCTAATGCGACCGGAAAACTATTTCGATTTAAAGCAAAATCTGTTTTTATTCTAACCTTGGTAAAGACGGATTAGTCTTTCAGTTACCAGGAAAAATTAGTTTTGATGTGAAATTGAATGGGTGGTTTTACAGAGACAGCCTATTAAGTCTCGCTCTATCATTCTATGCATATAGTGCAGCTCGAAGATGAACTACCACACGCAAAGGGCACACGCGTGTTTTGCGTATATGCGTCTTGAAATGCACGTGCTGACATGCGCATTTGATGTGCATGTTTGCTTTTGTTATTCATGCTTATACCTTTGCTTTGTGGTTCATTGTTACGTAAAACAAAAGACAAGTTACCCATCACACCACTCTAAATCCAGACAACAACAAGCAGGAACATTCATGGAAGAGATCACTGTTTAGTGCTCAATGATTTACGGTGTGATTATGTACCTCGCTTGCAGATCTAAAAACCGACCTGACAAATGGCAGAGCAGCAAATTGAGCACCGGAAGTCATGTTCAGTCCTTTCTGCGCGCTCTCGCGACCTCAATGACGTTCCCGTTCTGTTGCTAAATTAGCCTAATGTCAATTCTTGTCTCTTCATGTCGCCCCACATTTGAACTCGACTCTAATTGAAGGGCTTGGTGGAAAACTATGCTAAGTGGATTTTTAGGTGAACGTGTTTTTTGGCCCGTGTTTTCCCAAAGACTAAGTGCAAAACAGCAAAAAAGAATACAGGGCAATGTTTACCACATAAAAACAAGCCTGTATGCAAAAAATCAGCAATTTTGGACCAAAATGAAAAAAAAAAAAAACTCCCAAAAATCCACTTAGCATAGTTTTCCACCAAGGCCTTCATAAGTCTGTCTTATTAACATTCACGAGGCAATGCCCAAGGGTATTCGTTATTGAAAACTACATGTAAGCGCCAAATGCACTCGTAACTGAAGAGTAAAACAGTTACTGAAACTGGACATGAAATGATTGACAGGTAGAAAGGATTGAAAACATCGATACTTATGTGATGTATATGTTGGAGCTCCCGACTCGATCCGTGCTAGCTTGTTTGATTATTTAATCGAATTATGTCAGTTTGCCTGTTTGCTCAGTGGTCGAAGGACATCATGAAGTCTTTAGATCTGCAAGTCTAACACGGCTGAAAGAAGCCAGTTGTGTTTTCCCTGCTTGCCAAACCATGAAGAGACATATTAATTTGACTCTCCGGTTTGGGAGTAGAGATTAAGAGCCGGGCAGAAAAAAAACTCTGAAAGCATCTCTCGTCTAAAAAGCAGCTCAGCTTTGTTAGTCTTGGTCCTTTTCTGAAAGGTTGCCATGCTAGAATTTTCGAAAAGGAGAGGTGTTTTCGGACTTTAGGGCAAAAAACATTCAATCCCATTTAGTATTATTTGCAGAGTGTCTTTCGCTTGTGGAGGGCATAACATTCCCACAATTCATTGCCGAAGTGGGCGCTGTCTCGTGGGCCACCAAAGCCGTGAAACACTTTGTCAAAATTCAGAAACATTACGGAGAATTCGCCCGAGAGAGGGAAAAAATCAGTATGACGAGAAGTCTGTCTGTTTTTGATGTAGTGTTTACCAGTGGTATTGTTAATTCAGTACTCATACAGTGTAAAACAACTTTTCAGGTTGGCATAGCTGAACCTAATTTGCAATGTAAAAATTGCCCACCTGGTTACTATGGAAACACAGTAGGAGCTTCAAATTGTACTGCATGTTCATATTTTCAATATCAGTCCAAGGAAGGTATGTGGCAGTAAATACCTCTTACTAACCGAGTTCGAGGTCTGTACTGTAAGTTACGGACAGGGTTTTTTCCTGTTGATTTAAAGCCCAAGCGTGAAGCGCGCAGGCCATAAACTAATGGGAAAAAATGAGGATCCATAACTTACAGTACAGAGCAAGAAAGTGAGGTTAGTAAGATATTTATTATATCTCTGAGGTTAATCCGGCGTGCAGGAAAGAAAAGTGGTTGACATCAAGCAGGCCGTTCTGTAGAATACAGCCTGC
>JAEMWC010000125.1:865000-877500 GCA_016490735.1 Pachyseris speciosa
AGAGACTACTTCATGTGCGAAAACTTAAGAGTGGATTTTTTGAGAGAAGTATTTATGAGCGACCACTGCACTTGAGAGTGAACCTTTTATCGAGAATCAAAGCGAACATATTTCAAAACTATCTTTACATCAATCTCTTGTAAAACGTAAGTTTATTCACTGCGTTTTATAAGACGTCTCAAGAACAAGAGTAGCATGTTAAAAAAGTTTCTCTTTAACCCTTTTCGATCCAAGTGGGTGCTATTTATTTCACCAGATTTTGGGCAATAAATGGTCTGGGGCTCTTAACTTCTTCATATATGGAGTTATTATGAAAATATCTGCTGTCTTGAAATACTGGGGACCCAGGCTTTAGAGTCACGTGATGCACCCGAGTGGCTGTTGTTTGTCGAGTCAGTGGAATCGCTTGACTGTGGTGCAATTGTCAGTTTTAGAGTGCTTTTCTGAGCCATTTTCCTCTGCAGAAGCCCCCATGCTGGCATCATTAAGCTAGAATGTGGGTAAAGGCAAGCCTTTGAAAGAAACCAGAGGTGAGAGGCGGTTTTATGTTGATGGAGATGCCAAACACGCTCTGTTGTGATGATGGTGGCTCGATATGGAACCTGTCTCTCTTGTCTTTCTGCAAGTGGATTCGGGGAGCTAACGAGGCAATGTGGGCTAGTTCTGACCGCTAAAAATACTCATCATTGCAACATTTTGCTGGTAGCACCGGGTGGCTCAGCACTTATCGAAAAACTATGTAATGAACTGAAGGAGAGTTCTATGCTCGCGGCGTGGTTACAGTTCCCAGAATTCTTTTCGGCCGTGAACGAGTCCAGTTAAGACACACAAGATTGGATCTCAGAAACGGGCTGAAACGTGGCAGGCACCAAATGTGAGAGAAACGTTTCATAGCTGATAATAAGGAGAGAGCTTGAGGTTTGCTGTAAATGTAGAATCTTGATATTTGGGCAGTTTTTCTTATTAAAAAGTTGGCCACAAAAATGTGTAAATTTTGGTGTTATTCTCTGGCCAAAAAACAAGCATTTTGGGCTTTGCTGTTAAACGATCGGTGATATGCAGCGGAATTCTGGTATTGTAGTCGTTATTTTTAGCTTTAATGATTGCTAAAACACAGTTGGTCCTATTCACACAATTATTATAACGTTCTGACAAACTTTAAACAAGAAATAAACCATAAAAAGGAAGCAGTATTTATCATCACATATGTGTGACGTTGGATGGAAAAGAGTTAAAAGGATTCCTTCGATTCTTATACCGAAGTCCTCGGCGAAAAACACACGTAAAACGAATTCAAAAAGAAGAAATCGGATAATTTTTTCGCCGCCCGACGAAATTTTACAGCGCAGCGAGAGAAAGAGGAAAGTTGTACATCAAAAAGACGACAAAAACAAGGCAATTATTTTGAAATAAATCGTTTTTCAACTGTGTAAATTTAGTACCAACTTAGCTCTATCCCCAGTAGTTCCGTAGAAGCTGAAAAACACTCAATAAAAATATATTTGAGGGAAGCGAATATACTAAACAAACAAATCACGGGGGTCGCCGTAAATGTACAGAAATCCAAATCCAGCGTGCACTAAAACTCTCAAATGAAGGCAACCAAATGAAAGAAACGCGACAGGAAGTTCAATAACAATAAATTTTCATTCAAGATGAGGCAAAAAAAACTTATCTAAAAGCACAAAAAATGTTCGAAATTTCACAGACGCGATTCGCTGCGTGAACGCGTGTTCGAATTAATTATTCACGCAAAAGCGAAAGCGTGAGTTTTTCCCACAAATTTTGCAGTTATTTTATCGGCTGTGGCTTTGCCTATCGTGCTAAAAGCTGAATTCAACTTCCAACTAATATGTACATTGCCATTTTTGTTTTCTAAAGTCCAGGCGGCTGCTTTAAATCCGCTATCTGTATTCAAAACTCTCTTGAAAGCGCACCGATCGCCTTGTTTTCGTCGCGGTTGAGGGAAGGAAAAATTATTCACAAGAAAAGTTTGAGGGCTCCGTTCACCTTGATCTTCCATTCTGAGGCTACCTAAACATCGATTTATGTTTTTCCTTTTTATTTTAAGTGTCAAGGAAGTAATTTGTCCGTTTTAGGAATGAAAACGAGACCCTGGAAGTTTGCAGATTTGGCCCGCAACGTGCCATGATTACCTGGACTTTTCGAGCCCGTGATTTGAAGACAAAAAACCGTCTTCAACAGCACAGGGTGACCGCGTTTTGAAAAATGTAAACTATGACTAAATTAAATTTACTTTTTCGGATATCGTTGAGAATCAGCCGTTTGATTTAATGTAGATTTTATGCCAATTTTTATGCGACAAAGCATAGGCGCCCTTGGCCGGCGTGATTTTTACTTCCGGCCCTGCTGGCAGAAGAGACCTCTGCTAGCAGAGAAGATTTTTATGAAAGCCGAGGCGTAATTCTATTATCGAAATGAGTACACAGGCAAATATCATTTTCTCTTTTCACATTAGTAATTAGACGTTTTTTTCTCCAAAGAATATTTGCGATAAAATAGATTTTCATTTCCCGCGATAAACTTCTTGATGTAAACGACCCTTATGCATGCTAGTGGAAACTTGGGTTGCCAAGGCAAAAGTGGCCCCGGTAAAATTCACGAAGTGATTCTCGTTGATAATTAAGGTTCTCTAAGCCAACGTTTGTTCAAATGTACATCACGACAAGTGAACTATGATATGAATTGTTTCGTGTAAATTTAATCTATATTTAACTCGTCACTCGTCGCGTGATTTAGAAACATGTTTTAAAACCCTACAAATATCGTAAGCTTAGGCCAATTTATAAGACGAGAATTGTATATAGTATTTTGCATGCGCATTCGACGGAAGTTGGATGCGATAGTCGCAGGCAAAACTCGTAACATTTAATTCGGCCTCGAGAAAAGCATCCTTGGTTAAAATTGACTCGTCTACGCCATTAGGTTTCAATCGCCCCAGGATTCTTTGCGCGGGCCCTTCCAAGGCCCTAAAGAAAGAAACAGTCCAATGTCGTTGTCAGCCCGGTTTCCAGATAAGTCGCGATGGTGGAAAACCTCGTTGCCAGCCATGCAAAAAAGGGGAGTACTCGACTTACGGCGTGACATGTAACAAGTGCCCGACTGGCCAAGTTGCTTTGCAAGGAAAGCATTTCTATGTATGGAGGAACAACACCTTACCCAAAGGGTTTACTGCTACGTGCTCTGGAGACTGTAGCGTTCAGGTAATTAAATAACTCTTACTAACCGAGTTCGAGGTCCGTACTGTAAGTTACGGACCGAGTTTCTTCCCGTTGATTTATGGGCCAAGCGCGAAGCGCGCGGGCCATAAATTTATGGGAAAAAACGAGGATCCGTAACTTACAGTACGGACCGAAAAAACGAGGTTAGTAAGATATTTATTATATCTCTAAGGTTAATCCGGCGCGCGGGAAAGAAGCTAGTTGAAGTCAAGCGGGCCGTACTGTAGAATACGGCCGCAAAATTGACCAATCACAGCGCGCGTACTAAGTGAGAGATATAATAATACAGTATTAAGAACAACATTGGTTCAGTGTTTTGATAATTATGCTAGTGAGACTAACGGTTGGTGCACCAAATGGAAAAAGCATATGAACCGCCCCGAGTTATGTCACCAAGCGGAGTTTTTTGGAGGCATTTTTGATCGAGTGTCGTCAAACCAAGCAATTACTCTGACCAATCACAGCAGGCTCAAATATCGCGATGAACCAATCATAATACGTAGCCAAGCGCGGGGAAAGGTTGTTGGTTTCGTTTCTCATTGGTTGAGAATGCTGCGCGAAATCTCCCAACCAATCACAGGTGAAGTGATGCAAAACCAAAGTAAACAACAGTTAGAATGTTCCCACATGACGTCACGGCGGCCATGTTGGTGTCCCAAGACAAAGGAACGGTGGCCATGTTATTGTCCCAAACTAAACCGCAGGGAATTGAACTCTATTTTTTATGCAAATACTTTTTTTGTTTCAGTAAACCAATATTACCGTGAATGCTCTACATTCGACACTCAATTGAAAGCCGCCCTATGGCAAATTAAGAATCCACATACATAACGTAACTATCCTAATAAAAAAGGAATTTTTATAACACTCGAGTTTCGCAGATTTGACGTAAAGTTTGTAAGCTTTAATGGTTCTATGTGTCAACCTGTTTGCATTCAGCTTCTGGAGAATTAATTTACTTGATTGGTGTAATGCGAGACCCACTTGGCATGTGAGAGATGTCACTTGTAAGATAGCTAGCAAAATCCACGTAAAATAAAATCCTCGGCCGATCATGTTGACAAAGGATTACATTTTAAACCCACTTTTTTCGTTTCATAGATTCCTTTGTGCATATTTCTTTTCAACTTTTTGTGCCGGTTTTTGTCGAGCTGCTTTTCTACCGGCAAGATTATAAAACAATTGGTTCTGTATTTAACTGTAAGACTATCAAGTTATGTTGTACATGGGGAGGTTAGAGAGCACTCAGGAAGCTTGAGTTGCGCTGCGCCCCAAGCAACTCTTACTGTTCCCTCGTGCTACCCGCGTGTGCTAGAGTAGTTTTTAACTGAGTTTCATAAAACCCAAACCAAAGCAATAACTCCAGCCAAGCACAATAGTGGCACACGGCGCAATGAGCCAATCAGAATTCAAATCAATTACACGTAACCAGCACAAAGCGCGGGAAAATGCGAAGCAACGCAGAACCAAAGTAAATACCATTAACTTTCGATGCTGAATTGAAAACCGCGCTAAAACATGTTAATTCGTCTCGGCATCTAGAATGGATGGATATCAGCTGGTAACGACATTAGGACCGAGCGTGTGATAGGTGATGTCCATGCTGTGCTGCAGTCACCGGAGGTAGAAGTAGACTCTGTGCTGGCAAGGATCGTGTTCAATTGCTCCATAACCTGCAATATGACAGGTGTATCACCAAAGCCCAGTCGAGGGGAGCATCTGGCTGAGATACAAGACTGTAACCTGGAATTTGAAGTATGGAGTAATGATACGCTTCAAGATCGGGTGAATTGCACCCATCCCAAAGGACAATATGGCTATGGACACGAAAAGAGACGAGATGGTGAAACTATGGTTCATGTTGTCCCACTAAAAAAGGGCAAATATGTGTTCAGGTAACTGAATCATGTCCAAACAAAATGAAAACCATACTTCACGTTGACCACTAAAAAGAGAAAATAATATGTTATTTAAAAAAATATGTGAATGACCGTCGCAGTTATGAACACTACCTAAGCAGTAATGAAAATAAAGCTTGAAAAAAGGCTTTATTTTCACTACTGCTTGTGTAGGGTTCACAACTGCGATGATCATTCACGTGTTCTTTAATCCGCAGTTCAAATATATGATTTTCATGCATTCATTCTCACATATTCATCACTCACGGGTATATTACGCACCAAAAAGTGAACAGCTCCCAGTTGGCTTGTCAGCTCAGCTGGTAGAGTGCTGCACCGGTATCGCAGAGGTCGTGGATTCGAATCCCGTACAAGCCTTTTTTCAGGCTTTATTTTTTTACTGCTAAAGTAGTGTTCATAACTGCGGTGACCATTCACATGTTCATTCTTTAATCGACAGTTCAAATACTTTTCATCTATTCATTCTTAAAAGGATTGATTAAACGAAACTGATCTCATCAATTGATGTATACTTAGTTACAATAAGTTACAACCAGTAAGTAGGGGTAGTCGTCTTCATGGGGACTCACATATAGTTCTGTGGTAAGGCAAAAATAGCACAGGATCTTGTGGGATTCCTACGGAAGCCCAAGAGGGCCACTGACCTGTTTTGTTTTTCTTTTTGACTTTTTCAGTTTTACTTTTACATTTTCCGTTTTGAGTTTAGTTTCTTATTATTTAATTTTTGTTTCGCTGTTTAGTTTTCAATTTTACTGTTTCTTTTTTGTTAGATTCTTGCTGTTTACTTTTTACGTTTGTACTTTTTACACCCCTTGAGAGAAGTTAAATTTACTGACGGGAAGTCGGCACAAATGGCATTTAATCGAAAATCAACCTTTGCTATCAAGATCCACCAAATATGTAAGAGGAGGGGGTCCATGCGCACAAGAGCCAAACTCTAAAGGTCAAGTATACAACATGACAAAACCAGCAGGAGTCTTGTTAGGCCTGTCAACACTTCCAAACATGAAACCAACAGAGGATGAAGTAAAGTACTTGATCAAGTTGTTTGTGATCTAAGCCGCCGTGTTGTGCAACAACAGCAAAGCATGATGGTCTATCCCGTCTACCCGTTTTCGTTTTTGTTTTTGATTTTTTGGATTTTGTTTTTGTTTTTGTTTTGGTTTTGGTTTTTGTCTTTTAAGTACAAGCAGTAAAACTGAAAACTAAAAAGCGGAAACTTAAAAACAAATTAACAAACTTAGAAATTAAAACTAAAACACAAATTAAATAATCAAAAAATAAAATCAAAACGAACAATAAAAAAACTGAAACCTTAAAAAGGAAAACTAAAACAAAAATTAAATAATAAGAAACTAAACTCAAAACGGAAAATGTAAAAGTAAAAATGAAAAAGTCAAAAAGAAAAACAAAACAGGTCAGTGGCCCCCCTGGGCTCCCGTAGATTCCTGTCCACTGTCCTAAATGATGATTTCAAACTCAAAAAGTACAGTTTAAAAGGCTTTTTCCGAGTACCACGTTTTGATGGGGAATTTAGTTTTCTTATCAACTGGATGAAGTTTCCGATTATTTTCAGCTGAGGCTACATCCTGTGATGGTTTGTGTTATTCTCACTACATTTATGCTTGCCCTTGTACTGGTATGCACTGAAGAGAGATTAGAACTTGATCAGTTTACCTCTGCATTCTTGCACAGATGGGTGTTTCACCAAGAGGATGACACACGAACCCTGTCAACCGCGTTTCAGGCAAAAGTCGCCAACATCAGCATTCTTGGAACAAAAGACGGACAGGCTCGCAACTGTACTCCCTGCCCAGCAGGTTTTCGCAGCTTCTCGGACAACGCCGATTGCACCATTTGTCCAATTGGAACCTCGAGTCCAACTGGATCTCAAAAGTGCAATCCCTGCAAAGGAGACTCGTTTGCCGACAAGGTATGTAAACTTGCGATGCTGTGAGCCTTTTTGCTAGTTTGCTGGCTTTAAATAAAAGCGATTTTGGTTTTTTAACCTACGATGTGGGTCATTAGACCTTGGGACTAAGTATTAGTTTTTTTTTATTCATTTACCGTTTGTATGTATTTAGGAGGGAAGTGTGGCTTGCCTTCGTTGCGGCAACAACACAAAAGCCTTTCCGAACAAAGATGGATGTAGCAATAATAGCTGTACGTTTACCCCTGCTGAAGGCGTGGTATATGACCTCAACAAGCTTTCCCGACCGGGGGGACCCATGATTGAAGTACTCTCATATCAAACGAGGCCTAGTCCAAGGAGAAGGTAAATACAAGAACTTTGAATCCCTCGTTCAACTGCAACCCCTCACCCACTCATCCGGCCAACGCCCTCTCCCTACACCCCTCGCTGATGACGCTTTGAACGCTTTGATGAAGAGACTTAAGCAGTGTTAGTGATACGAAAGTCTCGCAATGTTCTTTCAAGGGTGCTGCACAAATTTTAATAGTCCTGCAAAAAAACTGAGGACGCCTGGAAATTGGACAAATTCGTCCTCTGGTCCTACCTTACAAAAATAATATACCAATAAATTACAAGTTAATTACAGCGGTGCAGCCTCCCGAAAGCTGACAACCTCTGGACCAAGCCAGGTGCCCGCTTGCGCGAGGTGTCTTCTTACAAGCATCTGTTCCAGGCTCAGATATTTGGGGCGAGCTAGAACAAGCGAAGACAATTTCCCGCTTTTAGGGGTGGGAAAGGAGAAGGGGAGGAATGAGAGACAGGGCGATACGCTAGTTGGATTTCTAGTGTCATAATGGCAATCTCGCAATTAACGTAAATCGTTCTCGGATTTCTCGCGCGAGTTATTTAATACGTAACCGCGAGCAAACATGCTTATTACCGGCATGTCTTCCTGCACCCCGAATTTTCAAGAAAAGTCTCTCATGTACTGCAGAAAAAAAAATCCCGCGCAATTCTTTACTTAGGTTTGAGTTGTTTCTCTTTAGCGGAAAGCGCTGTAAAATCACGAAAACATCTTTCCAACGAGTCAAATTTCAGGAGGGAGGTTTCTCTCATATCTTAAAAGTCTCAGTGATATTCGGCTAAAATAGCACGTAACTTGGATTCCTTCAAGTTACAAGCGCGAACGACTCTCGCCGTAATGCTGATTGAGAGGAATGACAACTACACTGCGGGTATTGATTTTTCCTGTTAATAGTATCAAAATCGAGCGATCAGTGGGTATAGCAAGAGCTGATATACCAGAACTGGTCCTTACAGGTTCCCCCCCCCCGTCCCCCCTGCCTTCCCACCCTTCCCCCCCCCCCCCCCCCCCCCAGTGGCCGCATGATTTTCTTCCCTCTTTCTTCGATCATTGTGTTGTTCGCCCCAAATATCTGAGAGGCTGGAGCAGGCTAAATTGCGGGAGATTGAAAGACTTTTTTGGAATTGGCAAGTCTAATCGCAAGTCCTGGTGGCTTGAACAAAAAACGGCGTATATTTTAGAAATTGAACGAAGGAAACATTTAAGAAATTGCGCAGTCGTTTATCGGAGAAACAAATCGACATCTTAGCCCATGGTGCTTCAAAGAAGTGTGCGCCTCCTCTTACGAAAGCGTGGTTTGGTGGCCGCGTATGAGAGAGGACATGTCTCCCCCAGTCTCTTCTCATTTTTTCTCCTCGCTCCAGTCTCCCGCGTTGTTGATGGCCTTTGCTCTGGGTTATCCAAAAAGGCACTGTTAGCAGTCTAGATGGGGAGTATGTCATGGTTTCATGACAAAGCGAGACAGAGCTTGAAATTTCTCATCATTTTTACTCTATCACCTCCAGCCCCATTCGTTTGTCATGGTCGTTTGCTGACGCATGTTGTTCGTCAGTTTCGATGCCAGTGGTTACAAGGGTGGAGAATCGCCAGCCTCGGCCCTTTACACACCGGAAATTCCTGTTTAACAAGTTCTCTTCCTTCATAGTTCTCCTGCTACGACAATAATCTGGCCATACAGACCGTCCCTTCACGTCAACCTTTGCACTGTTAAACACGACAACACCTCGTGCGTTGGTCCTCGTGATCGGTCCACCGGAGAGAGGCAGCCCATTCCCGTCATGGCTTGCAGGTCCTTATGGTACCGGGACATCAGTATTGGATATGTGATTGGTTACACGGCAAAAAAAGACGTACGCTCGGGTCTGCTTGTGGAGCTATTGCATGGAGATAGATGTTATAGTAGTAAGTGTAGCGATGGAGGCATTTTAGTGGAGTGGGGCAGTCTGGTTGAATTTTTGGGAAAATAGAGCGAATTGAGAATGAAAAATAGAAGGGTAGAAATGAATACACACATAACCCAGCTAGTCCGCAAACGGGATCAGGGGCACCTTGTTTTGGTAGCAGACTGTCTGGTCCCAGCTTTCTCTACTAATTATTCACTTTAAATTTTATTTTAAAATTTCCAACACCCTTCGAATCCAATATTTTCCAATTTTCCGCATTCCCCTTCCCCAACTTTATTCCTTCAAAACAATCCGAAAATCATCAAACACTTCTAAAACATTGACGGTGCCAAGGACTCTAACCTAATGGAGCCATTTTTCGATTGAATGAAACATGAAACGTTTTGCTTTCATATCTGGTAGTTTCCGTTGAGTAAGTCGCAATACCTTTGCTAATCTCTTTTTTTCTCTGTCCTCCTGTAGGAAAGGATGGACGCTACCACACTACCCTCGATCTCGTGTGTGACGTCAAATCTGGAGTCGGTAACCCAGGCCCCCTTTCCAACTACTCGAACATTCTGCGAGGATGTGAATATTACTTGGTGTGGAAATCCTTGTACGCATGCCCAAAATGTCGTGAAGGTGACGTGACCGCTATCGTTGGCGAATGCATTAATGGAACACGTAACATCACCTACTTGCCGTCTATACCTTGCTGGGGGACTGGGGACAAATCAGACAAAGAGTTCAAGCAAGAATCATGCGAGACACCCACTGAAACTGTCACCGTCACCGTCAATGGAACTGTTGTAGCTTATCGAACACAGGTATCGAATAAGGTCAACAAGATCTTGATCGGTGTAGGAGTGCTGGTGATTCTGCTTTTACTGGGCGTGGCCGCGTTTTTCGTGTACAAGCACCGCGTAATGAAGTACCGTTACTACACGCTCATGGCGCGGAACAAACCCATGAGCCGCCTGGCGCAAGAGGATGACGAGAACAACTTTATCCACGACGACGAACTGGCTGAACCGTTAAGCGGGCCTATAAAGACCTAGAGCAACTTGGCGAGTTCAGGTCTTAAGCAAGACTAGTAGAATAGAATTGTAGTTTGCATTCTCTATAACGAGCGTTTGCGTGGTTTTCGTTTTAGTTGGCCTTCTCGAGTTTTTGCGTCGTTTTTGTTTTATTAGGCAGCTGTAGAAATGTAAGCTCTTTGAACACTCTCTGTTGCTAAGAACGCCGGATAATCCGGGTTTTTTTGTAGCCGAGAGAAGTTACTTACACTGTGGAAAAGTAAGTTCTTTGAACACTCGCTGTTGCTAGAGCAAGAAAGGTAACCCTATTACTAGGGCTTTTTTGTAGCCGAAATAAGTCGTTAAAAGCTTTATACAATACTCTCTATGGAGTAAACAATCGTGTTGGTTGCAAAACAGTTTTGTTTGTTTGTTTTTTTCGTAGCATCAATTCCAGTTTGAACTATGGACTGATATTTCTTTTTTTGCTTATGTGTTTGTTTGTTTGTTTGTTTTTATATACGTACAGCAGGGTTTTAAATGTACCCTCGTTGAGCAATGCCCTTAATTTTATACGATTTAAGCACCGTTATTTTTCCACGGATATTCTTTGTTTTAAAACAGCCAGGCGTTCCTCGGGCGGAAGAAAAACCCTGAGCTTTCCGCAAAAGATAACGGCGAGTGTTCAATAGAATCTATTCTTATTCTCAGTATTTAACTACTGGATCTAGTGAAGTCGAGACTCCGTCTTGTTGGGGGGGGGGGGGGGGGGACATTTACATAGGAAAGATCCCCCGATTAAGCCTCGTTTCAGGCTAGTTCCAGCTCCTTATGGAGGATGCGAATAAGGTGTATTTCCGTGCTTACGTTTTGAATTCAAACAACAGTCTGAAGGAATTTCGCTGGAAACTGTGCATTCATGGTTCTGACACTTTGTGCCTTAAGCCCCGGCTAAACGATCAAACATTTTCATCATACATCGTGACGTTGGGTAGCTAAACGCTCAAGCAATGTTTGACCAAACACCGGACAAAGTGAGTCCACAGAACGATTTTTGCGTATTATCGCTAAAAATTCGACGTTCATTTGGTTGCTTTTTACCAGCTGTAGACGCTTTGTTGCTTCGGGTGGCTAAACGATCAAACATTTGTTCGTAACGCTAAATGTTGGGTGAAGATGTTTGATCTGGATCAAACATGGAAAGGCATTTAAATGCCATGTTGAGAGACGCGGCTAAACGGTAAAACATGCTCGCCCAACACGATGTTGGATGAAAATGTTTGACCGTTTAGCCGGGGCTTTAAGTAAATAGATCTATCTCTTCATTGAGGGAGTAGACGTTTTGCAATGCATTTTTTTATATTACCATTTTGTAAAGGAACGTTAGCTTTTCAGTATTATGTACTAGTCTATAAGTAATTACAAAGTTCAGTAGTACGTTGTTAGTTCTTACAATAGGTCCTGTTGGGGTCTGAATTTCAAACCTTTACATATCGCAATTTCGGAAGGGCCGCATGTCGCTGTCGGAATTTCGTGCAGTGACACTGATGTCGATGTCGCAATTTCGGAAAGTTCCGAACGTTCTGAGGTCGTTTTTCAAACGAAAAATGCGTTGTCGTAATTTAGGGGTCGTAAGTCAGTGTGTTTCCACTCAGAAGACTGACAGAACGATTAACGTTTTGAAAATACAAACTCATTCTCGACATTCTCCTCTGCTGGAATGCCATCAAGTCGCTGAGTTATTTAAAATCGCCAATGCCGCTGTCCATTTTGCTTTATTTTTGTCGCTGTCGCCATTGTCGGTGTTATCGTTCTTCGTCATTTCATTTCCCTCATGTCGCCGGTCTGAATTTACCCTAACAGGGCCTTCTCTCAGTTCACTTGTTCCTTAAATTATTGTTAATTCATTTGTAGCTTAAGATTGTATATGTGTTTCAAATCTTATCAAAAGGTAGCGTTGTTTTATTACCGTGTACAATATGCTTTAGAATCTACCTTACAAAGGAAGAGTCGTTCATTGTTTGACAGGGTTAAGTTAAGGTTGTTTGTTTGTTTGTTTGTTTTTTTTTTCAAGTTAAAATGAGCTTGTCGATGTATTAAAACCACGATTTCCTCCCAGTATGCGAGTGTTTTAATATGGGTCGTGGGCAAAGTCTGAATTTTC
>JAEMWC010000125.1:882500-972500 GCA_016490735.1 Pachyseris speciosa
CCCAGAGCCACTCCACGTCTTGGCGGGTGAGGTCTCTGAGAGGCTTGGTGATATCTGATAATCGGGGCAGAAATTTGCTGAGGTACTGGACCATTCTCAGAATACGCTGCACACCTGCAACATTCTCAGGTCGGGGCATTTCACGTATGGCTGAAACTTTCACTGGATCAGCTCGAAGACCTTCACTGGTTGCCACATGACCAATAAACGGAACTTCTCTCTGCCTGAGCTACAACTTGTCACCGTTTAAATGAATTCCACGCTCTTCACATCTCTGAAGGAACGCTGAAAGGCTCTTGTCGTGATCAATTGAAGCTTCTTGCATTGAATCTCCATAGCCAACAAAAAAAGTCATCTGCTACCACTTCAACTCCATTCAGTCCCTCGACCAATTCGTGCACCTTGCGTTGAAAAATTTCAGGCTCAGACTTAATTCCAAAGGGCATCCTTTTCCACCGATAGCGACCAAATGGCGTGTTAGAAGTAGTTAGGAACGATGACTGCTCGTCAAGAACAACGTGCCAGAACCCAAAGGCAACATCAAGCACGGTAAACAGTTTGGCACCATGGAGTCTAGAAGCAACTTCTTCGATGGTAGGCAAAGGATAATTCTCTCGTTGTAGAGCTCGATGGAGATCCTTAGGGTCCAAACAAATGCGTAGGGCACCATTTGGCTTTAACACAACTACCATTGAACTAATCCAAGGTGTGGGCGTTGTCACACGAGCTACAATTTCTCGGCTCTCCAAATCTTCTAAAGCCTCTCGTAGACGTTCACGGATAGCAACTGGTACTCGGCGAGGAGGGTGTTGAACTGGCTTCACTGTTTCATCCAGCTCCATGTGATATTCTCCAGGAAGTTTACCAACTCCATTACCGAAAACACGAAGGAATTTCTTGACCAACTGGTCAGCGGACAAAGCAGGCTCGGCAGCGGACAAAACAGGCGCGGATGGCACATCATGCGCATACACGTCACCATCAGAGGTCTGGGGATGATTCAGCTGATCATTGTCCAAGTACTTGATGATTTTCATTCCAAGACAAGCTTTCCTTCCGAGTATAGGCCCGACTCTCTTGCTGTCCACCAGATTGCAGTCAAGAACACATCTGAAATCTCCACGCCAAACTCTCAAACGAACTCTACCAAGGATAGGAATCGATGTTCCACCATACGAAATAATCGCCGTGCTTACAAGGGTCACGTTAAGTAAACTGAAGTCTCTTGTCGCTTTCTTATATAAATCCAAAGGGACCACGTTACATTGCGCTCCAGTGTCCGGCTGAAAGCGAAGGTAATTTCCTGACTTCAATTTTAATGTTACAAGCTGCGAATCATCCAGAGTCACTGCTGAAATCTGCACGCAAAAACTTCGTCTGAAAACTCGTCCTCCACATAATGGACACGATTGCCTCTCTGCGACGGTTTAGGCGCTGATCCAAAACACACGTTCGCGAAATGGTTTTGCTTGTTACATTTTTTACACCTCTTCTCAAATGCTGGACAGTTTTCACGCTTTGACACATCATGCATACGCCCACATGTCCCGTAAAATTTGATTCGCCGTAATGGTTTCAAATTCGCATCGATCAGCCAATTGTCATAGCACTGTCCGACAATTGTCATACGATTCTCCCGCTTCTTGCAATCTAGAGTAAAACTTGTATCTTTCAAAGGAACATTCTTCAGTGGCTGGCAATAAGCAGCAAATCTCTCTGCCACCCGCTGTATTCTGTCACGGTTATCATCGGCAAACGTAAACGTCGAGGAAACTTTTCTAGCTTCGGCTCCGATCACCGTCAACAACGTCGCAATTTGTACGGTCTCGGGTTCCTGATGCAATTTCATAGCTACGGAATAATTTCTCCATGCTTGCTCAAATTCCTTCCACTTTTCTGCCGCGTTTGAATTATGGATATCAAGCGGTGCTGGCGGTGGTAAGGCAAAGCTCCACTTCTCGCGCTCGAAATATCCGAAGACGAACTCGAAGACTGCTCAGCTCCTCCGCCTCCCGGCATTTCCGCAAAAAACAGTTACGTAGGTTCGGCAACCTGACACCATGAAACGAACGGTACAGTAAACGGACAACTCACATTGTAATAAGCAGCAACCAAAAGCTGACCTTTTTAATGCAATAGTCATACCACGACTAGTCAAAGCCTAATGATGGTATTTGATAACATGCACGAGCATTCGTCACAGCACCGGCGTTGTAGTGGACTGTCTGAGTGTTTGTGCGTGCCTTATTTTCTCTTTATAATTTCTTCATCAAATCACTTCCTATTTCATTAACATCCAGGTATATTGCCACCTTAAAAGAGCACAGTCACGATATTTGGGTCATTTTCAGGGAAGGCAAGCACCAAAGAGACAAGAATAAATGCAAATATGGCGAGGATGGTGAAGGATGGAGAAGATTGAAACAGATTACAAATTACCTTTCCGTTTCAATCTTCTCCATCCTTCACCATCCTCGCCATATTAGCGTTTATTTTTTGTCTCTTTGGTGCTTGTCTCCCCTGAAAATTTGTTATTTCACTGTTTCGCATTATATAAATGCATTTTTTTTATTTCTGTAATGATGACCAAAAATATCGTGACCTTGCTCCTTTAAGAACGTGAGAAAATTAGTAAGGATAAGATCTACTAAAAATGTTGAAGGAGCAATAGACCATATTTGTATTCTCGGTTTTGAACTGGATCTAGCACGAAGTGGAGGCTTTTGCGGGGAAAACATTTACATTTGAAAAGACTCCCCGTTTAAGCCTCGTGTGCACGCTAATTCCAGCTCATTACGGAGGATATGAATAAGGGCTATTAGGTGAATCTGTTTTCCGGATCGAAGTCTGGCGGGCCTGATATTTGGTACGTGATTGATAAATTTAGCATCTGTCCGTGGTTGGTGAGAGTGGTTTTCAACTGTCTCCAATGTATTTCGCGTTTGCTTGGGTTCTTGCTTTAGTGCGTTCTGCGATTCATTAGCACTACTATACTCGCACATCGTGTTAACCAATGAGAAGCAAATCAATCGAAACCTACTCAGAAACGTACTCGCACGTTTTCGTCTGTTGTGATTGGCCAGAGTTTGACTTTGACTTTTGTTTACGAAACTCAATTAAAATTAAAATCGCTCCTGTTTCATATCATTGCGTGCGAATTTTACTTAGGTTTCTGTTAAAAGGTGAAGCAGGAATGCTAGGTAAACTGATTTGCAGGGGCACCCAACGAGCCAAATCAACCAAAAGCTGTAGGAAGGCATTTTTAAGTATCTTATGGTGTTTGAAGTTTGTTTAAAGTGATGTTTTGATAAGCTAGAAGAAGTTCATCTGTTCGGATTCCTTAGCTGAAATTTTAATTGCCACAAAATCTTCCTTCGAGAAAATGCAAGCCGAAATGAACTTTCCATGAACTTTCTAGGGAACTGTTTTCCTTCCGAAAATGCTAGCTGACATTTTTGACTGCCTGGAAACAGCAATTACGAGGCCATTAAGCCCCGGAGGGCTTATTTAATTTCAGGCCTTATTAACGGGGGACTTATTAGAGAGGAGGGGCTTATTTCAAATCTTTGAACACGCCGTTTTCGTATTAAATAGTTTCTGTACAAATCTCAAACAACCGCAGTCGAACTTTATTATTTAGTACCGAGCAGAAACCAGTATACGTATATTTGTTTAAAAACAACCAACTGGGCTTCATTAAGTGTATTTCGTAAGAGGGAATAGGAGGAAATGATTACAAAATTTCGTGTCCCAAAAGGGGGTGGTGCTTATTAGAGAGGGAGGGGGGGCTTATTACAAAAACCGACTTCCAAACGGGGGGCTTATTAGACACTAACTTTGAAGCGTCGCTAAAAACAACATTAAGTACCCCGCGGGTATTCTCGGGTTCTTTCATTTTGTGGGAACAGTCGAGCCACCTGTTGAAACGGGTGACCTAAGATTTTCGCGCCTCTTCACTGTTCATCGAGCCATCAGTTGATTGGCTGAGTAACCAGCTAATAGTGACCTAGAGTTTATATTTACGCGTCGCGCAAAATGCAGTCATCGCCGTTTTGGTTCTTGCAAAAACACAAAAATAAAGTGTACAGACAACTTCTTTGGCAGGGCGTCTTTTCGATGACAAAAAACTCGTGAGGGTTTAGATGCAAGGGATTGCTTTCTCGGCTGTGACGGACTAGAGATTTGCTTATAACGAGACCGTTTCGGAGATTTTGGTGAGGAAAAAAGGCCACCATACAGCGGACAAGGATATTAATTTAAGGAGCTGGTGCGTTAACTTGTACAGCGGCCGCTTATACAACAAAATCTACTGGAATTGTCGTACGTTTTCAATTAGCTGCTGTGAAAAAAACTGGGGTTATTACATTATACATAATACCCTGGACATTTGGTGGAAACTGCAACTTGAGGAAACCTGCGATTTTTAGAAAGAATAATTTGTGCAAGAGGAGTCCATTAATCTGCGTCTAACGGTGGGCGTCAACAGAAATTTCCTGGCTATGAACAAGCGTGAATTTGGACTGGAAAAATTTAGCGATGAGCAATTTCTTGCGGGCGGCGTAACTCTTCTACTAACTGGTCTACTCGGTTTTGTGGGTAACGTATTAGTTCTGATCGTCACATACAGAATTCTTCGGCATAAACGAAACATACCAAATGTACTGATTCTATTTTTAGCATGGGTAGACTTACTGGTGTTTCCACTGACATATCCTCAGCCGCTGATAAAGTATTTCCTTGGCGTTTATACCGGAGATTACATGGCCTGCGACTTTCAAGCTACAAGCATTACTTTTCTTTTCATTTTATCAATATTGCTAGTTGTTTTGATGAGCCTCGATCGGCTACTGGTTCTGTACAATCCCTATTATTACGACAAACAAATGATTTACGACAAAGAAAAAATCAAAATTGCTTCAATTTGCTTCGGTTGCTCTGTGCTGACTATAAGTTTGCTGCCGGCTTTCGGTGTCGGCCGAAACGTCCTTCATTTTCCCGGAACATTTTGCCTGTTTGAATGGGGCTCGGATTCCTTCGAAGGACAAGCTCTGGTTTATATGTTCATGGCTTTACTAGCGTTTGCGATGGTTTTAGTCGTGGTTTGTAATTTAGCTACAGTTTTATTGGCGCTAAGACTTTATCGAAGGCGACAGAGCACCGGTCTCCCTCGCTGTGCGAATGAAGATTCGTCGAAAGCCAAACCGCCAGAATCAACCTCAGTCTCGGGGAAAATGGAACTGCAGTTTGCTAAGTTGAGTGGCTCAGTTGCAGTTGCGTTTGTCGGTTGCTGGAGTTTGTTTCTGGTAAGTCACTCACTAAATTGCGCGTGTACCTCTAGGTAGCTTCTTGCCAATCACATACTTAAAAGGTATGGAACCTTAAAAAATTGCAGCTCTTTTTATGAATAATAAAAAATTTTATGTGCCTTGAAACTATTCGCGGTTATCTATGACTAGGAAGAAATGGATTACAACTTGAAAAAATTAATTAGACGTTTTGTTATTGAGTCTTGGAAAAATCGCCAAAATACTACTCGCGTTTATCACTCTGCAATGGACTTCATCTCTGTCCGGGCTGGTATCATATGGAATTGTCTTGAGGATAATAGAGCGCTTTTCAATTGAGCATCGTAAATTGCTTTGTTTTTGCATTGATTCCTACTGTAATATGCCAGCAAAAACCAAAACCAATCGCGACTTGCACGCGCCATTTTCCCGCGCTTTGCGCCGGCTGCATGTATTTGTTTCGTATTCTGATTGGCTCATTGCGCTATTTGTTTCTGTTGTGATTGGCTGGAGAAATTACTTCTAATAGAACGCAATATATGAGAACTTAGTATAAATATACTAGCGTTCTATCACGAAATGCCGTTATCTGATTGGCTACGCTACTCGCTATCTATTCTCTGATAGATAGTGAGTAGCGGTTGTCAACAAAATGTTGGCCGTTGCTTCGCATTTAAGTGTCTGCGAGGAGGATTTAGATAATTTGCTTGTTTAGTTTTGAACGACTAGTAGATTTATACTAAAACAATTAGATTATTCGCTCTCGATTTCTACGTGTGATAGCTGATTCGGGCTGCACCCTCATCAGCTATCACGCGTAAGAAAACGTTCGGTAGCTAACGATTATTTCTAATTAACAATTAGATTATGAGCTCGAGATTTCTTACGTGTGATAGCTGATTCGGGCTGCGCCCTCATCAGCTATCACACGTAAGAAATCTCGAGCTCATAATCTAATTGTTAATTAGAAATAATCGTTAGCTACCGAACGTTTTCATATATTATCTTTATTAATGATAAAGTACTATACACGAGTACATTTTACCAATTGCATTATATGAGTTTTCCTTTAGCTCAATTTAACTAGCACCTTGTATGTTACGGTATCACTAAAACGTTGTCATCATCATTTTATTTTCCTTCCAGGTCAAAATATAATACTGATATCATTTAAAATAAATCCGAATACGAAATATACGAAGTGTCGTATATGTGATCATGAACTGCGGATAAATTTAAAAGATGAGAGACCACTGAAAGCTACGTACAATAACCAACTGAACCGAGAAAAGCCTAAATCAACCAGCTTTCTTCCTTTCGCAGCTAGTTTAAATGTTGCCTGTTTCGTTGCTATGTTAGTTCTTTTATTTGCAAAATTGATTACATTTAAACTTATTTCAACCAGAATATAAATGCATTTACCCTCGATTGCACTCTTTGAGTACTTCATTTTGAGCCGAACCCCCTTAGCGACCACTTTCCGTAAGCGACCACTTTTACAAAATGCCGAAAGTATTATTGTCTGACCTTTCGTATTTCCAAGCGACCACCTACCTTAAGCGACAGCCAAGGACCAGAAATTTTAGAGTGGTCGCTTACGGGAGGTGCGACTGTATGCAGAGTGTTGCGGATACCAAAAGTTAAATTCGCCGGGTAGAGTCAAATTGCATCACGATATCGGTATAGTAAGGAAACTGTCTTTACTTGAAAATTAACTGGAGTCTCCGTTTCCCAGCTGAGGGTAACACTCATACAAGCTGGCTGGCCGTTCGACGAGTTTCTAGATTTCTCTGCAGTCCGTTTGGCTTCCCTTCACACGGTTGTCAACCCCTGGTTATATCCTCTGACAAGAAGGAAGTACCGAGATGCTTTCTGGTACCTGATGACACTGTTTGGTTATTATGTCACGTGTACACTGGTCACCAGGCCTAACACCACCTTAGGTAAGTACAGTAAAATCTCGTTATACCGAAGTGCCAAGGGACTGGTAAACTGAATACGGGGCCGGGGCTTTGTTACAAACAAACCCCGTGATAACGAATTTGTGGGTAAACGACCAAGACCCACGTTATATAGCCACGCAGATGTCACACGTCGGATCTCTGAGAACATATAATGGTTTATTGCAGATGACATTGTTGGAGCGCAATCTGAAGCAACCCAAGTTCGCGAACTCTACCGGGAAGAGAGACGACGGTCCAGTGCTCAGCGGCTTGTCAAATAAGACCAAGACAACATTGTTTTTGCAGCCGCTGGTAAACAGACTTTGGTCCATCAATGCTTGTAATCAGCGCATAGAAAGGATCGAGGGAAGGAAAGAGGAAGGACGGGTGGAAGAGATGGAGCAGTGAAAGGAGAAAATAAAGATGCCACGTCGCGAGGGAGGAACAACGATGTAACGGAAGAATCGGTGTGAAGGGAGGCAATGCTCTCACAAAGGCGTCATTTCTTCTCCTTCATGAGTGAAGGGCACCTTTTCAGTCCACAACTTTTTCTTGGCATCGAGTAAGACGCGCTCAGAACCACCAATGGAGATGTACCCCACCATATGCATCAGTCCCCAGCAGGCCTCTTCAAACTCGGTCGTCAGGGACGTCCCAATGTGATATCGCCAGTGCTCTGTTATCTTAGCATCATTCTCGCTAATGGTAAACGCGGAAGTACCACTCCGCTTTACATCACTGGCGTTTTTCGTCTTAAGAATCCAGTCTTTCATAGAATCGTCCATGGCAAGACCAGTGAAGTTGTATAAGCGGTTCACTGCCTTTAACAAATCTCCTGGAATGTCTTCATAACGAACCAGGATATAGCGACCTTTGAACCAGTTAGACCATTCCTTATTGACATAATTCAGATTTTCTTCAACTAGAGAGCATACGGTTCTTGCGTTGTTGATTATAATTTCTTTTCCTTCACGAGATGTATTTGTTAGGGTGATCAGCTTCTTTAGTCCCTTGCCGAAAAAGAAGTTTTTCTTAATGTGAGACGATAGCACTGCCCGAGGATCCCTAACGAGGTGAATTATCAGACATTCAACTTCAGCCGGTTCAGAGCCACATACTCTCTGCAGTTCGCGTATTCCAATTTCTCTTGGAAGTCTTGTTTGCATCATTTTCAGAACTGTGATTTTTCTTGACTGGCAAACCTTTGAAACAGATTCCTCGGAAAATCTTTCTATTGTTTTTCTCCAAAAGAGAAAGTCCTTTTTGGAGTTTCTTACGAAAGATGGAAAGAGGTACTTGAGTGTGTTCTGTCCTGTAAAGTTGCACGTGAATATGCCGCGCAGAAAGTTGGAAAAGTCAGTCTTGTATGCTTCGTTATCCTTTTCATCTAAGGCAGCCCACTCTCCTAAATAGGAACCCTTGTAAACCTTTCTCCTCAACTCGTGCAGGGGCTCATACAGATAAAACACATCTGGATGAAAGTTGAATACGTTCCCAGTAAATGTCGAGCCAGATCTCATGTGGGTCAAAATGATGACGTTTAACCTTGGTTTGCGGCTGCTGATATCACTGGCACTTGTCTTGGTCGGCGCGGTCTTGACCACTAACTTTCCCGCGTTTAATATTGTTTTCTCGTCACTAACCTCCTCCATGTTGCTCGGCCTAGGTCTTCCCACCTGGTCCATATGTTTCCATGTCCTGTTATGCACTGTAATTAAGTTAATCATGACTTCTACCACGACGAACACCATTAGGACCCAAACCACGAGTACTCCACAGTAACGAGTCATTGTATCTGTAAATAAAACTCCAATACTGTGAATCTTTGAAGGTGAGAACACGTCGCGAAATGCAAATTGCCGCAGTTACCTTTTAACTCACTAGAAAGCTTCCTACTAGCATTATATATTTATTCGTGATCAAAAACCGTTTTTCTACTGAAATTAAATGAGTCGAGGCTAGCGGGCCTCTAAGAGAAGGCGCCTTTGCCACAGAGAATAAAGGTCCACAAAAATGTTTCTGCCGCAGGCTGTGAATCCCCTTGGTATCAGAGGTTTTTTTCACGAGCAGTGGATGGGAAAATTATGGGGAAGCCAATCGTGTGTCATTACTGGTCATAACAAGAACTGTAAGGGATTTCATCCAGACACAAAAATTGCCGAAAAGACTTCTAGCACCAAGGTACCTGCAGGGGTTCTAACGTTGAGCCAATATAGGAAAAATGACGCGCACAAGAGTGTTTGGGATGAACGCTCGCGTAGCACACTTGGTAATTTGACGTTGTATTCAATGTCCAACCGGGTGTCTAGTTTTCTGGTCGCGGGATGGAAACGTAGAGAACCTGTGCGAGCATGCAAGGGCGATTTTAGCACGCATTTGCGAAGGCTTCGCCATTGTAGGGAGTCCCCCCTCCCCTCCCCGGGAACAGACGGCAGGGACCTCTGCCTTTTTGGTGTTTTGTTTGCGGACTATCGGTCCGATAGTTGTCCCTTGGTATTATGATATTCTTGAAACCAACATATCAGTTGTCCATCTTTGCTTTGTGTCATTATGGACCCAGATAGTCTCCACACAGAAACACCAAAAGACAGAGGTCCCTTCTCTATCTAAAGCCTGTTATAGGTCAAGAACTTTATAGCCGTCATTACAGTCCTGCATTGAAAAACGTCATTTTAAATTTTAGTAGAGCAGATTTCAAATGAGCCGATAAAATAGTCGAGTGAGAAGGGCACGAGTTCGCTAGCTCCGTCGCCTGACCAGCACGCTAGGACACCCGCTTGGATATTAAATGCAACTTCATATTGCCACGTACGGTATGCTAGTATGCTACGCGGGCGTTCATCCCAAACGTTCTTGTGCGCGTCATTTTTGGTAATATTGGCTCAACGTTAGAATCACTGCAGCTCCCTTGGTGCTAGAAGTCTTTTCGGCATTTTTTATTGTCTGGATGAAATCCGTTACACTCTTTGTTATGACCAGTGTCGGTAAGAACATGCCCTTAGTTGTTCAAATTAATATTCAGTTAGCTCTGTGTTTGTGCTCAAACAGAGAGGTAGGATCATTGGCATGATACTGATACTGGCGAAAGTTTTCAGTAAAACCAGAGGGAAACACACCAAAACGTTCGATGTGATGATGAAATAAAAGGTTTCAGAGTTTCATTTCGTGGACTTAAATTGTTTCCGATGGAAAGAATTGTAACCCAGAGATCCCCTTGAGTCTTGTATTTGAATTTTAAATGTTTCACTATGTTCACATTTTTTAGTCGAAATCACTTCAGAAAGTTATGAGGTTATTAAAGGCTTTTTTTAAATGGTTAAGAGTAAACAATTCAGCGCTTTTTTACGGTTGACGATATATCTTAGGCCGTTTCATGGTTTTACAAAACACGATTCCACCTTGTCGCACAACAGTTATGGATTCAAGACTATCACCTTTCATTTCCACAACTCAAATTATTTCCGATGGAAGCCATAGTAGCCCAAAGATCCCGTTGAGTCTTGTATTTGAATTTTAAATGTTTCGCGATTTCACATTTTTTCTGAACCCTAAGCAACAGTCAGACTGTTGAAAGCTCGTATCAGACCGTTCTCGGTATACACGAAAAAATTTCTCGATTCTGATTGGCTAAGAGAAATGCAGGTTTTAGGAAACACGATGCAGAAAAAAGGTACGGTAATTCAGTGCAAAAAAGTGGTAAACAACAGACGATTCTGATTGGTTAATAAACAAAGGAACTGAAATTGAGCCAATCAAACGTGGCCTTTGAGTGGCGCAAAGTCTTAAGAGCTGCGACTCTGTGAGCGAAAACAATGGCTGGCGTTTTTTAGCAGGTTTTCTTTCGTGACCGCAATAACAGCAGAGAAGCTGCAAAATAGTTCTAAAAAGGAGAAACGGCTGCGAAAGGCACTGTTTTTTGGCTGTCTGTTTGGAAACAGTGGTGTCCAGAGAAGGGAATTACCGACGTAATTGGAATTACGAATCCGTTGAATTCAACACTACACTGGAGTGACGCCGAGATTAATAAACAAACAAGGACAAACAAGGCGAAGATTACGAGCTAGAAAGCCTGAAGGTAATGATTACAGCGCTTGATAGACACTTGGCAAACAAAGTAGCCTTATAGCTGTAGCCTGTAATTGTTTAACCGGTTTTGAAAGCTAAAAAAACACTTTAAAAACATTGAGAAAACAGTTGTTTTGATTCACCTGCGTTGCGTTGCTTCTGCAAAATTAAGAAGCTATCTCGCAATTTTTTCATGTATATTATTAATAAGTAGTCACATGATTTTTCTCGTGCAATTTGGAATAAATAAGCACTTGTAATTTTTTATAAAGACCACAAATTGTAAGTCATTGAAAAATTTACTCGTTCTTATTTATTCCAAATTGCACTCGAAATCATGTGATTACCTATACAAAATGTCTTTTAGTCCAAATCGCATATGAAAGTTATGAGGGTATTAATGAGGGTGCTCCTTTACTGGTTAGTAGTAAACAATTCATACTTTTTTGCGGTTGACGACATATCTTAGGCTGTTTCATGGTTTTACTTTATTACCTTTTACGAGTTTGAATTACAAGCTTATCACTGCGCTCCTTAGAATGTTCAGTTAGGTCTTTTATGAGTCACCATTCTTTTTAGTTTATCTTTTCCTTAATATTGCTGACATGCTGTTCTACATGTATTGATATATATATATGTAAATACCTCCGAAGCCATGAAAACCGTAGAACAATATACTTAAGGAACCATGCAAACACAGTTTGCCACTCAGCTTTCGACACACATCTCTATTGAAAGAAAAACTTTTGCCCCGAGTCGGAATCGAACCGACGTCCCCCAGTTACTAGTCGGGCGTGATAACCACTACACTACCGGAGCAACCACGCTGGCAACGCGGTCACTTTAGAAAGTGAGTAGTATCGCACGTCGGCCATTCCTCGGAACAGTTTTCTTTCGAGACTTTTGTGTGTTTCCTGGCTTCTAAATTCCCTGAACGGGAATTAGAAATATATATATGTAAATACCTTCGAAGCCATGAAAGCCATAGAACAATATACTTAAGGAACCATGCAAACACAGTTTGCCACTCAGCTTTCGACACACATCTCTATTGAAAGAAAAACTTTTTGCCCCGAGTCGGAATCGAACCGACGTCCCCCAGTTACTAGTCGGGCGTGATAACCAGTACACTACTGGAGCAACCACGCTGGCAACGCGGCCACTTTAGAAAGTGAGTAATATCGCACGTCGGCCATTCCTCGGAACATTTTTCTTTCGAGACTTTTGTGTGTTTCCTGGCTTCTAAATTCCCTGAACGGGAATTAGAAATATATATACATGTAAATACCTTCGAAGCCATGAAAGCCGTAGAACAATATACTTAAGGAACCGGCTTTGATGGCTTCGAAGGTATTTGCATATATATATTTCTAATTCCCGTTTAGGGAATTTAGAAGCCAGGAAACACGACCTTTGTGTTTTGTTTCAACTGTATTCTCATTCCTAACCATTGTTTAGCAAGCCCCAGACATTTCTTAGCCTTGAAACAGACTGAACGAGATTTCGAGATCCGTTACAGTTTGACTACAATTTTCCGGGAGCCATTCACCTGCCCGGTGCAATATAATTAGTTTTAAAAATAAATTGCCTTACTCCTGTGAGCGTGAAAGGGCGATTTAATTTAGCACTCACTTGCGTGTACTTCTCACTGGACTATTTTCTATCGCTGCTGTACCAGAATTTCTTTTTAAAATGGTGTTTTTTAATGCAGGACGTAATGACGACTAAAGTTCTTGAGCTAGAACAGGCGGTAGATTGAGGAGGGACCTCTGTCTTTTAGTGTTTCTGTTTGGTCACTATGGGTCCGATGAGAGTAGTTCGGCTTTACTTTTCGGGCTAATAATTGTGTCGGTAGAAATATGCCCTCAGTTGCTCAAATGTTATTAGAGAACTGAATCAGGTTACTCAAACATCTAGTTAGCTCTCCGTTTATGCTTATTGAGAGCCAAACAACGTCTGTTTCCTCAAAAGAAGATCAACGCCATGTTTATTCATGAAACGCCCTTGCGACGCACATTTGTGAGTGATACTGCCAAAATCGGGAAACTTTTTTAAGAGCAGAGGGACACATGCCAAAAACGTACGATTTGATGAAATAAAAGATCCCAATGTCGCAAAAAAAATTATGGATCTAAGACTACACCTTTCATTTCCACAACTCAAATTACTTCGGATGGAAGCCATAGTAGCCCAGAGATCCCCTTAAGTCTTGTAATTGAATTTTAAATGTTTTCCACATTTTTTATCAGCCCTGGGCAACAGTCAATCTGCTGAAAGCCCATATCACACCGAGAACGGCCTGATATATTTCACCTAACAAAATGTCTTTTAGTCCAATTCGCAATACGAAAGGTATGAGGGTATTAATGAGGGTGCTCCTTTAATGGTTAATAGTAAACAATTCAGATTTTTTTACGGTTTACGATATATCTGTCTTAGGCCGTTTCATGGTTTTACCTTATTACGAAGGGATACTTTCCACGAGTTCGAATTCCAAATTTATCACTGCGCTCTTTAGGATGTTCAGCCAGTAAGATTTTTTAGCTTTGAAACAGACTGATCGATAGAGTGATAGTTCATTTGATGGTTAAATTTTAGGCCAATCAATTTAGACCCTCTGACAAGACCTTGGTTTCAACTGAATTCTCATTCTTTGTTTTGTATAGCAAGCCCCAAACTTTTCTTCGCCTTGAAACAAAAATCAAGATGGCGAGATCGTCACACTTGGACCACAACGTTCAGGGAGACATTTGCCTGTTTGGTGCAATATAATTAGTTTTGTAAATAAATTACCTTCCGTTTGAGTGCCACCTGCAATACAATAATCCGTACCTTTCAGCCCAGTTATTTGTGATGCGTTTCCTTGCTTCTCGGTTAAATTCTGCCAGTATTAAGGGCTCACATTCACTTCGGCGCTGAACATTTTTCGATATATACTATCAATTTAGGTGGTCCTTTAATTTTCACATTGTTGGGAAAGAAAGTTTGGTTGGCTCGGTAACTTATCAAAACGTGAGAAGCGTTTATTGAAAAGGAAACGCCTATTTCTATTGGCTGCATTAGAAAAATGAGGCAGTCGATACAATTGGAGATAATGACTTTCTACTCTTTTGTATGGCGTTTATCTGCGCCAAATTTCAAGACTGCAATTGAACATGCAAGGCGACAATTCACGACAGTTTTCCTTGCAACATAACAAATTCAACATCCAACAAAGTATTCTAATAATTGGGCTCTTCAGTTTTCGTGGCAACGAAGATGTTTGGCCAAACATTTATCTTAAGACAAAACGTGAATACATGAAAATCATGCATTTTAACTGCGGTGGAGAGATGTAGATATAAATGTAATGGAACATTGCAGCTCTGATCAGATACGCAAATTCTGCAGTTTGTGGCTTCCTGTTCACTTTTTAGCGCTCAATTGGTAGAGCACTTACCAGTAAGGCTGAGTTCATGAGTTCGACTTCTGTACAAGCCTGAATTGTTTTCAGCTTTCATTTCACCACTGCTGAAGTTGCGTGTTTAACTTCAATCAGTCATTGTTTTGATACATATCTTAAACGGAACTGTTACTGAAAGGCTTTGTTCGCCGGATCGACCGATGAAAGTCGATCGACCGATACCGATTGTCCATGAGAGTGAACTGACGGACGGAGGCAGCAGTGCCCTCACACGGCGTCTTTTCTTCTTCTTCAGGAGTGAAAGACATCTTTTCAGTCCACAACGTTTTCTTGGCATCGACGGCCCGTTGCAAACGTCGCGCTATTACCGTGCCGAACAAAATTCAAGAATTACATTCGAGTTAAGCACGGCAGAAGCACGGCATTTGAAATCACTCAGTTCGGCAGGTTGAAATAAGTTCGGCACGACAATTTAGCACGGCAGGCCTTGTCGTGCCGCACGGCAGAAGCGCGACTTGGTTTCAAGTGGCGTGGTATTTTCGTGCCGGAGTGAATTCATAAATTAGGTTAATGTGTTTCAACTTATTTTAGGTTGTTTCAGTTATTGTTTTGTTCTATTTTGAATTTAGCGCAATTGAATTAAATTCGACGGTTGAACCAGTGTCCTGCTATAGTTGAGCCACTTCCCGGGTCAAATTCATTTGAGCTCGGCACGGCAGTAGCACGACGTTTGGATTAGGCCTAAGACACGCTCAGAACCACCAATGGAGATGTACCCCAGACGTCACAAAAGGAAAAGAATGACAGAATTCCATTCACCTTTACATTTCACCCTCATAATAACCCAGTTAAAGCCATAATTCTTAATAACTTTAAGATACTGCTAAATGATCCAGAAACTGCTAGAATCTTTCCGCAACCACCACTGATTTCATTCAAACGCGACAAAAATGTAGGTAACTTTCTAGTCAGAAGCGCATTCAAAACAACTGAACAACCTGGCACTTTTAAATGCGCGTGCTCGCAATGCAAAACTTGTCCTCTCATTCAAAACACTTACAAAATATCGGGCCCCAAGCGATCTGTTAAGATCGCTGATCGTTTCACGTGTACCTTCGCAAATGCTGTCTATTGCATAACCTGTACTTTATGCAATTATTTATACATCGGCGAAACAGGAAGACGACTAGGTGACCGATTCCGACGAAGGGCTAACGCTCGAAACGTCAGCTAATCGAATCCCTGTACGGTGGTCAATTTACATTATTAACTCCGTTGATAAACCAAATTTTTGTACCCCATTATATGCATCACTTCCCAGTAATTTCTCCTGGAAGTCTTGCTTGCATCATTTTCAGAACTGTGATTTTTCTTGACTGGCAAACACTTGTAAGAGTAGGAAGTATGGTAAATGAATGAACGAATTTAGACACTGCGAGCGACTTGATTACTACCGTTGTTTTGCCTATGATGCTCAGAAGTCTCCAGGACCATGAGTTTAAAACCTGTCTGACCTCATCTAGCTTTTTTCTCTAATTGTGCTCTGCTATTCGCGGAGTTTCAACAAAAAACATTATCCCTAGGATGTCAAAAGAAGGATGTGTTTTGAGATTCGCTTACTACTCAGCCATACAGCCTTAGTTTTTTCTGCCTTAAACTTCAGACGGGACTCGGAGCACTCTCCAAAGAGTTCCAAAGTATCTCTAGGCATGAAGCGAGCGAGTTTTGGGTTCCATCTGAGAGGAAAAGTGTCATCAGTGTACTGTCCAAGCAAAAATTCCGCATTTATTAACAGCAATTCCCTTAATTTGACCGTTTTGTTTTATTGCATTTGCAAGGAGTTCAGCGCAAATAATAAAAAGGTATGGTGACAGGGGATCTCCCTGTCGAACACCTCTCGAGACCACAAAGAATTTGAGCAATCACCCACATTATACAGAATGGAGCTATTGATATTTTCGTGAAAGGTTTTAACCCACTGTCTCATAGACTCTCTCGGAAATTAAAAAACTTTAAGGGTTCGTCAGTAAAGTTCCATTCCACCGAACCGAATGCAGTAAGCAATATAAACCCTCTTGGTTATTAGACTCTCTAACGTGGTTGACCATGCCACCTCCGATACTCACAAACTAGCACTTTCCCTGTACAATAAGCAGCATGGTCGACTTCAATCCAAAGCAATGACAGCCAGCAAAATCAACCCAAGTTAGTTTTTAGCCTTAATCACCAGCAGACTAAAGATCTAAATGAAAGTTTGACATCTTTTACTTTGTTCTTATAGAAGAACTGCCACTCTCAAAATACGAAAAACTCTTCGCTCTAGAGAAAAGACACAGTCTCACGCACAGTACAGTCTTCGTTTCAGGCAAACGAGCTGCTCACCAAGCTCGCAGAAAACATAGTTCAATCAAATTTCTACAGGATCATATTTGACTCAACCGCTCACAGCACAGTCAACGAACACGAGGCAGTATTTGTCCTTTACTTCAATCCTTCCCAAGGCAAGCCTCAGTTAAGTAGTGACTGTCAATTGAGAACATGAGAAGTTACGATGCCCAGAAAGTAGTAGCTGGAATCAAGAACTGGTCATACTTTCATGACTACCGTCACGAATATAGTGCCGGGATTCTCATTAACTTTGTATAATAGATAAGCATGTTGACTTCCAAAACCTTAGTTAATGAAGTTACCATAGTTACTGTAGTTAGTTTAGTTGCTGTAGCTGGTGTAGATGGTGTAGTTCCTGCAGTTGGTGTAATTGGAGTAGTTGGTGTAGTTTCTGTAGTTGATGTAGTTGGTGTAGTCGCTGTAGTTGCTGTAGTTGGTGTAGATAGTGTAGTTAGTTTAGTTGCTGTACTTGCTGTCTGACCTCGCGATACCGGTGCTATGCTCTAACCAACTGAGCTATGAAGCAACTGACGCGAGGTCACGGGTTCAAACCCCGTTGAAGTCCTTAATTTTTTTAAAGCTTCTTTTCGCAATTGCCTAAATTGCGTTCACAACTGCGAGGTTCATTCTTCATTTGATTTGGTTGTTTGTTTAGTTGGCGTAGTTGCTGTAGTTAGTGTGGTTGGTGTGGTTCCTGTAATTGGTGTAGTTAATATAGTTGCTGTAGTTAGTGTAGTTGATGCAGTTCCTGTAATTGGTGTAGTTAGTGTAGTTAGAGTTGCTGTAGTTGGTATAGTTCCTGAAGTTGGTGTAGTTCCTCTAGCTGGTGTAGTTCGTGAAGTTGTTGTAGTTTGTGTAGTTCCTGTAGTTAGTTTAGTTGGTGTAGTTGCTGTAATTACTGCAGTTGGTGTAGTTTCTGTAGTTTCTGTAGCTGCTGTAGTTGCTGTAATTACTGCAGTTGGTGCAGTTGCTGTAGTTGGTCTAAGTGCTGCAGTTGGTGTAGTTGTTGTAGTTGTGTAGTTCCTGTAGTTGGTGTAGTTTCTGTACTTGCTGAAGGTAGTGTAGTTGCTGTAGTTGGTGTAGTTGCTGTTGTTGGTGTAGTTGCTGTAGTTGCTGTAGTTGGTGTAGGTACTGTAGTTGGTATAGTTGATGTAGTTAGTGTAGTTGCTGTAGTTCATGTAGTTCGTGTAGTTGCTGTGGTTGGTGTAGTTCCTGTAGTTGCTGTAGGTACTGTAGTTGGTGTAGTTGGTGTAGATGGTGCAGTTAGTGTAGTTGATTTAGATGGCGTATTTGGTGTAGTTAGTGTAGTTAGTTTAGTTGGTGTAGTCCTGTAATTTGTGTAGTTGCTGCAGTTGGTCTAGTTGCTGTAGTTGGTGTTCTGTCTGTAGTTAGTGTAGATGTTACAGGTTAAATTTGATTTCAGGTTATTTTGTATTTGACCTAAGTTTATTTTTTGACCTAGGTTGATATTCTTTAACCTAGGTTATTCTAAGGGTACTGACATCAAAGAAAAATACTTTAAATTCCTGTTCCATTTCATACCCTAATTAGGGAATAAATAAAGAAATGTCATGTTATTTGAACTGGATTTAAACCTGGACCTACCACTAGTAGGAAGGGACTTCTTACCGCTACACCACTGAAGAACAAGATGGCAGATATTTCTTACAGTCTGGTATAGAATATCACTCATCTTCAGTGATTAGGCCTAAGCGCTGATTTTAAATGGTTAGCTTTTTGTTGAGGTTTGGCGATCGACCTTTTCCATTTACTTCCTAAAATTAATTATTTGCAAGTGATTATATAGGCTTACTACAGGGTGTAGAATAAGCACATGAATTATATTATGTTTAAAAATTGTTTTGCTCAACCAGCGACGTCGCTACAAGAGAGGATTTGTTAGCGAAGAGTTGTAGATTCGAGTCCTGTCCGAACACTGAGGACTATTTTTACAAAAAAGATGCTGACTTCCCAGAACTCCTTTCAGAATGCCAGTGTTCCAAATTAACTAGAGACAAATTGAGAGCAACTTGACGATTAACGATAATCGTAAATTCAACGGATATCGTGTTGACCTACAATGGTTACCTTGCAGTTACAGTTTTTTTTATTGAGTGTTTATCTATTGGGATAGTGTTGTTTTCGTATAGGGTAAACAATGTTATATTGATTTTCATTCTACTAGAGTAAAGCTATGCACTTACTTTGAGGTACAAGTAGAACAATATAAAGGACTGTGCCACTTAATTAACATAATGTCTTGACAAGTGACAATAAATTGGAGACAAAGGATGTTACTGTGTCTTTTATTTGTAATTGATTGCTTGTTTGCAAGCTGATGAAAATGCAATCTCTTTCGAGTAATCAAAAACATTATTTGTAGCTGTGCATTTGTTTAAGCGATTTGTTGAAATAGAAGTTGAAATTATTCCATGGCTTGTAACAACTTTGGCATAGTTATTTTCAACATGGAGAACTTTGCCAATGAGAACGTTTGGGTGAAGGGGCGAGGTCTTATCGACCTTATCAATATTTATGGCTACTATGTCGTCGGGTTTAAAGGAGGGTGCTTTGCCCCTGGCTTGTTTCATTCTTGTGTTAAAATGCTCTTGATTTTCATTTACACTTTTTTGGATTTTTTGTCTTTGTTCTGGTGAATCTTCTATCTGCCTTTTCTGGGTCGATGAAGACCTTGTGACCATGGTTGATGTTTCATTACTGCCCTCTGCTGATAAATCATTGTTATTGTTTGTTTCCTTCCATGGTTTAATCCCAAAGACTGCAACATATGGAATTTCTTGGGTTGCAGCATGTTTGGCTATGTTTTTTTGGTAAGCCGCTTCACCAAGTACAGAGCACCAACTGTTGAGTTCAGCATTTTTCTCACCAAGAATGTTACTCAAGTTTTCTTTGGAAGTGCGATTGCCTCGTTCAACCAATCCCTGTGTTGTGGGAGTCCTTGGAGCCCCATGAACTTGTGCAATGGAATTTGACTGACAAAATTCTCGCATCTTTTTGCCGGTAAATTCCTTTCCATTATCGCTATGCAAAGTGTTTGGAAATCCAAACATGAAAAAAATGCTTTTCAGCGCTTGTACAACCTCCTCGCATGTCTTTGACTTCAGTGGAATGAGCCAAGAATATTTGCTATAATGATCGTTAATGTGAAGCACCCATGTATGACTTGGAGTACATGTGCACGGCAACTTTCGGAAGTCGGTTAAATCAATTTCCACATGTTTAAGAAAACCATCGGCTGCAATTGGTTTGATAACAGGTTTCTTCATATAACTTGTCACACTGCGTTGAGATTGGTGTAAAGTGCAAAGCGACACAAATAACTCAGTAACGTCTTGGTTAATTCCCGAGTAACGTTCACGTACGTAATGTTCTGTCTTATCTCTGCCGCGGTGAGCAATGGCGGAATGTGCGGCGGTCAATGTTTTGAAGAGCTCACGTTTCGGGATAACAATTCGTCCATTTTTATCTTGAATTTTTCCCTGATGCAGAGTCCATTGTTTACGTTTGATAGTTGCAATATCTGTCTTCGACATTGACTCGAACGTACCTTCCTCTTGTCCTAGCCAGGTTTTGGCTTGATCATAGAAGTCATTAGAAATAAACAATGTTGTTTTGCTTTCTTTTCCCTTACTGGAAGCTTTTAAGGCATCCAGTTTCTCGTAAAATATTCTTTGATCTGCACATGTGGCCATTTTGAAATAAAGTCCATGCGTATGTATGAATAAATTACAATTTTTGCCGTTGGGAGTCTGGGACCAATGAGTAATTATAATACCAAGAACTATAGGGTAACTGGCAACGATTGCTTGCGTGGTCAAGTAGAGATGATGGTGGACTACGAATCCAGAAGTTGGAAGTTCAACTTTGGGTAAGGTCGCAGTAAAATTTGTTTCATAAAAACTTGAAGGTGGTTCATGAGGCATGTTGTTGATAGGGGGCAATAAAGTAAAGTATGGAACTGATGAAAGAAGTGTTGTGAAGTCGTGAAGAAAGTAAGTCTTTTCTTAAAAAAAAAAACAATAACCATTTTATTCTTTTCAGAACCCCCCCAAAAGCCAAGCCCCTATTTTTCAACCACGCCCCAAAAAGAGAAAAGGCCCTTTTTCAGAGAGTTGATAGAAAAATAACCTAGGTTGATAGAATTTAACCTAGGTTGAAAAAAAATAACCTAAAGTTAAATTTAACCTGTAACATAGATACTATATTTGGTGTAGTTGCTGTAACTTTCGTAGTTGGTGTAGTTTCTGTATTTGGTGTAGTTGGTGTAGTATCCGTAGTTCTTGTACTTGGTGTAGTTTGTGTGGTTGATGTAGTTTCTGTAGTTGGTGTAGTTGTTGTTGTTTCTGTAGTTGCGGTAGTTGCTGTAGTTGGTGTAGTTTTTTGTAGTTGATGTAGTTGAGATAGTAGGGGTAGTTTCTGCAGTTGCTGTAGTTCCTGTAGTTGGTGTAGTTTTTTGTAGTTGGTGTAATTGAGATAGTTGGTGTAGTTGCTGTAGTTTCGGTGGTTGGTGTAGTTTGTGTACTTGGTGTAGTTGCTGTAGTTTTTGTAGTTTCTCTGGTTTCTGTAGTTCCTGTAGTTGCCATAGTTACTGTGGTTGTTGTAGTTTCTGTACTTTCTGTACTTTCTGTAGTTGCTGTAGTTGCTGTAGTTGGTGCAGTCGGTGTAGTTGGTGTAGTTGCTGTAGTTGCTGTAGTTGCTGTAGTTGGTGCAGTTGGTGTAGTTGCTGTAGTTGGTGTAGTTTCTGAGGTTTCTGTAGTTGCCTGTAGTTGCTGTTGTTCCTGTAGTTGCTGTCGTTGGTGCAGTTGTTGTTGTTGGTGTAGTTGCTGTAGTTTCTGTAGTTGCTGTAGTTGGTGAAGTTGGTGTAGTTGCTGTAGTTGGTGTAGTTGCTGTAGTTGGTGCAGTTGCTGTAGTTGCTGTAGTTGGTGTAGTTTCTGAGGTTTCAGTAGTTGCTGTAGTTGCTGTTGTTCCTGTAGTTGCTGTAATTTCTGTAGTTGCTGTCGTTGGTGCAGTTGCTGTTGTTGGTGTAGTTGCTGTAGTTTCTGTAGTTTCTGTAGTTGGTGTAGTTGCTTTAGTTGCTGTAGTTGGTGTAGTTGCTGTAGTTTCTGTAGTTGCTCTAGTTTGTGTAGTTGTTGTAGTTGCTGTAGTTTCTGTAGCTGCTGTAGTTGCTGTAGTTACTGTAGTTGGTGTAGTTGCTGTAGTTTCTGTAGTTGCTCTAGTTGGTGTAGTTGTTGTAGTTGCTGTAGTTTCTGTAGCTGCTGTAGTTGCTGTAGTTGGTGTAGTTGGTGTAATTGCTGTAGTTACTGTAGTTGGGGTAGTTGCTGTAGTTTCTGAGGTTTCTGTAGTTGATGTAGTTGCTGTAGTTTCTTTAATTTCTGTAGTTACTCTAGTTACCGTAGTTGATGTAGTTGCTGTAGCTGTTGTAGTTTCTGTAGTTGGTGTAGTTGCTGTAGTTACTGTAGTTGGTGTAGTTGCTGTAGTTGCTGTAGTTGCTGTAGTTGGTGTAGTTACTGTAATTGGTGTAGTTGCTGTAGTTGCTGTAGTTGCTGTAGTTGCTGTTGTTTCTGAGGTTTCTGTAGTTGCTGTAGTTTTTATAGTTGCTGTAGTTGCTGTAGTTGCTGTAGTTGGTGTAGTTTTTATAGTTGGTGTAGTTGCTGTAGTTGCTGTAGTTGCTGTAGTTTTTATAGTTACTGTAGTTGGTGTAGTTGCTGTAGTTGCTGTAGTTGCTGTAGTTTTTATAGTTACTGTAGTTGGTGTAGTTGCTGTAGTTGCTGTAGTTGCTGTAGTTTTTATAGTTACTGTAGTTGGTGTAGTTGGTGTAGTTGCTGTAGTTACTGTAGTTGCTGTAGTTGCTGTAGTTGCTGTAGTTTTTATAGTTGCTGTAGTTGCTGTAGTTGCTGTAGTTTTTATAGTTGCTGTAGTTGCTGTAGTTGCTGTAGTTTTTATAGTTACTGTAGTTGGTGTAGTTGCTGTAGTTGCTGTTGTTTCTGAGGTTTCTGTAGTTTCTGTAGTTTCTTTAGTTGCTGTAGTTTTTATAGTTACTGTAGTTGGTGTAGTTGCTGTAGTTGCTGTAGTTGCTGTAGTTTTTATAGTTACTGTAGTTGGTGTAGTTGCTGTAGTTGCTGTAGTTGCTGTAGTTTTTATAGTTACTGTAGTTGGTGTAGTTGGTGTAGTTGCTGTAGTTACTGTAGTTGCTGTAGTTGCTGTAGTTGCTGTAGTTTTTATAGTTGCTGTAGTTGCTGTAGTTGCTGTAGTTTTTATAGTTGCTGTAGTTGCTGTAGTTGCTGTAGTTTTTATAGTTACTGTAGTTGGTGTAGTTGCTGTAGTTGCTGTTGTTTCTGAGGTTTCTGTAGTTTCTGTAGTTTCTTTAGTTGCTGTAGTTTTTATAGTTACTGTAGTTGGTGTAGTTGCTGTAGTTGCTGTAGTTGCTGTAGTTTTTATAGTTACTGTAGTTGGTGTAGTTGCTGTAGTTGCTGTAGTTGCTGTAGTTTTTATAGTTACTGTAGTTGGTGTAGTTGCTGTAGTTGCTGTTGTTTCTGAGGTTTCTGTAGTTGCTGTAGTTTTTATAGTTGCTGTAGTTGCTGTAGTTGCTGTTGTTTCTGAGGTTTCTGTAGTTTCTGTAGTTTCTTTAGTTGCTGTAGTTGGTGTAGTTGCTGTAGTTGCTGTAGTTACTGTAGTTGGTGTAGTTGGTGTAGTTGGTGTAGTTTCTGAGGTTTCTGTAGTTGCTGTAGTTTCTGTAGTTGTTGTAGTTTCAGTAGTTGCTGCAGTTTCTTTAGTTGCTCTAGTTTCTGTAGTTGCTGTAGTTGCTGTTGTTTCTGAGGTTTCTGTAGTTGGTGTAGTTTTTATAGTTGGTGTAGTTGGTATAGTTTCTGTAGTTTCTTTAGTTGCTGTAGTTGGTGTAGTTTCTGTAATTGGTGTAGTTGCTGTAGTTGGTGTAGTGGTTTAGTTTCTGTAGTTGTTGTAGTTGCTGTAGTTGCTGTAGTTTCTGTAGTCGGTGTATGTAGATTAAATAGAATGATGTAATCATAGAGACCCGCAGTGCATGCATGTTATTACTCCCATGATGTAATATGGTGCCACTCTAACCATGGGCTCCGGCGATGTTTGTAATGGAGTCGACTCTATATCAAATGTTGTTGTGTTTATTCCTTGGCGTACTTCTTACTCTCCAATAACTCAATCAATATGGTGGCAGCCTCGCGGTCCTCTTAGCGAAATGGCTACTGCAGAAACTGGACAATTTCGACTTCTACTGCAATCGGATGTCAATTCGGGGAACGCTGTCATGAACGAACTGTCATGGCGACCGGACGCTAATTTCGTTGCTTCGTGAACGTTGCTTATTTTTGCTTGCTGTTCTGCTTAATATTTCTTCGCTCTGTCGCTATTTTGTTCACCATGCCAGAAACACGCAATTCCAAGTCTTCTGCCAGTTCTCCAGGCACCGGAGTTGAGTTTGTAACGAACTCTATGTTAAGTGAGATGCTTCAACTCCAGGAGAGGATGTTTAAAACTCTTCTGGATTCGCTCCTGAACAACTTTAACTCTCGACTTGATGCAGTGGTTGAATCCGTGGCTGATATTAAGACACGTCTAAACATCTGCCAGAAAGACACAAGTGATTTTAAAGTCAGCCTAGAATTCTCACAGAAAGAAATCGATGAATTCAAGCCATGTTTCACTAAACTTGTCGAGATTGAAGCTGATATCGATAATATTTACGATTCTATCGACGACCACATGGACAAATTAGAATATTTAGAGAACCAAAGCCGAAGGAACAACATCCGAATTGATGGGATACCAGAACAGGAGAATGAATCTTGGGACACTACAGCGGAAAAAGTCAAACAAGTCCTCACAGAGAAGCTCGATCTAGCTGGGGCACTCGGCATCGAACGCGCTCATCGTGTCGGTTAGGTTGTTGGTGCTGGTTCCAGAAGACGCCCTCGCACAATTGTTTGTAGGCTTCGCGACTGGAGGCAAAAGGATTCGATCATAAGAAGTGCAAGAAGAATTAAACCCGCTGGTTTATTTGTCAACAAGGATCTTGCGAAGGAAACCATGGAGAAGCGCGAAGAACAGAGGCCAAAAATGGAAGAAGCAAAACGAAATGGGACAATGGCTTACTTTGTTTTGGACAGACTAATTGTGAAAGATAGACCTGCTCAATCCAGATAAGCTCAGATAAGTTTTTTTGTTAAGTAAAAATGTCTGTAACACAATACTCACTTTCAGATGTACTGCCTTTTAATCATTTAGACGATTCTAGCTTTTCTCTGGCGCTCTATGAACTTCAAAATGCCCCGGTTCACTTTGATCCCGATAGATTTTTTATAAGTCAAACGTTTCTTTAACACAGTCGGACAGCCTTGACCCTGATATTAATTTTAACACAGGAGAGACGCCCTGCGACTATTTCATTGAAAATCAATGTAACGAAATGCTTATACACGAAAATTATTCTAGCGCGGATTTCTCTCTTCTACATCTTAATATTCGTAGCCTCTCACACAATTTAAACAGCCTGACTGATCTTCTATCAAGCTTGGACATTAATTTTTCTGTCATCGGAATTTCTGAGACCTGACTAAACAAATCTTCCCATTCGACCGATATCAAGGGTTTTAAGTTTCTTCACAAACATAGGCAAAATAGAATTGGAGGTGGGGTAGGGCTGTATGTCTCCAACGATCTAGAGTTCAAGCTTCGAGAAGATTTGTCCATCAGTAAATAAATAAATGTTGACATTGTAGAATCACTATTTATTGAAGTGACAAGACCTCGGGAAAAGAATATAATTGTTGGTATTGTGTACAGACCTTCCAATCAAAGAATTGACGATTTCGTGTCTACAAACAATGAATTATTAGATAAAATCTCTAGAGAGAACAAAATATGCTTCCTTTTGGGGAATTTCAATGTTAATTTAATGAATTACCAACATCATCACCTTACAGGCCAATTTTTAGATGGAATGTACTCTAATATGTTTTTTCCTTTGATTACACGTCTCTCTCGAATTACCTCTCATACCGCTACGTTAATTGACAATATTTTTGTGAATAATTTTTTTGAGTGTTCGAGAAGCGGCTTATTATTTACTGATATTTCCGATCATCTACCCGTCTTTTCAATCCACTCGGATAACACGTTAGTAAATCGATGTCGACAAGATCCCGTTTTTATTAGAGACAAGAACCCGGATAACATTCCTTCTTTTGTTGAAAAACTAGAACGTGTCGATTGGTCTCCGCTTCAGGATTGTGACGACAGATGTGACGAGCCAAATACTGCGTACAACCGCTTCCTTGATTTGTATACAGAGATATATAATGACTGCTTCCCTCTCAAGAGGGTAACTCGTAACCAAAGGAGCTTTAAAAAACCGTGGTTAACGAAAGCTCTTCTTAAATCTATCAAAAGGAAGAATAACCTTTATAAGAAATATCTTCGTGTTCCATCAATGGTCAATGCTTCGCTTTATAAAACGTACAAAAACAAACTGAATCACACCTTGCGCTTGGCTAAGCGTTTGTATTATGAGAAGAAACTGCTAGATGTTAAATCAAATACCGATGCCACTTGGAAAATTCTAAATGAAGTCTTTTAAAATAGAAAAATGTCAAAGCCTCAAGTAAATACAGTGTTTAGATCAGATGATCTAGAAATCGCTGATCCGGCAGAAATCGCTAATAGGTTTTCAGTTACTTCTCCAGTATTGGTCCTAACCTTGCAAAAGAAATTCAGTCTCCTCCGCGGTGCTCGCCTAAAGAATTTCTATCCGGATCCTTCCGAGAATCAATCTTATTTAACCCAACAACAAAAGATGAAATTATCACCATTGCTCAATCTTTTGCTTCCGGAAAGACCGCTGGCTATTATAGTATCCCAATGTTTATAATTAAAGAATCCATCCAGATTATTTCAGAGCCTCTGGCTCACATTATGAATTTGTCAATTGCTTATGGTATTGTTCCAGATCAAATGAAAATAGCTCGTGTAGTACCCCTGTTTAAAGCTGACGACTCATCGTTGTTCACCAACTATAGGCCTATTTCAATTCTACCTAGCTTTTCCAGATTTCTTGAGAGAATCATCTACAGTCGGATACTTGATCATTTGACTAATTTACGTATTCTCTGTGATAATCAGTTCGGTTTTAGGAAAAATCACTCTACCGTTCTTGCTTTGATTGATTTGCACGATAAAATTTCGTCTGCTTTGGATAATGGTGAATTAGCGGTTGGCGTCTTTTTAGATCTCTCTAAAGCTTTTGACACAGTTAATCATTCGATAAACTTGAACACTACGGCATACGTGGCTTGGCCCTGAAATGAATAAAGAGCTAATTTTCAAACAGACTTCAATTTGTTGAATACAACGGTCATGTTTCTTCACGTACCAATATTTCGTGTGGTGTTCCACAAGGTTCTATATTAGGACCTTCATGTTTTCTGCTTTACATCAACGATAATATATATATTTAGCCAAGCCGAAAAGCGGAGCTCCAAAACCATTCTTTTTTTACTGGCATTTACATATAGTCTGCTTGTCATATAACCCATCTGACCTCACTCAAGCTACAGACCTAATACTGTAAAAAATAGTATGGAAAGGTGATCTGAGCCAGTGGCACAGTGGATTTGGACCCCCCCTAGATTTTTTTTTTGCACCCTCCAGTCCAGATCTGCTTGTGGTTCAGATTTGGACCTCCTAGTCCAGAACTGCTAGAAGATATAAACCCCCTTTTACAGATTTGGACCCCCACCCCTCCTAAAAACAAGCGTTCTATTGAGTAAGGTAATAAAAATACCTTTGCAAATTGAGTTTAGAGATGTTAAAAAGCAAAATAAAAATATTGAGGTAGGTTTTTTTAAATAATCTTTAATACTTTGTGTAAAAAAGAACCTGCAATGCTAGTTTGCATCTATAAATTTTTTAAACAAAACATTTCTTAACATCTTAGAGCAATACCTAAGGACAGGTCTGTTTCCCCGTTCAAATGTAGGCTACTTAGTTGTGGTTTAGAGCCACTAGAAATTGGTGGAGAAGCCTGGTGAATGCTATTTTGAATCAGTATCCGACATCAGATATATAGTGATTCAGATCATCACTTCATAATGAATGTAATTTCAGTTATCCAAAGCCTCCCATGAGACAGTTGGAAATCAGAAATTGTGTATCCTCTGGATATATGTATGCCTCAAAAAAATTATGAAAGAAAGATACATGGAAATCAATAAAAATATTTAGATGATATGCATTAAGACCAAGATATTTCTTTTGATCAGTTACTTGTTGACCTTGCTATCGCAAAAACCTGCTTGCTGACATTAAGCTCATCAATCAATGCACCTACAGTGTTTTCAAAAAGAAATCCAGCTGCTCTTCTGGCCAGCCAAGTGCAAGACTAAGCAACTTGATAATAAAATATTGGGCATTTGGTTGATATCACTATCAAGGTAATTAACAATGTAGTATGAGGATTTAAGGTAATGATTCACCAAAGCAAAAGTGCTGGAAATCCGTGTTAGCCATCTTAACTTGATCTTCTATTTTGCAAGAAAGGTAAGGACTAGTCCCACATTTCTCCATGTACATTTGAAATTGTACAACATACTTCAACAAACATCAAAAATCCCATGATTAAACATTAGTGCCAAATGTCATCCAAACATACCACAAGATTGGTGTGACCAGCTATGAATAAAATTAATTGAAAGACTGCATGCAGGAGAAGGAAGTCCAAAGGATGTGTACATTGATGAGAAAGAGCCTACTTTAAGTTTAATTTTAAGTTTTAAGTTTAATAATACTTTGTCATGTGAATACATCTAAATTGATACAAAAAAAAGTGCATGACTGGAGAATAATTGGGAGAAAGTAAATTCCCATGCAAAGAATATTATCTAATACAGTAATAGCCCACGTATAAGAATCTGGGTTTTAAGAACCTGTTAGGCTAAAATTTTCATTTTAAGCCCCCTCCACATAGAAACCTATTAAGGCTTAAATTTTAAGTTAGGTTCTTATCAGTGGGGTTGCTGTAAAAGTGTAAAGGCAGAAACTGCTGAATGAGTTTCTTTGTTATGTTTTGTTTAGGACATATACTGTACCTGCAGTGAACTGCCTATAGGCATTTCTCTATGGTACAAATAAATGATTTATACTGTATTATGAGATGAAATTTATCATATATATAGTATATTCAGATAAAATTCATATGAAAATATAAGAACCTATTTTAAGAACCTTGGTAGCCTAAATTTGCTTTAAGTACCATTTATATAAGAACCTATTTAGGCTAAATTGGAAAATTCAGGTTCTTATATATGGGCTATTACCGTATTGCACATTCTAAAAACTAAGAGGTGAAATTTAAACGTGGCCCAAAGCTAACCTAATCAAATTAAATCGAATAATTGTCTCTTATAAGTCACCCCTGCTTTGAGATTGACACTAGAAATAAAGAAGTAAAATTGAAATACAATCCAAAGCTAACCTAATTAAATTACATACTTGTCACTCACAAGCTACATCTGATTTAAAATTGACACAAATAATGTAATAGATAGGACTGAAAACTGCTTAAAGAAGGTGCATGCATGATGTTCGATGGAACACCATTCCAGTCTGGTATGTAGCGATTATAAAAAGAAAAGCTGAAGGCCAAGCCTAGAATCGGAGCTGCACACTCTCACCGAGCAACTTCGCATTTCTTTATTTGGGCCAATTTAATTTGTGTCCAAAACAATTGAGCAGCAGCAGGGAAAACGAAGAGTTTTCGATAGCAAACGTTTGCAAAAAAATACAGACATTCGTGAGTCCTAACTACTTTCAGATGAAAGCGTAACGGAATTCAGAGCGGATAAAAAAACACTACAAGCGAACAAAGTACGATGCGAGTGTTTTGCTGGAAGAAGGAGAAGGTGGAGAAAGTAAACAAGACCAGCTTGTAATAAAAATCGCTTGTACTGATTAATCTAGAAAAATCGGCATTTATTTTGACATAAATGCCCGTAGAAAAGACCATAAAGGGTAAAAACTGATCGTTAAGAAGTCAACAGGAATTGACCGCGGTTCAGAAACAACAGAACAACAAACATAAGTATTACAAGAAAACAAAGCACAATACGAATATTTCTTCGAAGATTCTTGGAGAAGGTGGAGAAATTGGACAAGTAACAAATATTGCTTAGCAATTTTGACATAAATGTCCGTAGAAAAGACAAAAAAGAGGTCCACACCTGATCGTTTAGAGCAGTCAACAGGAATCACTGAGGCAGCAATCACTCGGAACGCGACAAAGCTGAATAATAGCGCCATTCCCCACAAAATCTTTCCTTGGCTGACACAAAACGCTAAAGACCTTTGATAGTTTTACTGGTACTTCCCATGTCTTCCGAAAAACCTTCTTCAATTAATGATTCTCAGTGGCAAAGCGTCATCCAGTTAACGAAGAAAGCGCTTGCCAAACCACACCAGCATTTCTCTCGCAGACCCGTCCACTATAACATTTATCAAAGCCAGCCCAGCCAGTCAACCCATTTCGGTGTTTTTAACATCCAAACGCTGATTTTTAACGGTTCAAACAAATTAAGACGACATGTTTATAGACGGCGAAACTTAATATTGTTGTTTACAGGCCGGCTTCGACGAAGATCTCTAACGAGTGAAGCGCGCTGGTCTTTGACATTTTTGACAGCATTTTGAAAACTTTATGTCAGATTTTGAGACGTGCACATGCACATGCATTTGATCGGCTTTTTTTCTATTTTTCTTTTTTACCTCGAGCTTGAGTTTCCGCCTTTAATCCTTAATTTTACGAGGACTCATTGTGATTACGTGTTATTAAAATAAGGGCAAACGTTTCTTAACTCTGTTGAGGTACCAAGATCGAAAAACAGTCAGCCAAGCCGAGTAAAAACACTCGTTCGCTTGCAAAGAAAATAACGTAACAAAAACAAACAAACAATTCAACTACTTCCTTGCGTCCAAAACTAGTACAGATGATTGTTATATATATCCATTCGAGAGAAAAATACAAGTTTCATTCCTGAACAAAAGTAACAACGATTAAACCAAATGTTAAGCTTCTATTTATTTAATTTACCTCACTGTCCTGCGCTGTGTTGTAGAGGTTTCTACCACTTGAAAATATGTAAGTTTCAGCAAAGTAAAAACAAGCATCCGCAAAAATAGCAAACGGTTTCTCCAAAGAAAGAGCTTTTTCCACAGAGTTTGAGCTACTCGTTCCTCCCATTAAGACAGGTGAACTGTTAAGTGACCTTTCTTAGTGAGATACAAGATGCCGCGGTAAAGGTATTACGAGCCGCAGAAAGCGGGCGAAAAATTAAGCCTCGATTTGGTTTGGGTGTCCCACACCTGGCTTGAGCCTGCGATCAAATCGAAAGCAAGTACCTGGTCAGCGGTCAACTTAAAAAAAAACAGCTGACCTCGATGAGGTCTTAACTTGAGCCCGCGATATGGTCACGTGACACTGGTCAGCGGATACCTTGTTTTGACATGTGTCAATTGGCTATAAGATGGATGTCCAGTATCAAAGATGGACACTGGGTGTACGCTGTAAACGAGCTGGTCAGCTGCTGGGTCAGGTGGAGTATGGCCGCCATGTTGGATTATTATGATTATTATTAGGATATTATTAGTTATTGGGCAACACCACCGTCGTCGTCGTCGTCGTCGTCGTGCGCGCCCACGAGCAATACCGCTAGCCATTTTTACCATGAGAAAAGCAGTTGACGGGTTTCTATAGGTATGGTGCTCCGCTATAAGCAATGCATCTACACAGAAGCATATAACCTTGAAGCGATTAGGTCTGTCGCAAAGCTGGGGTTTATTAGCGCGCGAGATTAGCCAATCAGAATTTACTTCCTAATATGGATACTCGACATCCTTGCGTGATCGTACAGGGAAAAGCTGCATCGCAATGTAAACAAATGTCAACAATGCATTGTAAAAGAAAATTACAGTTTGTTGAGGTCAGGTTTGACCAAAGTGGGACGCTTATTCCATCTAAACGCCCTAGAGTGACTGCCAACGGACACCCCAAAGGCAACTTCGCGAAATTAGGAAAAGAACAGCGCAGGGAATGTGAAATTGAAAGCGCTTTAAGTTCATGTAACGATCCGAGCGCAAATGATCAAGAATATTTGTCATTCCGGCAGCGAGGATATCGTTTTATCGCTCCGCGACCAGCCCAGCTATGTGCAGAAAATAACCACAAGATGGCTAGTAACACCGTAAATGTCCTTCAATCGGAGAACTCAAACGTAGCCGGGAACGAAACGCCAACAAAGTCATCATGTATGCCGATCCATTCCGCTCATTCAGATGTATCCGATGATTGGATTCAGCGAGTCATAAAAATTATCTCTCGCAAAGCTCCAGGATTTCAATTCACATTGTGGAAGGCTGGTCACGGTGAAGTATGTATGGTTTCAAAAACTGACTTGTCTGGGTACGATCCTAACTTGGTGTTTGCGAGTGGTTGTGCTCCGGTGTGTTTACATGTTTCCTCGGATGGGAACTACGCCATTAAAGTACTCTTTCGTGATGCATTTAAAGGCACATTTAAGGATGAAGATGATTTTGCCTCTCTCCTTGATGTTATGAACAACTACAAAATTTGTCCTGGCCTGAAAACGCCACCAGAGGTCAACTCGGCTTTGAAACGGGCATGGGGTTTTCCCTTCCAAAGAGCGGACAGCCATAAATATTTGCTGTTACACCTACCTGGCAACAAAAAGCAAGTGCCTGGCTCCGCCCTCTTTGATGTATGTACGAATTGCAAGAAACTTTACCGGAAACTGAATAATATCGCGAAGAAACGTCGAAGTAACCGAAGAAATCGTGTGCTAAAGCCTTCAACGTGTAATTGGAAGTTCTTAAGCCCGAAAAGTGCGAAGAAAAGACTGCGTAACTTAACGGCGGATGCTCGACGACTAACGAAGGAGGTGGAAAGAAAAAATCACAGATGAGCACTCCAATGTGTTGCAAAACATGTCAGATGGTTATAACTTCTTTGTTGGCTGGGCTGACTATGCCTGGGCACAACTATTAGGTATGATTTGCATTCTTTAAAAAAAATGAAATGTCCATTGTGACAGTTCTCTCGTTGACAGATTGCCTGTTTGGGATCTATTCTACACTCCTCTATAATATATTAATTTCCAGCTTCTATTTGCTCCTTAACGCACACCATTAATATTTATTGGTAGAGTGATTGTTACGAGACAAACATAAATGGACAGCCTTAAGAAGCAATGTACAATGTATGTACTTCACACTTGTTTTTTTTTCCAAATCATTTGACAATTTACAGAACCAAACTTGACTGCTTCCAACCAAAAAGGGTTTCTTGCATGGCAAGTAACATTTCTTCAATCATATTATTCAATATTTATTGTTTATTTTGACCAAATAAATGTCAAAGCAATTGATATTTCATCATAACCGTTTTAATGGCAGAGGCAAGTTTAATGAGACTTAAAAGTCCAAATATCAACAACTCATTATTAAGAAGCTTGCTAGGTAATCCTAGTCTCCTTTGCAGCTGTTATTTGGGTCGTCATGCAACGCTCCTCCCGCTAATGGCTGCTCACTTGAGCTTTGCATTCCTTTCCCTCAAACTGACCAATAAGGAGCAGGCTTCCATTTTCTAGAGACCTGGTCCTAGTCCTTGTCTTGTTGTGTTTTTGGCGGCAAATATAACAAGAAATATGATTGGCACAGCTGCCAAGGATTACATGCATTTTATTGGTTCTCGATAACAGAGGGAAAGGAATATAGATCTCAAGTGAGCAGCCGTTGGTGGGGAGGAGTATTATGTGACAACCCTAATAACGGCTGCGAAGGAGACCAAGGTAATCCAAGCTACACGAAGAAGAATTTGAAAGTACAACAGAAATAATTTCATGTCAAACTTTTTCCCTCTTGTTATTTAATTTTTTTCCAAAATTAGAAGCCACTACCAAACCTTTTTACTGTCCCTACAGACATGGGATTTAACAAGACTAATGTATTATGGCTTCACGGAGTTCTGCGAACACTTCATAAGTAACTTCCCAGGCTACTACATATGGCCTCTCCGGTTAAATGGAAGTGCACTTGAAACAATATTCAGTCAGCTGAAATTCAGCATGAATGGCCAGTTGTCCAGTGTCAACTATTCAGCAGCCCTCACAACACTGAAGCTAAAACGACGCATTCATGGGTGGAGGGGAAAGTTTGTTTACAGAAAGACACCATTATATGTAAGAGAAATTTCACTTAAGAGAAAGTAGTATTCAAGTTTAGAGAAAGATATCTTTCATGCAGTGTATAATCATTGTAGCCTAAACAATGAATTGATAAGAAAAATGTTTTCATCATCTTGGAATAAAAAAGGTACATGTATCTTTTGCATAAACAAACACCAGAGTCAGTATTATTGTACAATTCATTTTATTAGTAGGCCACATGCAAAAAGTGATGTAAATATGAGCAAATTAGTTGTAAACATATTCGTATAATTGAGGTACGATGTACGTACATGCAGTTATACTGTTAGGACCTGAGTAAGAAAAATGGTACACATATGCAGTTATAATAACTTGAGTAAGAAATGTTTTCAATAAAACAGTAACAAGTATTTTATTATGTAACAATTTGCTTCTTGTAACAATATAAAAAAGAACCATAACAATTGAAGATTGTCAGCATCAATTATTAAAATCATTAAAGAGTTTCCCCAAAGGTATGTTGCAGTACATGAAGACACATTATTGCAATGGGTAACAAATGGTTAACTCTCAACATCATGACATATTCTACTAACGTACCCTGTCTGTCATACTACTCTGTCTACTACTCCACTCATAACTACACTAACATGATGTCTAGAGTTTATTTCTAAGCTGTTAAATCACAACTACAATTCCCTAGTGGTTTGGAACTCTCTCTTTCATACCATAAATCTGGATTTCTTACTCATACACAGACACACATACTTCGCAGAAATGCATGATTAAGGTTAAGCGATGATGAGAAACATTTGACTCTTCAAATTACACAAAATGTAAACCCAAACAGTTCCACTCTCATCTTGTGATATAGAAAATATTTTCAGGGAAAAAAAGACTAATATTCTGTGGTTAATGTCTTAAATGCATCTTCTGATTAGCTGGCAACCTTCAGCTTATTCCTTAACATAACTTGTCTGTCCTGTGTTTGTCTCTCATGATGTTCCTCAAGACATTTCTGTGCTCTAACAAATTCATTGCATCTGATGTTGAACATTTTGCGTAACAGTCTATTGTAAAGATCTAATTTCATACTTGGGGAAATTGTAATACCATGGCATGTCAGTGCTTCATAAAATTTCCGCTTTATGCCACTGTCACTCATCACCTGTTGTTCGGCAACCTGTATCAGCCAATTTAATTATCAGTAAAAAATCATAAAACAATGGTAATACTTCTACTAACAATGAAGGCATTTTGAAGAACCAAGATCACGCAAATATCTTGCACCTGCAAAATGTGTTGGTGTGTTGCAGAAGAGTTCCACTTACTGCAGCTGTAAAAAGGTAAGGTGCTACCAATAAAAAAAACCATATAACCACATTTGATGACAAGAAGCATATGCCTCTGTGCTAACCTACTGTATTCAGGTACTGATTGGTTTCCAATTTTTGAAAATGCAAAGGGGTTATGCACCAGTCAAAGTAAACCCTGAACTCCCCCCCCCCCTCCCCGCCCCCCACCACCCTGGGATAAAGGTGGGGAATGGTTCTGAATACTGTACAAAAATTAACAAATGTCCCACCATATGGATTAATATTTTGTGGACAACAGCACACGTCCCACCCTCTAGCTGCCCTGTTGGATTCGAACAAATCCCTACTAATGCTCCACATCCCCCAAGACAAGAATGACAAACAAAACAAATGCCCCACATCCTTGGGGCACAAAGAGCTGCCAATGAGGTGATAACTCCCCACCAAAGCCCCACTTATGCTGGGTTGGGGTTTAAACTGACTGGTGCATTAATATCTCAAAGGGAAATACTGTGAAATGAAGTTAGGAACGGAAATAATGCTATTGATACTCAGATGCTTGTTAACAGACCTAGGGGTGATATCTTGCTTAAGTCTAAACTAACCTTGAAGAGTCTTCTGCCAAACAACTAATATCCATTTTGATTCTCAACCTTTCCGAATATACTTGCGTAAATTTCCGCAGGAAAGAAATAAGTTCCATCTTTAAAACAAGTAAGTTTCCTTCGTCAAGACTGTACAGAAAATTGGGGATGTTTGTCTTTTCGTGATCCTCCATTTTCTCAAGAGCGTCAATTTCCATGCATATCATATTCTTGAGACTCTGTTTAGATCTCGAAAGTTCTATGGCAATTTGTCGCAAACGTTTTTTCAGTTTCAGTGCCGCCGCAGAACCTAGCTTTAAAAGCGAAACATCGTCCTCAGAAATGTTAATACTCTCTCTAGCAACCATGACTGTACATGAAACTGTAGCTTCCTGACTCTCCCTCACAAACTTAAAACCAGCGATCACAACACTCTCCAGAATACACGACACTATCTCTTTGCCGCGCGATGGAACCGCCTTCACTATTTCCTCCACATCTCCGTTAGCTAGCACCTGCCTGACAAATTCATACCACCTCACCTGTATTAAGGCATGCTTGTCAAACGAACCCTTAACTCTTTCGGAAAATAGATCAAAGAAATGATCATTACAACGCTTCACCAAACCACGAAACGGTCCACTCGCCTCCAGCACATCCACATTTGCGGCCGTATTGGAATTAAAAAAAAAACTGAAGTTTGCTCTAGCCTCTCTGAATATCCTTTCAACCAAAGTCTCCTCCGGGAGCGCTTTCCCGGTTAGGCTAATGGATTTTATTTTTGCTCTGGAGAGCTTTTTGACGGACTCTGCGAGCTGCCGCCATTTTTTCCAAATGAATCTTTATTCCATATTTGGGCTAAAATGCATCTGTGCTTCTGAATGGTCGGCTAATAAACCCCAGCTTGTTTCGTAACATAACAGGGCAATTTAGACGCTTCGAGGTTATATGCTTCTGATCTACATTATTACAATTGATCTTATTTGCTGATGATACCAACGTTTTTTTGTCTCATAAGGATGCAGATTGCTTGGCTAACATCCTGAATACTGAGTTAAATAAGTTTTCAATTTGGTTCAGAGTTAACAAGCTCTCATTAAACCCTAAAAAAGCTAAATTTATGGTATTTAAACCAAGTCAAAAACGTACAAATCATGATATTCAGCTTTTAATAAATGACCATAAACTTGATCAGGTAGAAAACAGTTTTCTTGGGAGTAATCCTAGATGAAAATTTAAATTGGAGGTCCGAAATCTCACATGTGGCCAACAAAGTCTCTAAGTCTATTGGAATAATTCGCAAATCTAGTCTCTACCTGTCGACAAAATCTTTACGAACATTATATTTTTCATTAGTCTATCCATATCTTTTTTACTGCAACTTAGTATGGGCCTCTACTTACAGAACTAACCTTGTTCGTCTTGTAATTCTACAGAAACGAGTGGTGAGAACTATAGCTAAAACCAATTTCTATGCACATACTGATCCAATCTTTAAAAATCTTGGTATTTTAAAATTTGATGACATACACCTATTACAACTAGGTTTATTCATGCACTCCTTTCAAAACCGTACTCTTCCTTTAAAATTCGATTGTAAATTTACCTTACAGAGCCAAATTCATTCGTATCATACAAGAAACTCTCATTCATATCGTTTGCCTTTTTGTCGGACTAATATCAAACAATTTTCCGTTTTTTACCAAGGACCTAAATTTTATAACTCCTTAAATTCTGATATCGTCAACTCGTCCTCTCCTGTCTCCTTTAAGAAAGCACTTAAGGCGTTTATTTGTAATAACTATTACTAGTTTTAGATATAATGTGATTAAGTATTAACTTTATTTGCAGCTTGTAACCTATTGTAATTGTATCCGTCGTCATGTTCTTCTTCTTTTTTCAAAATTTCATCTTGTAAAAAAATAACTGAGGAGGCCTAATTAACAAGCTCCATAGTTTCCTTTAGGTCTGTACGGGTCCGCAAATGATCCCAGGACCGCAAATGATCCCGGACCGCAAATGATCCCCAAATTGGACCGCAAATGATCCCGGACCGCAAATGATCCCCGTATTGCACCATGTTGGGCCGCAAATGATCCCGAACAAAAAATAAGGAATGGCGTGGATGGTGAAATGGTATGGATAGGGAATTGGCATGAATTGCGATTATTTTAATCAAAGCCTTAAATCATGGCTCACAACTATCATCATCTGATTAACTTTAAAAGGTAAACGTAGTCATACAATTTGTACAACTGATGTGAAGCAGTCAATCAGTGTTATCACACCAGGATCCAAACCTATCTCGCTTTTCCTTCCGTCTTTAGAGATCTTTGTGTTTTTTCTTATCTCTAGTAACTCCAAGAACGTTCACAAATGATACCAATGAAATAAGAACAAGACAGTTTAGCCATATTTTCCGAACGCGTGGGAGTCACAGCTCACACGACGGTGACAAGTTTCGGATGATCTTTGACCCCTGCTCTGCTCCGATTTCAACCACATCACCGCGTTTCTCGCCTGCCACAGGCCAGGGGGCTGATCCCATGAATGTGAGAAAGAAACACTTTTAGTATTCTGGGTACAATTTTAAATGAGAGTGCTCAGTGAACAAGACTTTTATTTCAAAAGATAACGAAATCAATTGCGGAATTTTTCAGTTATTTCTTTACGGGTATGTGTGTATGATAATTCTCCGTTGTATTTGTGATTATACAATTGCATTATACTAGCCAGGGACCAGGCTCCGCAGTGGTGTTAAGGAGCGAAAAGAAGTAACGTGGCCAAAAAAAATCGGCGAGCGAAGCGAGCCGAGCGGGGGACTGGCGGCTCGCTTCGCTCGCCGATTTTTTTCGCCACGATCCTTCTTTTTCGCTCCTTTAAAATCCCACTCGGAGCCTGTTTCCAGGCTAATTTATACATGCTCGATTTTCACTGAAATCGGGCACGTGCACCGAAGCGTTTATCATATACCCGACAGAAATGAAATCTGATTAAGCATGTTCTCGAACGTCCTGGGATGTACAACACAATAAACAGAAGACATGAAGCGAAACTCGCAGTCCACGATCACAACAAGTGTCTTTGCAAAATCAATTACTGTACTATGCGGCCGGCGTCCTGAAATCAACAAACAGACAGAACGTCACGCAAGACCACCGATTTTCCACTAAAACGAAAAAAAAAAAAAAAAAAAAAAAAAAAAAAAAGAAAAGAAAAGAAAAGGAACTATGGAATAATTCTCATAAATAATTCTCATTTTGTGTGTCTTTTTTATATAAATCCATGCCATTCCTTATTTTTTGCTCGGGATCATTTGCGGTCCAATGTGGGGATCATTTGCGGTCCGGGATCATTTGCGGTCCATTTTGGGGATCATTTGCGGTCCGGGATCATTTGCGGTCCTGGGATCATTTGCGGACCCGTACAGGTCTCCTCGCCATTGTAACTTCTATCCATTCTATCTTTTTTGTTTTCCTTATAATAACGCTATTTATGGTTTGGCAAATAAATAAATAAATAAAAATAAAAAATAAAAAACGTGTCGGAAAACTTCTAACGGTGGAAACAGCAAGTGGAGGTCTACTTAGAAGCTTCTGGCGTATCGGAGAAAGACGGTAACGTTCAAACTGCCATTTTTTTTAATTGTGCAGGACCTCATGTTCTCGAAGTTTATGATAATCTCGTATTGGGTGACGCTCGTGATAAAAATAAGCCCGACAAAATCTTACAAGTGCTAGAGAGATACTGTAACCCGCGCGCTAATGAAGTCATCGAGTCTCACAGATTCTGAAGCATTCCTTATCAAGAACTGTTCGACAAATTCTTACGGAACTTAAAACGAGAGTGGCCGCCTGCAACTTTCAAGAGGGGGATCGGATGTTGAGGGACGAAATAATTCTTACGGTGACTGCATGGAAAGCTACAAGAAATGCTCCTCAGGACGGTGGACAGCCTAACACTCGATAAAGTGGTGAAAATCTGCAGAGCTTTTGAGCAATCACACAGGAAAGTCAAAGAATTTAGAGAAAGTGTCTCTCTTTCCAGTTCACCGACTGAAGTAAACAAAGTCACTCAAGGCTCTGACACGAGAATGCCTAGAAGTAGGAAACCCCCTCAGCCAAACAAAACTCCAAGCAAAAGGAACGAAAGATTGAAGTTCGACTGCAAATACTGTGGTTACAAGCATGAGAAACAACGAGACAAATGTCCAGCATGGGGCAAGGTGTGTGAAAAATGCAAAGGCCTCAATCACTTCAATTCTAAATGTAAGAAAGTACATGCAGTCACTCAGTCACTAGCCTCCTTCGCAGCCGTTGTTTGTGTCGGTCCTATTCTCCCTCCCCACCAACGTCTGCTGAACCGAGCCGGACATTCCATTCCAGGAACTGACCAATCACATAGCGGCTTTTAAATTTCCGTGCTAAGTTCCCGTGGCCTCTTCGTGACCGTTGTTTGTCAGACACAATGGGAATGGAATGCTTATGGCAATAAGTAATAGGAAAGACAGCATTACTGCCACACTAGTTGTAAATGAGCTTGATGTCAAATTCCAACTTGACGGTGTCGCCAATGTTAACACTATCTGTCAAAAGCATGTAAGGCAACACCAAGTATCGCCCACATCTGTACGCCGTAACATGTGGAACAAAACTAATCTGAAACCCCTAGGGGAAACTCTCATGAAAGTTAAGAATCCTCGCACTTGCACAGAAGTTTATTGTGGTTCTAAATGGATTTACAAACCTGTTAGGTTTTAACACCATTCAGGAACTTCGTTTCATAACCATAAACAAAGATCAGTTTATCTCTCAAGTATCTACCCCACTACTTGGCGATATGGGCGAGACCACCCTCTGAATTGATGAAAGTGTTACACCTAAAGTACTTCCTTGTAGGAAAATCCCCATTGCAATTCAAGATGTGGTAAAGGAAGAATTAGACCGACTGGTAAGCAAAGGCGTTCTGGTTCCTGTGACCGAACTAACTGAATGGGTCAGTCAAATGGCTATCGTCCACAAGCCCAATGGTAAACTGCGCATATGCATTGATCCCCAGCCTCTAAATGCAGCACTCAAACGTGAACATTACAAACTGGCAGTACGTGATGACGTACTTCCAAAGCTTAAAGATGCCAAGTTATTTAGCAAACTTGATGTGAAAGAAGCGTATTGGCATGTTCGAGAAAGACGCCTTAGCTGTGTTATATATATGGTCTGCAGCGATTTGACCAGTATGCCTATGGTCGACCCGTGACGGTGGAGAACGACCATAAACCCCTCGCAGCAATACTACTGGCATCATGATGCGTTACAACCGATATGATGTCAACTTCGCGTTCGTCAAAGGTACCTGTCTACACATTGCTGACACGCTAAGCAGAGCTCACCTGGACTCCGTCGAAGGTAACCAGGATGACCGTGCCCGAATCATGAACATCACCGCATTTGCTGACGTCCCTGATAAGCGTCTAGATGAGATAAGGGATGCATCTTTGCGTGACACCAACCTACAAATAGTAGTCCAGTTAGTCCTGGAAGGATGGCCACAAGACAGGCACAATACTCCCTCTTGTGCTTTACATTATTTTGATGTGCGTGATTCACTAAGTGTAACTAATGGCATTCTAGTAAAGGGAGAAGCAGTAGTGATCCCCTCTCAACTGAGAGCGTCCGTCAAGAAACGCCTCCATAGTGCTCATCTAGGCTGTGACAGTATGCTACGTCGAGCAAGAGGCACTGTGTTCTGACCTGGCATGGCTGGTGATTTCAAACAGTTAGCTGATTCATGTGAAACCTTCCAAGAAATGAAACCACGAAACACTCAAGAACCACTGTAACAACACAACCATGGTGATGGGCCATGGCAGAAAATTGGTCTTGACCTATTTGAAATCGCTGGGAAACACTACTTAATTGTAGTAGACTATTACTCTAACTTTATAGAGATTGATCTGCCAACAACCCTGACAAGTGCCCGTACCATAACACTCCTCAAGAAGCATTTTTCCCGGCATGGTATTCCAAGAGTGATCGTGTCTGACGGAGGCCCTCAAATTGCCAGTCAAGAATTCAATTCGTTTGTCATGAATTGGGGTATTTCTCACATTATCTCATCACCAATGCATCAGCGTGCAAATGGCAAAGCAGAATCGGCCGTTAAGATCATGAAACATCTTCTTATAAAGACTTACAACGATGGAGGTGATCCATACGAAGCAATGCTAGATAGAACAATGGAACACCCATCGTCAAGACACAGGTCTGAGTCCAACAGAAATGATGTTTAACCGCAAAACGCAAAGTTTCTTACCTAGTATGGATAGCAGCCCAAAGAAGTGTGAAGAACCATCATGACCGTAGACCACGCAAACTCTCAGAACTTAACGTTGGACAACGCGTATTCTTTCAGCATGTGGAAGGAAAAAACTGGAAATTTGGCAAAGTAACCACGATCTTAGGCCCTAACACTTACTGGGTGGAAAATTGGATGGAGACAAGTATCGCAGAAATCGTGTGCACATGAGACCCACTAAAGTCGTTCGAAATGCTTGTGACAAATCTCCCGTTGTTGTGTATCGCACTCCTGATCAACAGTCAACGTCGCCTCTACCCACAGCTGACTGTGCCTCAGCTACTATGAGTGAGCCGAAAAAACATCAGCCATGTAGTGATCAAGAAGGAACAACTCCTATTGAAAGTCGTGGACACTCATTAAGTATAAATAGGCCGAGACGTGAAATCAAGCCACCTATTCGTTTCAAGGACTATATGTGTAAATAGACACTGCTGATCAATCGAACTGTTTTAATCAGAAACATAATGTTCAAACTTTCATATGGTTGTCATTCATAAGGTGGACATCTTCAGTGAAAGATTCAACCTTCATGTTTCACTAGGAACCAAGGCTACGGGAAATCTTGCTTTTCATTTTCTTAAAGAAGAAGGGATGTTGATTAAACAGAATGATGTAATCCTACATATCCGCAGTGCATGTATGGTATTACTCCCATGATGCAATATGGTGCCACTCTCACCACGTGCTCGATGTTTTTAATAGCGTGGACTCTCCATTAAATGTTGTCGTGTTTATACCTTGCCGTACTTCTTATTCTCCACCCAACTCAATCAACAGTGTAGTTTCTGTAGTTGCTGTAGTTGGTGTAGCTCATGTAGTCGCTGTAGTCGCTGTAGTTGTGTAGTTGGTGTAGTTGCTGTAGTTGGTGTCGTTAGTGTAGTTGCTGTAGTTGTTGTCGTTAGTGTAGTTTCTGTAGCTGGTGTAGTTGGTGTAGTTTCTGTAGTTGCTGTAGTTGGTGTAGTTTCTGTAGTTGGTGTAGTTCGTGTAGTTGCTGTAGTTGCTATAGTTTCTGTAGCTGGTGTAGTTGGTGTAGTTTCTGTAGTTGCTGTAGTTGGTGTAGTTCATGTAGTCGCTGTAGTTGCTGTAGTTGGATTAGTTGCTGTAGTTGGTGTCGTTAGTGTAGTTGCTGTAGTTGGTGAAGTTATTGAGCGCAGCGAAAGAGTGAGTTTTGCAAAGTTTTGCAACGAGTGAATAAAAATCCGTCAGTACAAAGCACTTTCTATGCTGTAATTTGTTTATTATATATATAACGAGAATTAAACATATTCTTGAAATCAATTTTATTTTTCCCGATACCATAAGCTTACAAACAGAATAGCCAAAAATTCAAGACTGATCTAAAAGGCCGTGCTTAATAAAAAGACAAATCCGGTTTCCAGTCCAGTAACAAGTAGACAAAGAGCCTACACAAGCTCAAATATCAGTTCCCATGCAGAATAAGTGAAAAATACCGGAGAATTCGTAAATACAAAGTGTAACATCTTTTCGCTTGTCCCTAATCACCGTCAGATTCAATCATGTAATGGCGGCGCTTCGCGCTGTGCAAAGACAAATTTTGACTCTGTTAACCTACTCTGTTTATTGAAATGCTTAATGTTCCTCTTTGAATGTTCGCCCCCTTGTTTTTGTTTGATTGCGTCCCGATAAAATCATCTGACGGTAAATCCAGTGGAACAAAACGGGAAGCCGAAGCCATGCTTTCAGAACACAAACTTGGAGCGAGCGCTGAGTTGAAGCCCACGTTTGTCGGAAGCCATTTGATTGCTTTGCTCTTATTGGCTTAGTGGTTCTACTCTGGAAGGCCATTGGTTATATTTTCACATGTGAGGAATGCTGTACGCGAAGGTGAATGGACGAATCGCTTTTTTCACATGTGAAAATATAGCACATACAGAATTCTATTTGCAGGGTTTATTGCCTAAAATTCTCGCTATATATATATAATAAAATTTAATTTAGGTATTTACTTTCATAAGTTAATCTTTTTTTTACTTGTGAATTAGTAAGGATACCTTTTTGTCCTTTATCTATTTTGTCGCTGAGTGCTTTAGTAGCGGAGCACTATACTTATAGAAACCCGTCAACTGCTTTTCTCATGGTCATATTGGCTAGCGGTATTGCTCTTGGACGTCACTGCATGACGATGACGACGACGACGACGGAGTTGCCCAATAATTAATAATATCCTAATAATAATAATAATAATTAATAATTAATAATTCAACATGGCGGCCATACTCCAGCTGACAAGCTAGTTTACACCGTACATCTTTGATATTGGACATTCATGTTATGGCCAATTGGCACCTGTCAAAACAAGGTATCCCCTGACCAGTATTACGTGACCATATCGCGTTCTCAAGTTAAGACCTCATCGACGTCAGCTGTTTTATGGAAGTTGACCGCTAGGTTATGGTTTTCGATTGGATCGCAGGTTCAAGTTAAACTTAACCAAAACGAGGCTTAATTTTTCGCGCGCTTTCTGTGGCTCTTGATTTCACATTCAGTTGGTTTCTTCATTTTGAGCAAAACAACTTTATCTTCAAAGTTCTGTCTTTTAATTCACTTAAAATGGATAACAATCAAGAACTACTTAAAAGTTACTCCGGAAGGTGAATTTTCAACTGATAAAATGGAAGAGCAAAAGATTTTTATCAGGAAATTCTTCAATTTTGGATCCATTTTTATGGCGCCGGGATTGTGTGGTTGAAAACCAAAATGATTTAACTCTTTAAGGGCTTTACCACGGCATCTTGCAGCTCACCAAGAAATTTCATTTATTAATTCACCGGCATTAATGGGAGGAACGAGTAGATATTGGCAGTCAACAGCACAGCTGACAGGAATTGACCGCGCTTCAAAAAACTCAATACATTACAAGAAAACAATACAGTCGACGCGTGTGTTTGTTCCAAAACAACTTTAGCAACCTTGCTCACCATAGAGTCTCCAGCAGCTCAGTGGTTAGAGCGTCCGTCTAGATCGCGGAGGGTCGTTGTTTCAAATCCCATCTGGAACTCGGATTTTTTTCGAGTTTCCATTTGGGGTCTCATGCATTTCTATCATGTTGTATTTCTTATTTCACTCACTTTGGAGGTCTTTGATGGTTGCATCTTTGATATGCCTTAATGTGACTGCGTGATGTAGTTATGAGTGTGCTAGTCATTATTTGGCTGTGTGGCTGCGTGATGCGGTTCCGGTAAAAGCCCACATTTCACCCTTACTCACCAGAGTTTCCATTTAGGGTCTCATGCATTTCTATCACGTTGTATTTCTTATTTCACTCACTTTGAAAGTCTTATTTAGAATTTTATTGTAGTAATTAAATGCAAAAATTACTCGAAAAACGCTTACTGCGTATTTGTTGCATATTTTGTCGTCTTCGCCTGAGCTCCCTCGACGAGGTCGTCTGGCTCACGATCGTCGAGGCAAACAAACCGCTGTGGTTTTTCTTTCTTTTGTTTTCCTTCCTCTGGCTCACGGGGGAAGAGATAGCTAAACCACAAATCAAAAGTTGACTAATTCCGCTCCATTTCCTTAATATTTGCACTTGAAATTACTTTACGAGTCTTGCGAAAGCTCTGAAATGTTTTCAAATTGTACCAAGAAACACAGAGAGTGTCATGTCACAACCCTGTTTACATACATGTACTCTCATCTAAACGCACCTGCGCGCGTAGTATCTTAAATATTTATAATTGTTTGTTGGGGTGGCTAAGCTATCAAACGTTTGTTTTGTAACGCGAAATGTTGGATGAACATATATGTTTGATCGAGATCAAACATGGAAAGCCATTTAAATGCACTATTGAGGGAGGTGGCTAAACCGTCAAACAGGCTCGTCCAACGATGTTGGATGAAAATATTTGATCGGCCTTTGATTGCTAAATTTGTTTTCGAACAAACACACCCATCCTGTATTGTTTTCTTGTAATGTTTTAAGGTTTTTGAACCTCGGTCAATTCCTGTTGACTGCTCTAAACATAAAATATTGGCGCAAGGAAAGCCGTGCGGTGTTGCCTGATGCCAAATAATAACAATCGTGGAGCTCCGCTTGGCGAAATCTATATATTATCCTGTTTACTCTCTTTACTTCTAGGATTATTAAATATGTATGTCTGCATGTATGTATCGTTCCGGGATTGTGGTCTCCCAGGTGTTGAGGTCGAAGTACAAGTGCTTCAAGTCGCTCTTGGAGACATCTTTGAACTCCCATACAAACTCACATTCCCGTAATCGGACATTCCCATGAACGGCCGCGGAAATTTTCAGGGGTTACGATTAGGTCGTTTTCTTTGTTTTTAAGTTTCCATAAGGTGAAAAAGCTCCCGTTGCGGCCATCTATCCCTTACACCCCTAGTGGCCGCTTACACCTTTTTCGCTTCCCCAGGGTGTCTCCTTGCGGGAACTTCCACTGTACGTCCTAAGCATGACATCATGCCTTTCGTCTTGAGTGGCTAGGGCCTCTGTAATGGCTCTCACTGGATGCGGCAAGAGACAGCCTTCTTGCCAGGGAATTGGTTTCCGCCATATTTTCTGAGCTCCTTGCTTTTGAAATACCACTGACTAAGGGCAAGCCCGTAAACAACGGTTTGCTTTTTGCGATTTATAAATCACACAATTACGATTGATATCGTACATGTGCGATTTACATTTGCACACTTGCGATTTATAAATCACACCTTTGCAATTTATAAATCGCACATTTTCAGGGAAAAAGTAAAATACTGTGATTTATAAATCGCGAAGTCACGTTGTTTGCGATTTATAAATCGCAAAGTTACGTTGCTGCGATTTATAAATCGTAAAGTCATCTTCGTTGCGATTTGTACATGGCAAAGTTATGTTGCTGCGATTTATAAATCACAAAGTCACGCAAAGGTTGTACAACTGGTAATTTATATATAGGGAGCATAATTTAGTAACGACGACGGCAACGACAACGAGCTCGAGAACCCTCGAGAACGCCACAAAACAATAGGTTAATGAGCACAAAAAATGGTTCTGTAACAACAACGTAAAATCACCAAATTTTAGGTTTTCTCGAGAACGTGAGTGCGTGACGGTAAATTTAACTTTCTTTCTCTTACTTTAACGCCGTTTATAGTAATTTAGTCCCTGGATAGTTCGTCAGCATTTTACAAGCTAAACAAATTGAAATAATCGCGAAAGAGGTCAAAAGAGTTACAAAAACGAGAATTTATATTTTGAAAACGACGTTTTCATTGCCATGGCCGTCGTCGTTGCTAAATTAAGCTCAATTATTACCAAACGACTATATTTGCAATATACTAAATAACAAAAAATGCACCAAAATATTGTGTAAATAATAGTTTTAAACTTGGCGCCCAACCAACTACGTCAACTTCACCAACTACAACATCTACAGCAAGTACACCAACTACATGAACTACACCAACTAGAGGAACTAATACTAACCATATTAACTACAAAAACTACACTAACTATAGTAACAGCAATTTAAGACACTTATTATAGAAAGTTAATGAGAATCCGCTATATTCGGGGCGGAACTTCCAATCACATACTTAAAAGGCACTTTCACGTAACAACGGAACCTTTTAAAAACCGCAGCTTTTTTATGAATAACTTAATAATTTTATATGCCTTTAAGTTATTCGCGGTTGTCTATAGCCCCGGATGACGAGGAAGAAATGGATTAATTAGACGTTTTGTCATTGAGGCCCGGTTCAAACGTCGAACTTCTCATGTGCCGAATCTAATGCAAATGAGCGAAAACAATAGATTTTTCTCATTTGCATTAGATTAGGTACATGAGAAGTTCGACGTTTGAACCGGGCCTGAGTCTTGGAAAAATCGCCAAAATAATACTCGCATATATACCTCTGCAATGGACTTCATCTCTTTCCGGGCTGGTATCATATGGAATTGTCTTGAGGATAATAGAGCGCTTTCAATTGAGCATCGTAAATTGCTTTGTTTTTGCATTTTTATTCCTACTGTAATATGCCAGCAAAAACCAAAACCAATCGCGACTTGCACGCGCGCATTTTCCCGCGCTTTGCGTAACCTGCATATATTGTTTTCGTATTCTGATTGGCTCATTGCGCTGTTTGTGTCTATTGTGAATGGCTGGAGAAATTACTTCTAATAGAACCTAATATATGAGCACTTACAAATAATCGTTAGCTACCGGACGTTTTCATATATTAATTATCTTTATTAATAATAAAGTACTATACACGAGTACATTTTATCAATTGGATTATATGACTTTTCCTTTAGCTCAATCTAACTAGCACCTTGTATGTTACGGTATCACTAAACCGTTACCATCATCATTTTACTTTCCTTCAAAGTCAAAATACAATACTGATCTCAATTAAAATAAATCCGAGTATGAAATATACGAAGTGTCGCACGGTATATGTGAGCTGCGGATGAAAGATTTAAAAGATGAGAGACCATTGTAACCTACTTACAATAACCAGCTGTACCAAGAAACGCCTAAAACAACCAGCTTTCTTCTCGAAGCTAGTTTAAAGATTGCCTGTTTCACTGCTATGTTAGTTCTTTTATGTGCAAAATCGATTATATTTAAACCTATTTTCAACCAGAATATAAATGCATTTACCCTCGATTGCACTCTTCGCCGAATACTTGATTTTGTATAAAGTCGAATCCCCCTTTGCGACCACATTCCGTAAGCGACCACTTTTCCAAAATGGCGAAAGTATTCTTGTCTGACTTTTCGTATTTCCAAGCGACCACCTAGAGCCTGGGGCTTTAGTGTGGTCGCTTACGGGAGGTGCGACTGTACGCGGAGTTTTTCGGATACCAAAAATTAAATTTGGCAGAGTCAAATTGCGTCACGATATCAGTGTATTTAAGATACTGTCTTTACTTCAACATTAACTGGAGTCTCTGTTTCCCAGCTGAGGGTAACACTCATACAAGCTGGCTGGCCCTTCGACGAGTTTCTAGATTTCACTGCGGTCTGTTTGACCAAGACAACATTGTTTTTGCACCCGCGGTTAAACAGACTTTGATCCATCAATGCTTGTAATCAGCGCATAGAAAGGATCAAGGGAAGAAAAGAGGAAGGACGGGTGGAAGAGATGGAGTAATGAAAGGAGAACATAAAGATGCCACGTCGCGAGGGAGGAACAACGATGTAACGGAAGGATCGGTGTGAAGGGAGGCAATGCTCTCACCAATTATAAGGCGCCATTTCTTCTCCTTCAAGAGAGAAAGGCACCTTTTCAGTCCACAACTTTTTCTTGGCATCGAGTAAGACGTGCTCAGAACCACCAATGGAGATGTACCCCACCATATACATCAGTCCCCAGCAGGCCTCTTCAAACTCGGTCGTCAGGGACGTCCCAATGTGATATCGCCAGTGCTCTGTTCTCTTATCATTATTCTCGGTAATGTTAAATGCAGAAGTACCACTCCGCTTTACATCACTGCCTTTTTTCGTCTTAAGAATCCACTCTTTGATAGAATCGTCTATGGCAAGACCAGTGAAGTTGTATAAGCGGTGCACTGCCTTTAACAAATCTCCTGGAATGTCTTCATAACGAACCAGGATGTAGCGACTTTTGAACCAGTTAGACCATTCCTTGTTGATATAATTCAGATTTTCTTCAACTAGAGAGCATATGGTTCTTGCGTTGTTGATCATGATTTCTTTTCCTTCACGAGATGTATTTGTTAGGGTGATCAGCTTCTTTAGTCCGCTGCCAAGAAAGAAGCGTTGCTTAATGTGAGACGATAGCACTGCCCGAGGATCCCTAACGAGATGAATTATCAAACACTCAAATTCAGCCGGTTCAGAGTCACATACTCTCTGCAGTTCGCGTATTCCAATTTCTCTTGGAAGTCTTGTTTGCATCATTTTCAGAACTGTGATTTTTTTTGACTGGCAAACCTTTGTAACAGATTCCTCGGAGAATATTTCTATTGTTTTTCTCCAAGAGAGATACTCTTTGGAGTTTCTTATGAAAGGTGGGAAGAGGTACGAGAGTGTGTTCTGTCCTGTAAAGTTGCACTTGAATATGCCACGCAGAAAGTTGGAAAAGTCAATCTTATATGCTTCGTTATCCTTTTCATCTAAGGCAGCCCACTCTCCTAAATAGGAACCCATGTAAACATTTCTCCTCAACTTGTGCAGGGGCTCATACAGATAAAACACATCTGGATGAAAGTTGAATACGTTCCCAGTGAATGTCGAGCCAGATCTCATGTGGGTCAAAATGATGACGTTTAATCTTGGTTTGCGGTTGCTGATATCACTGGCACTTGTCTTGGTCGGCGAGGTCTTGACCACTAACTTTTCCACGTCACTAACCTCCTCCGTGTTGCGCAACCTAGTTCTTTTCTCCTGGTCCATATGTTTTCGTGTTCTGTTATCCAGTGTGATTATAATTATGACTTCTACTACGACGAGCATTAAGACCCAAACCACGAGTACTCCACAGTAACGAGTCATCGTATCTGTAAATAAGAAACTCCAATACTATGAATCTTTGAAGGTGAGAACTCGTCGTGAAATTCAAATTGCCGCAATTACCTTTTATCTCACTAGCAAGCTTCCTACTAGCATTACATATTTATTCGTGGTCAAAAACCCATTTTCTACCGAAATTAAATGGGTCGAGGTTAGCGGGCCTCTAAAAGAAGGCACCTTTACCACAGAGAATAAGGGCCCACAAAAACGTTTCTGCCGCAGGCTGTGATTCCCCTTGATATCAGAGGGTTTTTTTTTTCTCGCGAGCAATGGATAGGGAACATATGGGGAAGCCAATCGTCTGTTTTTACTGGTCATAACAAGGACTTTAAGGGATTTCATCCAGACACAAAAAGTGCCGAAAAGTCTACTAGCACCAAGGTAGCTGCAGGGTTTCTAACGTTGAGCCGATATAGGCAAAAATGACGCGCACAAGAGTGTTTGGGATGAACGCTCGCGTAGTATACGTAGCAATTTGAAGTTGTATTCAATGACCAGCCGGGTGTCTAGTTTTCTGATCGCGGGATGGAGCTAGAGAACCTGTGCGAGCGTGTAAGGGCGATTTTATCACGAACTTGCGAATGCTTCTCATTGACGATTATTTTGTATCGGATCATTTGATAACTGCTCTACTAGAATTTCTTTCTTAAAATGATGTTTTTAAATGTAGGCAGGTAATGACGGCTAAAGCTCCTTAGCTAGAACAGACTGCAGGGACCTCTGCCTGTTAGTGTTTTGTTTGGAGACTATCGGTCCGATAGTTATCCCTTTATTCTTAAAACCAACATATCAGTTGTCCATCTTTGCTTTGTGTCATTATGGACCTGGATAGTCTCCAAACAGAAACACTAAATGACAGAGGCCCCTCCTCTATCTCCACTGAGCCTGCTATAGCCCAAGCCGTCATTACGTCCTGCATTGAAAAACGGCATTTTTAAACCTAGTAGAGCAGTTTTCAAATGAACCGATAAAAATAGTCGTGTGAGAAATACCGAGTTAGCTAGATCCGTCACGTGACCAGAACACTAGACACCCGGTTGGATATTGAATGCAACTTCTCAAAGTCATTAATAATTCATAAGGTGACCATGCAGCCAATAAATGACACCCATTCAGACCGTGTAATTCGCCATTCGTTAAAATAGTTTAAGCCTACTGGCTCTTGTGCTTCGTTGAAGGGCGATAGCTTTCTTGACCAAATTCTCTTCTTCGTAGACCGTATTCAGTTCGACTCCCCAAAATTTGCGTTCTTTCTTCTTCCCTCGTGGTCGGACGCTAATGAATCAATCATGCATGCAAACACGTTCTTATGGAAAAGCACAAAAATCTAACACTGAATAATTCTGTGTTGTTTCATTTGAGAAGCCATATCAAAAAGTCGTCCTTCGTGTTTCATTAGGGGTTCCAAACACTTCGAAACAATAAACGCACTCCGCCTTCGGCGTCGTGCTTTCATCTGTTTCTCGGTGTTTGGAACCCCTGATGAAACACTCGCACTCGTTTTCGATATATTACTTCAAAATAATTGTCAAGTATGCTACGCGTGCGTTCATCCCAAACACTCTTGTGCGCGTCATTTCCCTAATATTGGCAAGAATACCTGCAGCTACCTTGGTCCTACTACTACAAGTCTCAGTTTCGGAATTTTTTGTATCTGGATGAAATCCGTTACACTCCTTGTTATGACCAGTGTCGGTGAGAACAGATGCCCTAAGTTGCTCAAATGTTATGAGGAACTCACATCGGGCAGAATGGCGCGACATATCCGGGACTTTTCCGCGCCTTCTGGCGCTCAATTCGAAAGCTAATTAAGAAGACGTACGCAAACAATAGAGAAAATCGGCCAAAAACTGGCGAGGACCGCTTGGAAAATCGTCCTTCAAGGGATAATTATTCAGTTTATAATTTAGGTTTCATATGGCTTTTGTAGTTGAGAAGTCAAAAAAGAAAATGCGACTATTTTTTTGTTGGTGGCTCATTGAGAAGCAATATTTTTTCTGGCTACAAAAGTAGCTTTACCGAACTCCTCGGCTAACTTTAAATCGTGGTTTAATCGGCTTTCAAACAGCTTAAAGTCAACTTCGCCTGCGTAGCTGGCGGTTTTGCTGGGGAGCGCGACCGAGCGAGCGGCGAAACTCCATTCTCCTAGCGGATTCGCCGTTCGCTCGCGGCGGCGCTCTCCCCAACAAAACCGCCAGCTACGCAGCCACAAACAACTCTGCCTTGGCATGCGTTTTTCAAAAATCCGAAAACATTTCGCAAGCCCGAAAAGCTGTAGTGGCAGGATATTCTGCAGTTACTCATCAGGCTTTTAGACTAAAATTAGCAACCTTATTCTGTGTAAACTTCGGATAACGTTTTGACTATTGGTAGTCCTCAGTTTGAGACAAATGAAAAGATTTCGCTGCGTGCGAACTTGTGCGTGCGAAATTTTCACTGTCGCGTAATTTTCACGTGTGCAAGGACTTGAATTTGAATTGGCTTTACCTGCGTAAATAAAATAGCGGCGATGTGTGAAAAGCCGCGCGTAAACATAAAAGTTGAATCTGCTCAACTTTTTAGTTCGATTCGCGGCCCGCCTTTAACTAGTTCGCCTTTGTTATATACATCGCGTCTTGGGATCTCAGTTCACGCATCCAAGCGTTTGATTGAAAGCAGCAGAAATCTTGAAGCAACTCGAGTATTGAATCATATGTGAACTGCGGAATTGAAATCGAATGAAGAATGATCCTCGCAGTTGTGAAAGCAAATTATGCAATTGCGAAAAGGAGCCTGAAAAAAATTCAAGACTTCAACGGGGTTTGAACCCGTGACCTCGCGATTACCGGTGCGATTCCCTAACCAACCGAGCTATGAAGCCACTGACGTTGGGAGCAGGTCAATTGTGGGTTCATATGATCCCGTCAAAGAAAGGAGTGTGAATGATATATGAAATGAATCATATATGAACTGCGGAAATGAAATCAAATGAAGAATGATCCTCGCAGTTGTGAACGCAATTGATGCAATTGCGAAAACAAGCCTGAAAAAAATTCAGGACTTCAACGGGGTTTGAACCCGTGACCTCGCGATTACCGGTGCGATTCTATCGGGCGCCATATGGGACAATATTGTTAGGCAATTTATATGGTTGTTGATAAATATATTTGCACCATTGTGTAATATATTTATATCTAATAAAATTTATAAGTACCAGTGCGAAATATATTTATGCCTAATCGAATATATACGGCTATTACCATATATTAACGGCAATAAAAATATATACTTCTATTTCCATAAATTTACGGCAATGAAAATATATACGGTTATTACCATATATTTACGGCAATAAAAATATATACGCCTATTACCAGATATTTACGGCAATAAAAATATGTACGGCTATTGCCATATATATACTTCTATTTCCATAAATTTACGGCAATGAAAATATATACGGCTATTACCACAAATATATACGGCTATTGCGCCCGTTGTATTACATGTCAGTGGAGTGCTCAAGTGACACACAAACAAAATGGCGTCGGAGGAGAATGACCTGGAGACCTTTTTTCTCAACTCCATTCCTTCGCTTTTAGGTCAAGCTCAGCGAAATCTGCACAGTGATAATCTTAATGTCCTAGAGTATTTTGAACGCCGGTTAGATGATTACGCTTACGTCATTAGATCCGTGATTCTACAATGCGAACAACAGAGCGCTGGTGAAAATTTGATTCAGCTGTCGGAGTTGTTGCATGAAGAAGTCAACGGTTTAAATGGTCAGTTTCGAGGTTTGTGTAACACACAAAGAAACTTTGGTTCGGAAATGGGATTCTCGTGTCCACTGGAATAGTCTGCAGGGCCAGGCAAGCCCAGATTTTACATCCCGGAAGAAGTAATCACAGGGTTACATGATATTCATGGCGTTTGGAAAGAAGTGGCCAATGATGCACGCGTATCTTACAAAACAATTCTACGAAGGCGACATCAGTATTCCCTGGCAGTAAACAAGACAACTGGTCCGAGAGTCACCAATTCTGATATTTCAGATGCAAGACCTTGTGAAGTTGTCGATGAAGTATTTTAAGTAATGCCAGGCGAAAACATACGTAATTGGTTCATTACGAAGTAGGGGAATGCGTGTTCAGAGGTGAGGGTCCCCCAGGGGGGTTTGTGTTCCCGTTTACCCTTCAAAATTTTAACTCTGTTCCCTTGTTCCCGTCCAAAATTACACCTTGTTCCCTTGTTACCCTTTCAAGATTAAATTTTATCTCTTATTCTTTGCATATACGTCCTAATTAACCAATCTGAACAAAACAAAATAACTGATTGAAGGTCTACAATGTTGCTGATAAATTTTGATCATTATTTCTGTGATATTTTTGACTTTGTGAAAGTATTTCGTACCAAAAATTAAAACAAATCGTAATAGACACGAAAGATGGCAACAAAAACTTGCCAAAGAAATCAGAAAACAGCAGAAAATCTTCTATCACCCCCACGTTTATGTAAAAAACGTAGAGCCTTGTAATTTTTTGTTTGTTGCCCTGTTCCCTAACCTATTTGATGTTCCCTTGTTCCCTACGATTTTTTTGCTTTGTTCCCGTGTTCCCATTGCCAAATTTCCCGTGTTCACTTGTTCCCCAAAAACCCCTGGGGGACCCTCAGAGGTGGCGCGTAAGCGAAGCAATTTTTATTGTGGATCTAGTCAGCAGTGCTCTTAGGCGATGCCAGGCAGTCGTAAGGCGAACATACAATGTTCCCTGTCCAAATGCACTGTGGTAAGATCAAAATCCTACAAAAGGTACATGACGATGCCGTGGATAGGTGAAAGCTTGGAAAATTAACCCGACTGCAGAAAGTAACTTAAGGCCTCACTAGAAACATTCTTTGATCATCTAGAATGAGCTTCACGTTGGGTTATCGTCAGTATCTGGATAGAGGATAGAGTATGAGATGATTGATAAAGATACAGTGTTGAGGATTTTGATCTTACCACAGTGCATTTGGACAGGGAACATTGTATGTTCGCCTTACGACTGCCTGGCATCGCCTAAGAGCACTGCTGACTGGGTCCAATGTAAAAATCCACAGTTAAAATCGCTTCGCTTCGCTTCCCTGTGATTACTTCTTCCGGGATGTAAAATCTGGGCCTGCCTGGCCCTGCAGACTATTCCAGTGGACACGAGAATCCCATTTCCAAAGCAAAGTTTCTTTGTGTGTTACACAAACCTCGAAACTGACCATTTAAACCGTTGACTTCTTCATGCAACAACTCCGACAGCTGAATCAACCGCCGACCGGTTAGCTCAGTGGTAGAGCACCGGACTACCGTGCGGGAGGTCGCGGGTTCAAACCCCGGCCGGACCAACACTCGGGTCTTTAAATAATTGAGGAGAAAGTGCTGCCTTTGTAATGACATCTACAAACGGTTAGACTTTCTAGTCTTCTCGGATAAGGACGTTAGACTTTCTAGTCTTCTCGGATAAGGACGATAAACCGTAGGCCCCGTCTCACAACTCTTCATAATTCTCTGATTCTGTGGGACGTAAAAGAACCACTAGGGACGTAACAAAACTCTGGCAGTGACCACCTCTAGTGTCTATCTTAACTTGATATTGACATTACGGGGTCACTCATAACTCAACTTCATTAATTGTAAACTGCGTTATAAGCAGTCTGCAAAGTTCCCCGGCCAGTGTTGTAATGCGCATTTGAATATTGCATAGAAAATGCGCAATATAAAGGTGATATATTATTATTATCAAATTTTCACCAGCGCTCTGTTCAGGGGCACCCAACGACAAGTTTCGGTAGATATCTGTTCGGTGGAAGGTAATTCGCCTCGGGCTTTCGGCGTCGATTAAAGAGTGCACTCGGATTTTCGTAACTAAAACGTGGGCTAAAAGATTCGAAATTGGGAAATCATAGCCCCTGACGTTTTCGGAAAGGTCGTAATTGCTGCTTCTGGCAGTCAAAAACGTCAACTAGCATTTTCGAAAAGAAAATAGTTCCCTAGAAAGTTTATGGAAAGTTCATTTCAGCTTGCATTTTCTCAAAGGAAGATTTTGTCCCCTAACATTTTCGAGCAATTAAAATTTCAGCTAGGGAATCCGAACAGATGAACTACTTCTAGCTTAAGAAAACATCTCTTTAAACAGACTTCAAACACCATAAGGCACTTAAAAATCCTTTTCTACAGCTTTTGGTTGATTTGGCTCGTTGGGTGCCCCTGTCTGTTGTTCGCATTGTAGAATCACGGATCTAATGACGTAAGCGTAATCATCTAACCGGCGTTCAAAATACTCTAGGACATTAAGATTATCACTGTGCAGATTTTGCTGAGCTTGACCTAAAAGCGAAGGAATGGAGTTGAGAAAAAAGGTCTCCAGGTCATTCTCCTCCGACGCCATTTTGTTTGTGTGTCACTTGAGCACTCCACTGACATGTAATACAACGGGCGCAATAGCCGTATATATTTGTGGTAATAGCCGTATATATTTTCATTGCCGTAAATTTATGGAAATAGAAGTATATATATGGCAATAGCCGTACATATTTTTATTGCCGTAAATATCTGGTAATAGGCGTATATATTTTTATTGCCGTAAATATATGGTAATAACCGTATATATTTTCATTGCCGTAAATTTATGGAAATAGAAGTATATATTTTTATTGCCGTTAATATATGGTAATAGCCGTATATATTCGATTAGGCATAAATATATTTCGCACTGGTACTTATAAATTTTATTAGATATAAATATATTACACAATGGTGCAAATATATTTATCAACAACCATATAAATTGCCTAACAATATTGTCCCATATGGCGCCCGATACGATTCCCTAACCAACTGAGCTATGTAGCCACTGACGTTGGGAGCAGGTCACAACTGCGAGGATCATTCTTCATTTGATTTCGTCAGTGGCTTCATAGGTCAGTTGGTTAGGGAATCGCACCGGTAATCGCGAGGTCACGGGCTCAAACCCCGTTGAAGTCCTGAATTTTTTTTTCAGGCTTCCTTTCGCAATTGCATAAATTGCGTTCACAACTGCGAGGATCATTCTTCATTTGATTTCATTTCCGCAGTTCATATATGATTCATTTCATATATCATTCACACTCATTGCTTTGACGGGATCATATGAACCCACAATTGACCTGCTCCCAACGTCAGTGGCTTCATAGCTCAGTTGGTGAGGGAATCGCACCGGTAATCGCGAGGTCACGGGTTCAAACCCCGTTGAAGTCCTGAATTTTTTTTCAGGCTTCTTTTCGCAATTGCATAAATTGCGTTCACAACTGCGAGGATCATTCTTTATTTGATTTCATTTCCGCAGTTCATATATGATTCATTTCATATATCATTCACACTCATTTCTTTGACGGGATCTTATGAACCCATAATTGACCTGCTCCCAACGTCAGTGGCTTCATAGCTCAGTTGGTTAGGGAATCGCACGGGTAGTCGCGAGGTCACGGGTTCAAACCCCGTTGAAGTCCTGAATTTTTTTTCAGGCTTCATTTCGCAATTGCATAAATTGCGTTCACAACTGCGAGGATCATTCTTCATTTGAGTTCTAGTATTGTTACTAAAACTATTCCACGCTCTTGTTGCCCTATAAAAGAAACCGCGCTGGGCAGCCGCTGTCCGGCATTTTGGCAGGTTTAGATCTTCACTGTTGCGGAGATTGTAAGCGTGCAAGACCTGATTCGCCGATGCCAGCCAGGTCTTTGAGGATCCTACTCTTTAAGCCATGTCTGACATAGGCACAAGCCCCAGCGCCGGACTTCCCCATGCGATCCAGCCTGAATATCTGGTAACCTTCAATCTCGACACTGATGTTGGTAATAGTCGAATTAAACCATGTCTCCGAGATCGTGAGAATATTTCTTCTCTAGCGCCATTTCGCTTATCTCGTGAAAGTGTTGTCGATGTGATGAAATAAAAGGTTCCATTGTTGAAGAAAATTATGGATCCAAGACACCTTTCATTTCGACAACTCAAGTTATTGCCGATGGAAAACATAGTAGTCGAGAGATCCCCTTGAGTCTTGTATTTGAATTTTAAATGGCTCGCTATTTTCACATTTTTTTATCACCCCTAGGCAACAGTCAATCTGCTGAAAGCTCATATCAGACCGACAACGGTCTGATATATTGAAATCTAATAAAATCATGATGTTTTTAAGTCAAAATCGCTTCAGAAAGTTATGATGCTATTAATGACGGTGTTCCTTAATCGGTTCATATAATAAACAATTCAGCTCCTTTGCGGTTGGCGATATATCTTAGGCCGTTTCATGGTTTTACTTTATTACGACGAAATACCTTTCACGAGTTCGAATTACAAATTTACCATTGCGCTCTTTAGAATGTTCAGTAAGGTCTTTTAGGAGTCACCATTCCTTTTAAGTCTATCTTCATTTGCTGGCATGCTCTTTTCGGACTCTTCCATTTAAGTCTTAAGACGAAATCCGCTAGAAAAACGAGCAATTTCAGGTTTTAGTGGACAAAAATCTGGTACCAGAATAATTTTAAGTATTTTACAGTCATTTTTACATTTTCTTAAAGCTAAATACATAGGTAATTGCCTGAAATAACACCGAAAACAATTTCCCATGGGAACGAGAGAAAATTAATTTCAAAGTTAGAGAACTTGTGCAAACACAGGCAAAATTTCATCATCAGTTTCATTTCACCAGTACTTTCAAGTGTTTCATACATTACTTCAACATTCGTTTTCGGCGTTTGGTGTTGCTAGAAATGATTTTTTTAGAAGATATTTAAAACAGTCGTACAGAAGTTTGCAATACGATGAAAATAATCTTGGTACAAGGTTTTTGTCCACTTGTTACTCGAACTTCTGGTGGATTCCGTCTTAAACCTTCTGCATGTATTGAACAATATAGCTTTGTATGAAAGCTGCACGGTTACTAACTTTGCGCGGATAACCCCTGTTTTGGGATTATTTGTCAATTAAGGTTTATAACTACGTTTTTTCGTTTGACGCAGGTAAAAGAAACGTAAGCTTGATACTTTTGATGATGATTCGATGAAATGGCAGGCCGTATAAATCAATTGAGATCCTCACAGTTAAGACCTTTGTGTTTTGTTTCAACTGAATTCTCATTCCTAACCGTTGGTTAGCAAGCCCCATATTTTTCTAGCCTTGAAACAGACTGATCGAGACTTCGAGATCCGTTACAGTCTGACTACAATTTTCAGGGAGCCATTCACCTGCCCGGTGCAATATAATTAGTTTTATAAATAAATTGCCTTACTCCTGTGAGCGTGCAAGGGCGATTTAATTTAGCATTCACTTGCGTGTACTTCTCATTGGACTATTTTCTATCACTGCTGTACCAGAATTTCTTTTTAAAATGACATTTTTTAATTCAGGACGTAATGACGGCTTAAGTTCTTGAGCTAGAACAGGTGGTAGATAGAGGAGGGACCTCTGTCTTTTAGTGTTTCTGTTTGGTCACTATGGGTCCGATCAGAGTAGTTCAGTTTTACTTTTTGGGCTAATAATTGTGTCGGTAGAAATATGCCCTCAGTTGCTCAAATGTTATTAGAGAACTCATTAAGGTTACTCAAATATCTAGTTAGCTCTCCGTTTATACTTATTGAGAGCCAAACAACGTCTGTTACCTCAAAAGAAGATCAACGCCATGTTTATTCATGAAATCCCTTGCGACACACATTTGTAAGTGACACTGACGAGATCGGGAAACTTTTTTAAAAGCAGAGAGACACACGCCAAAAACGTACGATTTGATGAAATAAAAGCAGGGCCCTTGCAGAGGGGGAGGGCCTCACTTCGAAGTCGGGAGTTCCGGGGGCATGTCCCCCCAGGTAAAATTTTTAAATTAAAGTCCTCTGAAATGGCTAGAAATGCGTTTAAAACTAACATGGTTTGGTGAAAAATATACTTTCAGCAACAAAAAACGGTGTTTTAAAACAAGAATTTAATTGCCTTTTCGCTTAACTAATCATAACTGGCAATTAGTAACGTATCCACAAAGCTCAACTCAACATACGACCCGCCCCCCCCCCCCCCCCTCATCCCCTCCCCCTGTGCCGTTGGCGATAACAGTTTAGGTAACGCTGCTCGCGTCAACGTGTCGCGCAATGACTTTTTTCATCTCACGCTCTGAAATTAACATTTTCTTTGACGCTGATATCGTGGTAAAAAATAAAATGTAAATAAAACAAATGTAGTTTAGCATCGTCTATACTCTTATCGACAACGATATTTTTCATCACAGTGGTCATAATTTGCTGTGGACTCACGAGGCGCAGCCGAGTGAGTCCACAACATTTTGACCACTATGATGAAGAATATCATTGTCGATAAGAGTATGGACAACGCAAAACCACATTCGATTTAACAAATCCTGAATTCTCATTATTTGTGTTGTATAGCAAGCCCCAAACTTTCCTTCGCCTTGAAACAAAAATCGAAATTGCGAAATCCGTCACAGTTGGACTACAACGTTCAGGGAGACATTCGCCTGTCCGGTGCAATATAATTAGTTTTGTAAATAAATTACCTTTAGTGCGAGTGCCACCTGCAATACAATAATCCGTACCTTTTTGCCCACTTATTTGTGATGCGTTTTCTTGCTTCTCGGTTAAATTCTGCCAGTATTAAGGGCTCACATTCACTTCGGCGCTGAACATTTTTCGATATAAAGTATATATTTCAACGGTCCTTCAATTAACACATTGTTGGGAAAGAAAGTTTGGTTGGCTCGGCAACCTATTAAAACATGAGAAGCGTTTATTGAAAAGGAAACGCCTATTTCTGTTGGCTGCATTAGAAAAATGAGGCAGTCGATACGATTGGAGATAATGACATTCTTGTTTTGTGTGGCGTTTATCTGCGCCAAAATTCAAGTCTGTGATCGAACATAAGAGGCGACAATTCACGATAATTTCCCTTGCAACATAACAAATGCAACATCCATGGTCGCGGGACAGCCGAGGCGTACCAGGAACAGGAATCTGAGTAGAGCGTTCGTTGGAAGTTCTCGACAATTCCAAATGGATGGGGTGTGCTGCCGAGGCCTTCAAACTCTGACCCTGTTTAAGGCAAAATCCGTTCATTTCGATGCCCCTGTTTAAGAAAAGAGACCTTCATTCGCGACCATGTTTTATTTTACTTCACATACAGAAAGATTTTTTATTAAATTATTTTTTGAATTATCCAGTTCCAGCACCTGTAGACCGCGCACCGCTAACGTTCACACCTCGTTCAAGGTTTCCGCTCCAGAAATACACCCTGCTCAAGATGCTAAATACAAAATTAGATACCCTGTTTAAGATTCAAGAGCATGAAAAAGGGACTGTTTATTCCTTGCCGTACTTCTTATTCTCCACCCAACTCAATCAACAGTGTAGTCTCTGTAGTTGGTGTAGTTCGTGTAGTTGCTGTAGTTGCTATAGTTTCTGTAGCTAGTGTAGTTGGTGTAGTTTCTGTAGTTGCTGTAGTTGGTGTAGTTCATGTAGTCACTGTAGTTGCTGTAGTTGGTGTAGTTGCTGTAGTTGGTGAAGTTAGTGAGCGCAGCGAACGAGTGAGTTTTGCAAAGTTTTGCAACGAGTGAATTAAAATCCCCCAGTACAAAGCACTTTCTATGCTGCAATTTGTTTATTATACATATAACGAGAATTAAACATATACTTGAAATCAGTTTTATTTTTCCCGATACCATAAGCTTACATACAGAACAGCCAAAAATTCAAGACTGATCTAAAAGGCCGTTTTTAATAAAAAGACAAATCCGGTTTCCAGTCCAGTAACAAGTAGACAAAGAGCCTACACAAGCTCAAATATCAGTTCCCATTCAGAATAAGTGAAAAATACCGAAGAATTCGTAAATACAAAGTGTAATATCTTTTCGCTTGTCCCTAATCATTGTCAGATTCAATCATGTAATGGCGGCGCTTCGCGCTGTACAAAGACAAATTTTGACTCTGTGAACTTACTCTGTTTATTGAAATGCTTAATGTTCCTCTTTGAATGTTCGCCCCCTTGTTTTTGTTTGATTACGTCTCGATAAAATCATCTGACGGTAAATCCAGTGGAACAAAACGGGAAGCCGAAGCCATGCTTTCAGAACACAAACTTGGGGCGAGCGCTGAGTTGAAGCCCACGTTTCTCGGAAGCCATTTGATTCCTTTGCTCTTATTGGCTTAGTGGTTCTACTCTGGACGGTCATTGGTTATATTTTCACACGTGAGGAATGCTGTACGCGAAGGTGAATGGACTAATCGGTTCAGTTTTCACATTTGAAAATATAGCACATACAGAATTCTATTTGCAGGGTTTATTGCCTAAAGTTCTCCCTATATATATATATATATATATATATATATATATATATATATATATATATATATATATATATATATATATATATATATAATAATCAAGTACTTTTAGAAAGGAGAAGGAAGAAATTGGGTGAATTACTGACTGGTAGTGCTTTGGTTGGAGTGGAGGAACCGGATGTTGAGGGGGATTGGGAGCTGAGTGCAATCGGTGTAGAGAGTGGGGATCGAATGGTGAGTGGTCCCTCAAGGGAGGAAATCGAGAACTTTGTATCTACAATTAGGCAGGGTGTAGGGATGGGGGATGTTGACGACATTGATAGGGGGATAGAGGTGGAAGACTTGACGCCAGAAGAGAATTTAGCTGGTGTGAATCCTCTACCAGTGGACTGTCCACTATTACTAGTGGATTTGAGGGAAATCAGCAGTGACATAAACAGTGTATTGGAGGCAATGCACGGGGAGGCGGAAGGTAGTCTGCGGAATGAATTACAGGATAATGTGGTTAGGACAGTGGGGGAAACGTCAGCAGGTAGTAATATAGGAGTTGAAAGAGAACGTAACGAGTTACCGGCAAGGCGGTTTGGAATGAGTACGGATGCAGGGCTAGATACTGGCAATCATACTGTTGTCAATCTTTCGAAGAGACTACTTACGGAAGCGGAAATATCTCTTTTGTCTAAGGGATTGAAATTTTGCCCTATGCCGGAAAAGATTGATGTTTACAATCTTCGGAAGGACATAAGAGATTATATCAGACGGATTAGGTTACGTGAGTATTTTTATTCTGAAGATGAAGTTGATGGGGACTTTTCAGATAAGCCAGCGTTCAGAAATAAGTCAAAATGGTGTCCGGAGAAGAACAGGGAAATAGCCATAGAGGCGTACGTGGACGCTGTTGAAAAGGCGATTTTAGGGTACGATTTGGATAAAACATATCGGCGTAATATAACAAGGGATGAACAGAGGGCGCTGGAGAATTTGAGGAGTTATGAAGATATAATCATAAAGCAAGCAGATAAAGGTTCTGCGGTCGTTGTAATGGATAGGGACGCATATATAGAAGAAACCATGCGACAGCTAGATGATTCGGAAGTATATACGTTATTGGATAGAGATCCTACTCGGGACATGATGAAAGAGATCAATACGAAAATAAATGAGTGTTACAGCAAAGGGAATATTGATGAGAAAACGCGAGATTATCTTTTGGCGTCTGAAGATGTGAAGCCTGGTAGGTTTTACCTTTTACCGAAGATACATAAACAGGGTTGTCCAGGTAGACCAGTGATTTCTGGATGCAACACTCCTACAGAGAAGATCTCTGAATTTGTGGACCATAAAGTACGACCATTAGTGCAAGGGATAGAGTCATACATCAAAGACACCAATGATTTTCTAAAGAAGTTAGGAGAGCTGGGGAGGCTGCCGGAGGGGTCCATTTTGTGTACAGTTGATGTGGTTGGCCTGTACCCCCACATTCCACATGATGAAGGTGTGGCAGCTTTGAGGGAAGCGTTACTGAAATTCGATGGTTTCAATGAGGGTGATTGGGAGGGATCATTGAATGAGGACGTAGTCACTTTTACAGATTTGGTGTTGAGAAATAACAACTTTGAATTCAATGGCAAACATTATCTACAAAAGCTAGGAACAGCGATAGGAACAAGAATGGCTCCTTCATATGCAAATATCTTTATGGATAATTTGGAAAGACGTCTACTTCGGGATGCAGAAGTCAAGCCCTATATTTGGTGGAGATACATTGATGATATATTTATCATATGGACGGAGGGTGAAAGGAAGTTGGAGGAATTTATAAAATATTTAAAAAAAGCCCATAACACGATCAAATTTACTTCAAAGTGTTCTGTGAATGAAATAGAATTTTTAGATGTTAGGGTGATCAACAAGTCAGGTGTATTGGAGACGGACGTATTTGTTAAACCAACGGACAGTCACCAATATTTACATTACAGTTCCTGTCATCCGGGTGCCTGTAAGAAGAGCATACCGTATGCTCAAGCGATGCGATTGCGTAGGATTTGTTCCAAGCCCTATTTTTTTGAGAAGCGGGCGGAGAATTTGGTGGAATACTTAATTGAAAGGGGTCATCAGAGGAACTTCGTGGAAAAACAAATCGGGAGAGTCAGGCGTATGACCAGAGAAGAGGCTTTTAGAAGTAAACAGCAAACACGCAGTGCAAAAACACCTTTCGTGGTAACTTACCATCCTGGCTTGCCGAACATAAGTAAAATACTCAGAGAGCTACATCCCATTTTGAAGTCATCGGATCGATGTAAAAAAGCCATCAAGGATATCCCTTTGGTGGCATTCAGAAAACCTAAAAGTTTGGGGGACTACCTGGTGCGTGCGAAGATAAATAGCCGTGGTTCTGCAGAAAATGAGCGAGGAACGTGTAAATGTAAATCAAGTCGATGTGAAGTCTGTAGGTATTTAGAGGAAAAGGACTGTTTTGTGTGTACTCATAATGACAGGAAGTACTCTATTAACTATAGTCTTGATTGTAACTCAAGTAATGTGGTTTACTTGATCACATGTAAGAGGTGTTCAGTACAGTATGTGGGGTCCACTGTTACAAAGTTTAGAATAAGGTTTAACAACCATAAATCCAGAATAAGACGCCATGCAAGATTGAATGAGGCACAGCGGGAGAATGACGACCTACTGTATAAACACTTTTGGAGTGATGGACATAGCGGTTTGGATGATATGAACATTCAGTTGATAGACAGGGTCAATGGGGAAGAGGAGCTGAGGGATAAGGAGGGCCAATGGGCATATAAGCTTAATACTTTGAGTCCTTATGGTCTTAATGACAATGACTTTTTCTTCGGTCAGAACAGGCGTTCCAGACGCACGTAATTTGTTGATGGTTTATAATGGCATTATGCGCGCGGGGAGGAGATCGTTTGTTGATGCGCGCGCGCGAGGCTGTTTAAGTTTACACTTTTAAAAGTAGTATGACGTGTGCGGTGGTAACTGTAATTTTACCCTGATGAAGACCACTTTATGTGGTCGAAATATAGGTGTGGAACAAAACATGTGGGTTATCTTCATTTGTGATTGTGGATGTTTCTTCATGAAGATTAACTGTTTGTGACTGATGCTTGTGTGTACGCTAGCTGATGTGAGACGCTAATACGAGACTTAAAGCTGCTCGCGCGCTGTAAAGCGCGCGCGTTACATATAAGTGAAGCAATGAGAGCGATATTAAAATAAATCCCTTCGAGGATTCCTACTACAGAAAAAATCATCACTATCACTGTAGTAGGAATCCTCGAAGGGATTTATTTTAATATCGCTCTCATTGCTTCACTTATATGTAACGCGCGCGCTTTACAGCGCGCGAGCAGCTTTAAGTCTCGTATTAGCGTCTCACATCAGCTAGCGTATATCTTATAACGGTTTTAACCGCTTTCACATCAGTTGCCCTGATGAAGTCTTTTAATAAAGACGAAATATTGGCAAAGTCGTATTTTCCAGTTCTTGGCTATTATTTTAATTCGTCTGGAGACACAACCACGACAGTGGATGTTTTTGACATTATTATATATATATATATATATATATATATATATATATATATATATATATATATATATATATATATATATAATAATGTCAAAAACATCCACTGTCGTGGTTGTGTCTCCAGACGAATTAAAATAATAGCCAAGAACTGGAAAATACGACTTTGCCAATATTTCGTCTCCATCAAAAGACTTCATCAGGGCAACTGATGTGAAAGCGGTTAAAACCGTTATAAGATATACGCTAGCTGATGTGAGACGCTAATACGAGACTTAAAGCTGCTCGCGCGCTGTAAAGCGCGCGCGTTACATATAAGTGAAGCAATGAGAGCGATATTAAAATAAATCCCTTCGAGGATTCCTACTACAGAAAAAATCATCACTATTAAGACCCAGTGGATAAATACATCGAAGACGGTATGCCCACTGGGCCTCCCTATCCCTAAGATATTCCTCACTTGAACACTTGTCTATTAACTGTATTCTAACATCACTCAAACCATGATGGTCTGCCTGATTGAAATGCCTGTATAAAAAAGACGATGTTATAAAGACGATGTTATATACAGGCATTTCAATCAGGCAGACCATCATGGTTTGAGTGATGTTAGAATACAGTTAATAGACAAGTGTTCAAGTGAGGAATATCTTAGGGATAGGGAGGCCCAGTGGGCATACCGTCTTCGATGTATTTATCCACTGGGTCTTAATAGTGATGATTTTTTCTGTAGTAGGAATCCTCGAAGGGATTTATTTTAATATCGCTCTCATTGCTTCACTTATATGTAACGCGCGCGCTTTACAGCGCGCGAGCAGCTTTAAGTCTCGTATTAGCGTCTCACATCAGCTAGCGTATATCTTATAACGGTTTTAACCGCTTTCACATCAGTTGCCCTGATGAAGTCTTTTGATGGAGACGAAATATTGGCAAAGTCGTATTTTCCAGTTCTTGGCTATTATATATATATATATATATATATATATATATATATATATATATAGTACAGTAAGGTAGGGAGGGGATATATTAGCAACTGATTGCCTTAATTACTTAGGATCATCAGCCTATTCCCGTTTGGATGGCGATTCATTAGCGATTTCTGAGAAATACAAACAGTGAGACAAGGTTAATTTGGGAACAGAAATCATCAACTAAGTAATTAAGTGAAAATGTGGCTCAGCCAGGAATCGAACCTGGGTCTCCAGATTACCGGTCGGATGCCTTAACCCAGTGTGGTTGGTTCAGTGGCCTAGTGGTTAAGGCATCCGACCGGTAATCTGGAGACCCAGGTTCGATTCCTGGCTGAGCCACATTTTCACTTAATTACTTAGTTGATGATTTCTGTTCCCAAATTAACCTTGTCTGTTTGTATTTCTCAGAAATCGCTAATGAATCGCCATCCAAACGGGAATAGGCTGATGATCCTAAGTAATTAAGGCAATCAGTTGCTAATATATCCCCTCCCTACCTTACTGTACTTAATTAATTTCCAGGGGGATTTGGCCTTGCATCGCTGATCGATCGGGGAGTAGTGACGTGATCCTGGTTGCAGAAAATGTGTGAAATTGTCTCCTAGGACCTTACCATAAAAATAAGGCCACACTGTGTATGTGTTGTACAGTAAAAATATGTGTCAACCCAGTGTGGTTGGTTCAGTGGCCTAGTGTGCACCGACCGGTAATCTGGAGACCCAGGTTCGATTCCTGGCTGAGCCACATTTTCACTTAATTACTTAGTTGATGATTTCTGTTCCCAAATTAACCTTGTTTCTCTCTCTCTCTCTCTCTCTCTCTCTCTCTCTCTCTCTCTCTCTCTCTCTCTCTCTCTCTCTCTCTCTCTCTCTCTCTCTCTATATATATATAATAAAATTTAATTTAGGTTTTTACTTTCACAAGTTAATCTTTTTTTACTTGTGAATTAGTTAGGATTCCTTTTTGTCCTTTATCTATTTCGTCGCTGAGTGTTTATTAGCGGAGCACCATATTTATAGAAACCCGTCAACTGCTTTTCTCATGCTAATATTGGCTAGCGGTATTGCTCGTGGACGTCACCGCACGACGACGACGACGACGGAGTTGCCCAATAATTAATAATATCCTAATAATAATAACAATAATTAATAATTCAACATGGCGGCCATACTCCAGCTGACAAGCTAGTTTACAGCGTACATCATTGATATTGGACATTCATGTTATGGCCAATTGGCACCTGTCAAAACAAGGTATCCCCTGACCAGTATTACGTGACCATATCGCGGGCTCAAGTTAAGACCTCATCGACGTCAGCTGTTTTATGGAAGTTGACCGCAGGGTAATGGATTTCGATTGGATCGCAGGTTCAAGTTAAACTTAACCAAAACGAGGCTTAATTTTTCGCGCGCTTTCTGTGGCTCTTGATTTGACATTCAGTTGGTTTCTTCATTTTGAGCAAAACAACTTTATCTTCAAAGTTCTGTCTTTTAATTCACTTAAAATGGATAACAATCAAGAACTACTTAAAAGATACTCCGGAAGGTGAATTTTCAACTGATAAAATGGAAGAGCAAAAGATTTTTATCAGGAAATTCTTCAATTTTGGATCCATTGTTATGGCGCCCGGATTGTGTGGTTGAAAAACAAAATGATTTAACTCTTCAAGGGCTTTACCACGGCATCTTGCAGCTCACCAAGAAAGTTCATTTATCAATTCACCGGCATTAATGGGAGGAACGAGTAGATATTGGCAGTCAACAGCACAGCTGACAGGAATTGACCGCGGTTCAAAAACCTCAACATTACAAGAAAACAATACAGTCGACGCGTGTGTTTGTTCCATAACAACTTTAGCAACCTTGCTCACCATAGAGTCTCCAGTAGCTCGGTGGTTAGAGCGTCCGTCTAGATCGCGGAGGGTCGTGGGTCCAAATCCCATCTGGAACTCGGATTTTTTTTCGAGTTTCGATTTGGGGTTTCATGCATTTCTATCATGTTGTATTTCTTATTTCACTCACTGTGAATGTCTTATTTAGAATTTTATTGTAGTACTTAAATGTAAAAATTACTCGAAAAACGCTTACTGCGTATTTGTTGCATATTTTGTCGTCTTCGCCTGAGCTCCCTCGACGAGGTCGGCTGGCTCACGATCATCGAGGCAAACAAACCGCTGTGGTTTTTCTTTCTTTTGTTTTCCTTCCTCTGGCTCACGGGGGAAGAGATAGCTAAACCACAAATCAAAAGTTGACTAATTCCGCTCCATTTCCTTAATATTTGCACTTGAAATTACTTTACGAGTCTTGCGAAAGCTCTGAAATGTTTTCAAATTGTACCAAGAAACACAAAGAGCGTCATGTCACAACCCTGTTTACATACATGTACTCTCATCTAAACGCACCTGCGCGCGTAGTATCTTAAATATTTTATATTTGTTTGTTGGGGTAGCTAAGCTGTCAAACGTTTGTTTTGTAACGCGAAATGTTGGATGAACATACATGTTTGATCGAGATCAAACATGGAAAGCCATTTAAATGCACTATTGAGGGAGGTGGCTAAACCGTCAAACAGGCTCGTCCAACGATGTTGGATGAAAATATTTGATCGGCCTTTGATTGCTAAATTTGTTTTCGAACAAACACACCCATCATGTATTGTTTTCTTGTAATGTTTTAAGGTTTTTGAGCCTCGGTCAATTCCTGTTGACTGCTCTAAACATAAAATATTGGCGCAAGGAAAGCCGTGCGGTGTTGCTTGATGCCAAATAATAATAATCGTGAGCTCCGCTTGGCGAAATCTATATATTATCCTGTTTACTCTCTTTACTTCTAGGATTATTAAATATGTATGTCTGCATGTATGTATCGTTCCGGCATTGTGGTCTCCTAGGTGTTGTGGTCGAAGTACAAGTGCTTCAAGTCGCTCTTGGAGACATCTTTGAACTCCCATACAAACTCACATTCCCGTAATCGGACATTCCCATGAACGGCCGCGGAAATTTTCAGGGGTTACGATTAGGTCGTTTTCTTTGTTTTTAAGTTTCCATAAGGTGAAAAAGCTCCCGTTGCGGCCATCTATCCCTTACACCCCTAGTGCCCGCTTACACCTTTTTCGCTTCCCCAGGGTGTCTCCTTGCGAGAACTTCCACTGTACGTCCTAAGCATGACATCATGCCTTTTGTCTTGAGTGGCTAGGGCCTCTGTAATGGCTCTCACTGGATGCGGCAAGAGACAGCCTTCTTGCCAGGGAATTGCTTTCCGCCATATTTTCTGAGCTCCTTGCTTTTGAAATACCACTGACTAAGGGCAAGCCCGTAAACAATGGTTTCCTTTTTGCGATTTATAAATCCCACAATTACGATTGATATCGCACATGTGCGATTTATATTTGCACACTTGCGATTTATAAATCACACCTTTGTAATTTATAAATCGCACATTTTCAGGGAAAAAGTAAATTACTGTGATTTATAAATCGCAAAGTCACGTTGTTTACGATTTATAAATCGCAAAGTTACGTTGCTGCGATTTATAAATCGTAAAGTCATCTTCGTTGGGATTTGTACATGGCAAAGTTATGTTGCTGCGATTTATGAATCACAAAATCACGCTAAGGTTGTACAATTGGAAAAAGGGAAAAAGTAAAATACTGTGATTTATAAATCGCAAAGTTGCGTTGCTGCGATTTATAAATCGTAAAGTCCACAGGACGAAATGACAGATTTACTAATCTTTAAGGATAAATTATAGGTAACTTAAAGATATCAAGAATATTTAAGTTTACACTTAAAGGCTATTAAATGTCTTAAAGGGAACGTGATTCTTTAAGGGCCATTTATAGGCGTTTAAGTTATCTTTAATTTGCATTTCATCACGTTAGAGGAACGTACCTTTAAGTTGTCCCGGAAAGGTGACTTAAATGTTGTTGAAACCTTAAGCGAACTTTAATTTATCACTTAAAGTACCTTAAAGATATAACAGCGTTTACCGAAAATGGGTAGTGCCGCGCAAATCATCCAAATGACGTACCATTATACGTGTCATATGAGGAATAACATTATTTATAGGACGACACTAAGATCGTATACCGGTAACTGAGTTAAATACTTCCGGATAAAGTGACTATGTAGATCTGACCCAGCAATGGCGCCTGTGTCAGTGGTATTAATAACTCCGGATCTCTAGCCTGTACACTGGACCTTGCACAGTTAGCGGTGTAAAACTATTTATCAACTAAAAGGTCGGTGATTCTATGCAATGGAGAAAATACAGGGAGGACGTGCCTTGTAAGGATTTTATACACCATTAATGTCTACTGTGCACTAATTGACTCGGGGGCTGTTACTGTTTCCTTACCTAGCCGCGAGCAAAAATGCATATACAGTCGCGATCTCGAACCCGCAATCCCTAAAAAACGAACCACTGCGACTTTCATCACAAGCATGTTAGATTTTTAATATATTACCCAGCCGGGTATTTTTACTCGCAAGCATACGTGCAAGGCCTTCTACTACGTAGTTTATGATGTCAGACGATCATAAGCTCTCGAAATCAAGCATGATTCAGGCAATAGTTACGCAATTCCTTTCCCCTGATGTCGCACCCGATTACGAAAATGCGTTTGTACGTCAATGCGTACTTTGGAATCCACGTAGTTAGCATCTTGTAACATATAAGTACCAGCCCCATCAAAAATAGTGTTAGTTCAACACGTTCGGCTATCACCAATCAAGGTATAACGGTACAGCAAACATTTATCGCGATGGAGAACATCAACCGCAGTGATTACATTTACTGTTCGCATTGCAATGAGAACGTATCAAGGTCCACATTTCGCCGACACCAGTCTCTTAAAAGAAAACGAGAGCCGACTTCAGATAGCAGTTCAGACAGCGAGAAACGGAAATTAAATGAGTCGAGGTTAGTGGGCCTCTAAAAGAAAGCGCCTTTACCACCGAGAATAAAGGCCCACAAAACGTTTCTGTCGCATGCTCTCTATTGGATGAACGCTCGCATAGTATACGTAGCAATTTGAAGTTGTATTCAATGACCAGCCCGGTGTCTAGTTTTCTGATCGCGGGATGGAGCTAGAGAACCTGTGCGAGCGTGTAAGGGCAATTTTATCACGAACTTGCGAATGCTTCTCATTGACGATTATTTTGTATCGGCTCATTTGATAACTGCTCTACTAGAATTTCTTTCTTAAAATGATGTTTTCAAATGCAGGCCGGTAATGACGGCTAAAGCTCCTTAGCTAGAACAGACTGCAGGGACCTCTGCCTGTTAGTGTTTTGTTTGGGGATTATCGGTCCGATAGTTATCCCTTTATTCTTAAAACCAACATATCAGTTGTCCATCTTTGCTTTGTGTCATTATGGACCTGGATAGTCTCCAAACAGAAACACTAAAAGACAGAGGCCCCTCCTCTGTCTCCACTGAGCCTGCTATAGCCCAAGCCGTCATTACGTCCTGCATTGAAAATCGGCATTTTTAATTCTAGTAGAGCAGTTTTCAAATGAGCCGATAAAAATAGTCGAGTGAGAAGTACCGAGTTAGCTAGATCCGTCACGTGACCAGAACACTAGACACCCGGTTGGATATTGAATGCAACTTCTCAAAGTCATTAATAATTCATAAGGTGACCATGCAGCCAATAAATGACACCCATTCAGACCGTGTAATTCGCCATTCGTTAAAATAGTTTAAGCCTCCTGGCTCTTGTGCTTCGTTGAAGGGCGATAGCTTTCTTGACCAAATTCTCTTCTTCGTAGACCGTATTCAGTTCGACTCCCCAAAATTTGCGTTCTTTCTTCTTCCCTCATGGTCGGACGCTAATGAATCAATCATGCATGCAAACATGTTCTTGTGGAAAAGGACAAAAATCTAACACTCAATAATTCTCTATTGTTTCATTTGAGAAGCCATATCAAAAACTCGTCCTTCGTTTTTCACCAGGAGTTCCAAACACTTCGAAACAATAAAAGCACTCCGCCTTCGGCGTCGTGCTTTCATCTGTTTCTCGGTGTTTGGAACCCCTGATGAAACACTCGCACTCGTTTTCGATATATTATTTCAAAATAATTGTCAAGTATGCTACGCGTGCGTTCATCTCAAACATTCTTGTGCGCGTCATTTTCCCAAATATTGGCTAGAATACCTGCAGCTACCTTGGTCCTACTACTACAAGTCTCAGTTTCGGCAATTTTTGTATCTGGATGAAATCCGTTACACTCCTTATTATGACCAGTGTCGGTGGGAACAGATGCCCTAAGTTGCTCAAATGTTATGAGGAACTCAGTGAATCAGGTTACTCAAATATCCAGTTAGCTCTCTGTTTGTGCTTATTGAGAGCCAAACAACGTCCTCAAAAGGCGACTAGGATCATTGCCATGATACTGATACTGGCGAAATCGGGAAATTTTCAGCAAAACCAGAGCGAAACACACCAAAACGTTCGATGTGTTGAAATAAAAGGTTCCATTGTTGAAGAAAATTATGGATCCAAGACACCTTTCATTTCGACAACTCAGTTATTTCCGATGGAAAACATAGTAGTCGAGAGATCCCCTTGAGTCTTGTATTTGAATTTTAAATGTTTTGGTATTTCACATTTTCATAAACCCTAGGCAACAGTCAATCTGCTGAAAGCTCATATCATACCGACAACGGTCTGATGTGTTAAAATTTAATAAAATCATGATGTTTTTAAGTCAAAATCGCTTCAGAAAGTTATTTGGCTATTAATGACGGTGTTCCATGACCGGTTCATAATAATAAACAATTCAGCTTCTTGCGGTTGGCGATATATCTTAGGCCGTTTCATGGTTTTACTTTATTACGACGAAATACCTTTTACGAGTTCGAATTACAAATTTATCACTGCGCTCTTTAGAGTGTTCAGTAAGGTCTTTTAGGAGTCACCATTCTTTTTAAGTCTATCTTGATTTGCTGGCATGCTCTTTTCGGGTTCCAAACACTTCGAAACAATAAAAGCACTCCGCCTTCGGCGTCGTGCTTTCATCTGTTTCTCGGTGGGCTCTTCCATTTAAGTCTTAAACCTTCTGCACGTATTGAAAAAGATTGTTTTGGATGAAAGCTGCACGGTTACTAACTTTGCGCGGATAACCCCTGTTTTGGGATTATTTGTCAATTAAGATTTATAACTACGTTTTTTCGTTTGACGCAGGTAAAAGAAACGTAAATTTGATAGTTTTGATGATGAAATGGCAGGCCGTATAAATGAATTGAGATCCTCAGAGTTAAGACCTTTGTGTTTTGTTTCAACTGTATTCTCATTCTCATTCTCATTCAACTATTTTCTTTCACTGGCCCAAGCGTGTCTTTCATTTGTCAGATGAAATTGTTGGAGCGCAATCTGAAGCTACCCAAGTTCGCGAACTCTACCGGGAAGAGAAACGACGGTCCAGTGCTCAGCGGCTTCTCAAATAAGACCATGACAACACTGTTTTTTTATTTTTTAATTTTTTTATTTTTTTTTTATTTCTCATTACCCAAACAGTACAGATAACAGATAACAAATAGCAATATTGCTTACATAGCGAAATACGCACATCCACGCACGCACACACCACACACACAAACGTGCACACACGCACACAAACTATTAATTCACACTAGCTGGTACAGTCATTACCACTTACATTTACTCGTACATACTGAACAAATTTTTGGAAAGACATACGAAAATTATACAAATACAGATAGGTAAACGTGCCTTACAAGGTGCTATATTTTAACAAAGAAATAGAAAATAGTTATGAGGAAAACTCAATTCCATAAAAATATAATAAATAATAACAGAATAGTGAAAAGTGTAATATTATGGAAGTTTGAGGTGATGTTCCCGTGTTAGGAGCTTATCCCATTTTTTAAGATGAAAGGAGAGTTTATTTCTCTCTTTTGCTATCCGACGCTCCATTTCAAAGACTGCTTTCACTTTTGTTAAAAATACCACTCTTGTCGGTAAAGCATTCTTGAGTTTACAACTATAAATATACTGCTTCGAGAGTAAGATAAGGTGATTATAAAGAAGGGAATCTTTGACTGGTCGAGTAACACCAAGAATAACATCAATTTCACAAATTGTATAGCTGTCAAAGAGGGGCTGTATTGAGTGCCAGAAACTTCGCACAATGGAGCAGTGAAAAAACAAGTGAGGCATGTTTTCCTCTGTTGTATGACAAAAGGTACAGAGAGGACACTCAATCTTCCCAATTTTAAAAAGGAAGTCATTGAAGGGTAGAATTCTATTCAAAACTTTATATTGGAATTCACAGGTTTTTGTATCAATGGCGCATTCAAAAGGGATTGAGTAAATAGTTTCCCAATCAAGAGGGAAATCATCGGAGGCATAGTGCTCTTCGAATTTTCTTTTCGCTGTAGGTGGTTTTGAGATCTTTGAAATAAGGAGTTTGTAAGTTTTCTTTGACGATAACAATTCTGTTTCGGAATACTTCACATTAAAAGTTCTGTTTTTAGTAGTACCTCACTTGCGTTGTTGGTCATGATTTTTTTCCACTCTGGCAACAATGAGTGATATAAGCCCTTCAGGTAAGGAAAATCTACCATATTAAGTTGTAGTTCTGTTATGCGTGGCTCAATGTGAACAAATTTAAACAAGTCTCCAACTTTGCAGAATCCTTTAGAGAATAATCTTTGGTTGAAAACTGATTTGTCATTCACACAAATGTACTTGTTGTTCCAAATAATTTGGTTAGCTATTTCAACAAGAGAAGAGGGATTAGAGTTGTTCAAAAGGGTCCAAGCAATCAAACATTCCCTATAATATCTTGGTAGTTGTAGAGGCAGTTTCGACAAAGTAAAATTGCAATGAAATAACACTTTACCTCCAACTCTATTAAGGTAGTGATTTAGGATGTACTTCCAAGATCTTAGTGAGTCATCCAGAAACTTTTGGATACAAGTAATTCATTGTGCATCAATCATAGATTCAATGTGAGGCATTTTCAGACCACCTTCGTCAATATCGTTTACCAAAGTAACGCGTTTCACTTTATCTTTGCCTTTCCAAACAAAATTATACAATATTTGATTGATCTCTTTCTTAAAATCTTTGTTAGTGCCAATTAGGCTCAAAGGGTACAAAACTTTTGGAACAGCAAATGTTTTGATGATCTGTATTCTACCAATCAACGTAAGGCCTCTCCAGCTCCAACAGTGAAGGGTCTTCTTTATGGATTTAGTGATGGTCTCAAGGTTAAGTTTGAAAGAGAGCACACGATCATACGTAAAGTGTATTCCCAGAATTTTAACTGCTTTGGTTACTTGCTCCACCTGCATGACAATACTGTTTTTGCAGTCGTGGGTAAACAGACTTTGATCCATCAATGCTGGTAATCAGCGCATAGAAAGGATCGAGGGAAGGAAAGAGGAAGGACGGGTGGAAGAGATGGAGCAATGAAAGGAGAAAATAGAGATGCCACGTCGCGAGGGAGGAAGAACGATGTAACGGAAGGATCGGTGTGAAGGGAGGCAATGCTCTCACCAATTATAAGGCGCCATTTCTTCTCCTTCAAGTGAGAAAGGCACCTTTTCAGTCCACAACTTTTTCTTGGCATCGAGTAAGACGCGCTCAGAACCACCAATGGAGATGTACCCCACCATATACATCAGTCCCCAGCAGGACTCTTCAAACTCGGTCGTCAGGGACGTCCCAATGTGATATCGCCAGTGCTCTGTTCTCTTATCATTATTCTCGGTAATGTTAAATGCAGAAGTACCACTCCGCTTTACATCACTGCCTTTTTTCGTCTTAAGAATCCACTCTTTGATAGAATCGTCCATGGCAAGACCAGTGAAGTTGTATAAGCGGTGCACTGCCTTTAACAAATCTCCTGGAATGTCTTCATAACGAACCAGGATATAGCGACTTTTGAACCAGTTAGACCATTCCTTGTTGACATAATTCAGATTTTCTTCAACTAGAGAGCATATGGTTCTTGCGTTGTTGATCATGATTTCTTTTCCTTCACGAGATGTATTTGTTAGGGTGATCAGCTTCTTTAGTCCGCTGCCAAGAAAGAAGCGTTGCTTAATGTGAGACGATAGCACTGCCCGAGGATCCCTAACGAGATGAATTATCAAACACTCAAATTCAGCCGGTTCAGAGTCACATACTCTCTGCAGTTCGCGTATTCCAATTTCTCTTGGAAGTCTTGTTTGCATCATTTTCAGAACTGTGATTTTTCTTGACTGGCAAACCTTTGTAACAGATTCCTCGGAGAATATTTCTATTGTTTTTCTCCAAGAGAGATACTTTTTGGAGTTTCTTATGAAAGGTGGGAAGAGGTACGAGAGTGTGTTCTGTCCTGTAAAGTTGCACTTGAATACGCCACGCAGAAAGTTGGAAAAGTCAATCTTATACGCTTCGTTATCCTTTTCATCTAAGGCAGCCCACTCTCCTAAATAGGGACCCATGTAAACATTTCTCCTCAAATTGTGCAGGGGCTCATACAGATAAAACACATCTGGATGAAAGTTGAATACGTTCCCAGTGAATGTCGAGCCAGATCTCATGTGGGTCAAAATGATGACGTTTAACCTTGGTTTGCGGTTGCTGACATCGTTGGCACTTGTCTTGGTCGGCGCGGTCTTGACCACTAACTTTGCTACGTCACTAACCTCCTCCATGTTGCGCAACCTAGTTCTTTCCTCCTGGTCCATATGTTTCCGTGTTCTGTTATGCAGTGTGATTATAATGATGACTTCTACTACGACGAGCATCAAGACCCAAACCATGGGTACTCCACAGTAACGAGTCATCGTATCTGTAAATAAAAAACTTCAATACTGTGAATCTTTGAAGGTGAGAACTCGTCGCGAAATGCAAATTGCCGCAGTTACCTTTGATCTCACTAGCAAGCTTCCTACTAGCATTGCATATTTATTAGTGGTCAAAAACCCTTTTTCTACCGAAATTAAATGAGTCGAGGTTAGTTGGCCTCTAAAAGAAGACGCCTTTACCACCGAGAATAAAGGCCCACAAAAACGTTTCTGCCGCAGGCTCTGATTCCCCTTGGTATCAGAGGGTTTTTTTTCTCGCGAGCAATGGATAGGAAAAATATGGGGAAGCCAATCGTGTGTTTTTACTGGTCATAACAAGGACTGTAAGGGATTTCATCCAGACACAAAAAGTGCCGAAAAGTCTTCTAGCACCAAGGTACCTGCAGGGTTTCTAACGTTGAGCCGATATAGGCAAAAATGACGCGCACAAGAGTGTTTGGGATGAACGCTCGCGTAGTATACATAGCAATTTGAAGTTGTATTCAATGACCAGCCGGGTGTCTAGTTTTCTGATCGCGGGATGGAGCTAGAGAACCTGTGCGAGCGTGTAAGGGCAATTTTATCGCGAACTTGCGAATGCTTCTCATTGACGATTATTTTGTATCGGCTCATTTGATAACTGCTCTACTAGAATTTCTTTCTTAAAATGATGTTTTCAAATGCAGGCCGGTAATGACGGCTAAAGCTCCTTAGCTAGAACAGACTGCTGGGACCTCTGCCTGTTAGTGTTTTGTTTGGGGACTATCGGTCCAATAGTTATCCCTTTATTCTTAAAACCAACATATCAGTTGTCCATCTTTGCTTTGTGTCATTATGGACCTGGATAGTCTCCAAACAGAAACACTAAAAGACAGAGGCCCCTCCTCTATCTCCACTGAGCCTGTTACAGCCCAAGCCGTCATTACGTCCTGCATTGAAAATCGGCATTTTTAATTCTAGTAGCGCAGTTTTCAAATGAGCCGATAAAAATAGTCGAGTGAGAAGTACCGAGTTAGCTAGCTCCGTCACGTGACCAGAACACTAGACACCCGGTTGGATATTGAATGCAACTTCTCAAACTCATTAATCAAATCAAATAAATCAATTATTTAAGCTCGATAACGTGAGGAGTGGTTGCCCATTCTCCCGAGCCAGGGCCTCATGTAATAAACGTTCGAGCGTTCCGGATTAATAATTCATAAGGTGACCATGCAGCCAATAAATGACACCCATTCAGACCGTGTAATTCGCCATTCGTTAAAATAGTTTAAGCCTACTGGCTCTTATGCTTCGTTGAAGGGCGATAGCTTTCTTGACCAAATTCTCTTCTTCGTAGACCGTATTCAGTTCGACTCCCCAAAATTTGCGTTCTTTCTTCTTCCCTCGTGGTCGGACGCTAATGAATCAATCATGCATACAAACATGTTCTTGTGGAAAAGGACAAAAATCTAACACTCAATAATTCTCTGTTGTTTCATTTGAGAAGCCATACCAAAAACTCGTCCTTCGTGTTTCACCAAGGGTTCCAAACACTTCGAAACAATAAAAGCACTCCGCCTTCGGCGTCGTGCTTTCATCTGTTTCTCGGTGTTTGGAACCCCTGATGAAACACTCGCACTCGTTTTCGATATATTATTTCAAAATAATTGTCAAGTATGCTACGCGTGCGTTCATCTCAAACACTCTTGTGCGCGTCATTTTCCCAAATATTGGCTAGAATACCTGCAGCTACCTTGGTCCTACCACTAGAAGTCTCAATTTCGGCAATTTTTGTATCTGGATGAAATCCGTCACACTCCTTGTTATGAGCAGTGTCGGTGAGAACAGAGTTGCTCAAATGTTTTGAGGAACTCAGTGAATCAGGTTACTCAAATATCCAGTTAGCTCTCTGTTTGTGCTTATTGAGAGCCAAACAACGTCCTCAAAAGGCGACTAGGATCATTGCCATGATACTAATACTGGCGAAATCGGGAAATTTTCAGTAAAACCAGAGGGAAACATGCCAAAACGTTCGATGTGATGAAATAAAAGGTTCCATTGTTGAAGAAAATTATGGATCCAAGACACCTTTCATTTCGACAACTCAGTTATTTCCGATGGAAAACATAGTAGTCGAGAGATCCCCTTGAGTCTTGTATTTGAATTTTAAATGTTTTGGTATTTCACATTTTCATAAACCCTAGGCAACAGTCAATCTGCTGAAAGCTCATATCATACCGACAACGGTCTGATGTGTTAAAATTTAATAAAATCATGATGTTTTTAAGTCAAAATCGCTTCAGAACGTTATGAGGCTATTAATGACGGTGTTCCTTAATCGGTTCATATAATAAAAAATTCAGCTTCTTTGCGGTTGGCGATATATCTTAGGCCGTTTCATGGTTTTACTTTATTACGACGAAATACCTTTTACGAGTTCGAATTACAAATTTATCACTGCGCTCTTTAGAGTGTTCAGTAAGGTCTTTTAGGAGTCACCATTCTTTTTAAGTCCATCTTGATTTGCTGGCATGCTCTTTTCGGACTCTTCCATTTAAGTCTTAAACCTTCTGCACGTATTGAACAAGATTGTTTTGGATGAAAGCTGCACGGTTACTAACTTTGCGCGGGTAACCCCTGTTTTGGGACTATTTGTCGATTAAGATTTATAACTACGTTTTTTCGTTTGACGCAGGTAAAAGAAACGTAAATTTGATAGTTTTGATGATGAAATGGCAGGCCGTATAAATGAATTGAGATCCTCAGAGTTAAGACCTTTGTGTTTTGTTTCAACTGTATTCTCATTCTCTTTCAACTGTTTTCTTTCACTGCTCTACTAGATTTATTTTTAAAATGACGTTTTTTAATGCAGGACGTAATGACGGCTTAAGTTCTTGAGCTAGAACAGGCGGTAGATAGAGGAGGGACCTCTGTCTTTAAGTGTGTCTGTTTGGTCACTATGGGCCCGATCAGTGTAGTTCGGCTTTACTTTTCGGGCTTACAATTGTGTCGGTAGAAATATGCCCTCCGGTTGCTCAAATGTTATCAGAGAACTGAATCAGGTTACTTAAATATCTACTTAGCTCTCCGTTTATGCTTATTGAGAGCCAAAAGAAGATTAACGCCATGTTTATTAGCTTTTATTCATGAAATCCCTTGCAACGCACATTTGTAACTGGCATTGGCGAAATCGGGAAACTTTTTAAAAGCAGAGGGACACATGCCAAAAACGTACGATTTGATGAAATAAAAGCAAGGCCTGCGCAGCAAGTTTGCAAGTGGGTGGGGGGCTCACTTCGAAGTCGAGAGGTCCGGGGGCATGCCCTTGCCCCCCTCTTTGAATTTTCAATTAAAGTCCTCTGAAATGGCTAGTAATGCGTTTAAAACGTGGTGTGGAGAAAAATATACTTTCAGCAACAAAACGCGGTGTTTTAAAACAAGAATTTATTGCCTTTTCGCTTAACTAATCATAACTGGCAATTAATAACGTATCCACAAAGCTCAAATCAACATACGATTGCCCTCGAGACATTGTACTGTCGAAAAGGCGGGGGGGGGGTGCTAAACCGCCCCCAGCCTGTCCCCCTTTGCGCGGTGCCTGAAAAGGTTCCATTTTCGCAAAATATATATATAAAAGCATAGATCCAAGACTACACCTTTCATTTTTACCACAATTGCAAGTAATTTCTTCGCAATCTGACTGGCTAATCTGCCATTGTCGATAAGAGTTTATATAATAAGGTGAATAGTTCGCGCGTTGTGATTGGTTCTTAGCTATGATCTCTTAGAGGACAGATGCACAGATTACGTCATCACTGCAACTATTTTTCCAGAAATGTGAAAATAAACAAGTTTTTCGCTTGCATTTTGTTTCTTTATTATATAAAACAAATATATTCCATGTTGCGGTGCGTCTGTTCAGTAATAGATCACAGAAGACGTCAAAATGTGGTAAAAACATCAGACAGACACTTCTTTTTTTTTTACCACATTTTGAAGTCATCTGTGATCTATTACTGAACAGACGCACGGCAACATGGAATCTATTTGTTAACTAGATAACGCTGCTCGCATCAACGTGTCGCGCAATGCCTTTATTCATCTCGCGCTCTGAAATTAACATTTTCTTCGACGTTGATATTGTGGTAAAAAAAAAAAGTAAATGGAAGTGGTTTAGCGTTGTCTATACTCTTATCGACAACGATATTCGTCATCACAGTGGTCAAAATTTGCTGTGCACTCACGAGGCATAGCCGAGTGAGTCTACAACATTTTGACCACTATGATGACGAATATCGTTGTCGATAAGAGTATGGACAACGCAAAACCACATTCGATTTAACAAATCCTGAATTCTTATTCTTTGTGTTGTATAGCAAGCCCCAAACCTTTTCTTCGTCTTGAAACGAGATTGCGAGATCCGTCACAGTTGGACTCTGGTTGGCTCGCTCAGGGAGACATTCGCCTGTCCAGTGCAATATAATTAGTTTTAAATAAATTACCTTTGAGTGCCACCTGCAATACAATATATAATCCGTACCTTTTTTCCCAGTTATTTGTGATGCGTTTTCTTGCTTCTGGGTTAAATTCTGCCAATATTAAGGGCTCACGTTCACTTCGGCGCAGAATATTTTTCGGTATAAAGTATATAGTTTGGCGGTCCTTCAATTATCACATTGTTGGGAAAGAAAGTCTGGTTGGCTCGGCAACTTATTAAAACATGAGAAGCGTTTAATGAAAAGGAAACGCCTATTTCTATTGGCTGCATTAGAAAAATGAGGCAGTCGATACGGTTGGAGATAATGACATTCTATCGTTTTGTATGGCCTTTATCTGCATCAAAATTCAAGTCTGTAATTGAACATGCGAGGCGACAATTCACGATACTTTTACTTGCAACATAACAAATTCAACGTCCATGGTCGCGGGACGTCAGCCGAGGAGTACTAGGAACAAGAATCTGAGTAGAGCGTTCGTTGGAAATTCTCGACAATTCTAAAATGAATGGGGTGTGCTGCCGAGGCCTTCAAACCCTGACCCTGTTTAAGGCAAAATCCGTTCATTTCGATGTCCTTGTTTAAGAAAAGAGCCCTTCATTCGCGACCATGTTTTATCTTACTTCACATACAGAAAGATTTTTTATTAAATTATTTTTTTAACATTATCCAGTTCCAGCACTTGTAGACCGCGCACCGCTAACGTTAACACCCCGTTTAAGGTTTCCGCTACAAAAATACACCTTGCTCAAGATGCTAAATACAAAATTATATACCCTGTTTAAGATTCAAGAGCACGAATAAGAGTGCCCTCCCCCCCCCCCCCCCCCCCCCCCTCCCCTCGGTATGACTAGCGTTCAACATTTAGGTCGCCGAAGAAGGAAGGTGTGTTTTTATCTCACCGAAACCCTTCTGAGTTTTCTAACAGAAATCGAGATTGCTAGATTCGTCACAACGGACATGCAACAATTTTCAGGCAGCCATTCGCCTACCCGTTTTCCCAATGTAGGCCAAGTGATCTTCTTAAGGATTTGCCCTTTGTCTTTTCATAAATTATGCGTACATATGCACGTGAATAAGGCGAAATTTCAAAGAAACAGTTCTCTAGGGCAACATCACGTGGTTTACATTGGGAAAACAAAATCTACAAGCTAAAAAGGTTTCTAAGTAAAAAAAAAAATCAGTATAAATAAATTACCTTCTTTTTGAGTGTTGCCTGCAATATTCCCGACCTTTCTGTGCAGTTGTTTGGATTGCCTTTCATTTCGGCTCTGAATATTTTAAGATGTAAACCATCTATTTAACAAGTCTTTCCCCTCCCACATTGTTGGGAAAAGAAAGATTGGTTGGCTTAACAATTGGAGCGTCCACTGGTTTATTGCTCTTAATAATTTTTTTAACTATTCCAATGATTAGTAAAAGTTAACGTAGATCCCATTATTTGAAACTGAATAACGCCACTGAAGCCATTGTCGGCGTGTTCAACAAGTGTTCCGTTATAACTCGGCTCTTCAGTTTTCATGGCAACGAAGATGTTTGGCCAAACATCTATTTTAAGACAAAATGTGAATACATTAAAATCATGTATTTTAATTGCGGTGGAGAGCTGAAGTTGCGTGTTTAACGTCAATCAGTCATTGCTTTTATACATATCTTAAAACTGTTGAGAACTTTGTTCGATCGATCGAGGAAAGTCGATCAATCGATACCGATTGTCCATAAGAGTGAACTGACGGATAGACTGCAAAACAGTCGACGGTTTTCTGAAGGCGCAAATTCTCTCCTCAGTCTCACTCTACGTCTCCAGGCCTTTTACTTGACGAGACCTCGCATTCCACCAGCGCAAAAATACGGCTGTTTTGCAGTCTAACTGACGGAGGGAGGCAGTGCCCTCACACGGCGCCATTCCTTCTCTTTAGGAGTGAAAGGCATCTTTTCAGTCCACAACTTTTTCTTGGTGTCGACGACCCGTTCCAAACGTCGCGCTATTGCCGTGCCGAACTAAATTCAAGAATTAAATTCGACTTAAGCATGGCAGAAGCACGGCGTGTGAAATCATTCAGCTCGGCAGGTTGAAATAAGTTCGGCACGACTATTTAGCACGACAGGCCTTGTCGACGCGTACGGCAGTTCAAGCGCGACTTGGTTTCAAGCGGCGTGCTATTGTCGTACCGAATAAGTTAGGTTGTTTTATTGTTTTGTTCTATTTTAAATTTAGCCGCGCAACTGAATTAAATTCGACGTTTGAACCAGTGCCGTGCTATAGTTGAGCCACTGCCCGGGTCAAATTCATTTGAGTTCGGCACGGCACTAGCACGACGTTTGGATTAGGCCTAAGACAAGCTCAGAACCACCAATGGAGATGTACCCCATCATAAGCATCAGTCCCCAGCAATTTCTCATGGAAGTCTTGCTTGCATCATTTTCAGAACTGTGATTTTTCTTTATTGGCAAACCTTTGTAAGAGTAGGAAGTGTGGTAAATGAATGAATGAATGAATGAATGAATGAATGAATGAATGAATGAATTTAGATACTGCGAGCGAATTGATTACCTGTATTTAAAAAAAAAAAAAAAAGCTGTCTGAGCTCATCTAGCTTTATCGTGTAATTGTGCTTTGCTATTCGCGGAGTTTCAACAAAAAACATTATCCCTAGGATGTCAAAAGGTTCATCAAAGACCCATGCTAACCTTTTCTCAGGAAGAAGTATATCTTTTGAGACTCGCTTGCTACCCAGCAATACAGCCTTAGTTTTTTCTGCCTTAACCTTCAGACCGGATCGGAGCACTCTCCAAAGACTTCCAAAGTATATCTAGGCATGAAGCGAGCGAGGTTTGGGTTCCATTTCATTCTGAGAGGAAAAAGTGTCATTCGCGTACTATCCAAGCAAAAATTCCTCATTATTAACAGTAATTCCCTTTAATTTGACCGTTTTGTTTTATTGCATCTGCAAGGAGTTCAGCGCAAATAATGATAAGGTATGGTTACAGGGGATCTCCCTGTCTAACACCTCTCGTGACCAAAAACGAATTTGGGCAATGACCATTATACAGAATCGAGCTCTTGATATTTTTGTAAAAGGTCTTAACCCACTGTCTTATAGACTCTCTCGGAAATTAAAAACTTTAAGAGTTCGTCAGGAAAGTTCCATTCCACTGAATCGAGCGCTTTCTTAAAATCAATTAATAGCAGTAAGCCCTCTTGGTTATTAGACTGAGTCAAGAGAAAATGAGGGACAGAGAGGGAGAGTAGGGGCGTTTGCTGGGATATGTGAATTTCACTAAAGTTATTTTTAGGTGCTCTTCAAAACGGAAGTCGCTTTCCCTGGACGTCCGCAACTATTGAGCAGAACGTCATAAGAAGTCATCGGAGCGTGCCAACATGGCATTGTGTAATGGTGGCTCAGTGTTAAATATTCAGTATGGCTTTCTCAACTGGAATTTTTAGGCATCTACATTTCGGAATCAATATTGAAAATGACTGCAATGAAAGTGTTTCGGGTACAAATTCCCCAGAAATTGCCTCAAAAGATGACACCTCTGCTTCTTTTTACCCGGGTGGAAAAAAGCAGCGTGAAGAAATCCTCGAATCGCGGTTAAAGCGTTGAAGAACATGGCTGTCAAGAAACGCAAGCAGGCTGAAGAGCTGTACCGAACATCAAGCATTTCTTGAATAAGCGTTTGATGCGATTCGTAATGTTTTGCAACGTGCTATTGTTGTTCTGATACAAAATTCCAACGCATGGGACGCTTCTCCTCTAGCTTGATGGAGAGGTCATCCATCTCTTTTCTGGTGGGCATGTTCGCTGTTTTCTTCCCAACATGATTTGTTGCTTTTCCTTTCCTGTCTTCTTTCTTGGATGTCGAAGCAGCGCTCGAATCGGTATTTTTACCCGCTGTGGGACGTGTGGTTTTCCTTTGTTTACAACTAGAGTTTCGTTTCCGTTTTTGTTCCTCTGTAGATTTCGCTCCTCTTGTGCCGCCTGGAAATGTCGGGTCTTCCTCACTGTAATCGATGTCGCTTCCATCGCTTGAAGTGAGATCACAGGGGGCAGAGGAGTCCTATTTAACCGTATGTCTAGTTAAATTCACCGAACAATGGCATCGTGAATCGATCTTGTTGATTTGAATCAACGTACGTGATCAAACTACAAACATGCGATCATGTTACGCTGCGGCTGAAATCCTATGTTTGTAGTTTGATCACGTACGTTGATTCAAATCATCAAGATCGATTCGCGCTGCCATTTTTCGGTGAATTTAACTAGACATATGGTCAAATAGGACTCTGTGCTCGCTGTGGTGAGATCTAAAGAATAGCTAAAGAATAGCTGTTTAAGTCAAATGCTTGCTCGAATGCACAATAAATTGTTGAATCTATCTCCCACTCCTGGTTTTCGGTAAAAATATGCCATTTTCCTTGTTTCTCAAACTCACTTTCGTCAACAAAGCGCAATATTTCACGCGGAAAGCCGTTTTTGAATTTCTTGTGATCAAGCGCGCCTGCTGACTTTGCGGACGTCTCGGGAAACAGACTTCCGTTACTGTGACATCTAAAAATTACTTAACTGAAATTCACATATCCCAAGGGTCAAACTAGGCGTCCCCCTCTCTTGTCCCTCATTTTCTCTTGACTGAGTTTACCGTAAAAGCTCCATTAAGCCCCTGGGGGGGGGGGGGGATTATTTAATTCCAGGCCTCATTAAAGGGGGGCTTTTTAGAGGGGGCTTTTAAAATAGAGAAGGGGGGCTTATTTCAATTCTTCACGCCGTTGTCGTTTTCAAATAGTTTTTTTTACAAAGCTCAAACAACTGCAGGTAAGTGTTTCAAATAATAGTTGGTCATTAATGGAAAAAGTGAGAGACTGTGGATGCTCTAAATCACCGTTAATTTTGTATTCTTCTACCGTCTCAATGATACAATCTTTGACAAGTGTCTCATACGCCGGATCCGACAACAAAGAATTGTTGAATTTCCAGAACTCTCTGCCTCTCTCCTGATGTGTGAAAATCATATTCATAACTACTAATGAGTGATCCGTGCGATAGCCAGCACTAGTTTGGATTGACTCCACCCAGACGGTGATTCGCTTCTGCTCCACTAGACCTGTCAAGTCAGTAGATACAAGAAAATAGTCAAGTCTTGTTTGCTTTAAATTACTGTACGCACTCCGCGTATAGCTACATTCAGACGGTTCCTGAACTCTAACTCATCTTCCAGCTTAAAAGTATTAATTAACTCCAACAGAGATTTTTGGGCATTCGGGTTGTTTTCCTTTGAATAATTAATTACTCGTGCCTTTTTTGTAATTTAACACCACGTTCCAGTCCCCGCATAAAATTATAGGTTTATTTGACAGTTTCCAATTGATTAGATTTTCTTTCAGATTTGTAAAAAATTCAGACTTGTCCGTGTTTGGATGATACAGAGCAACCAAAGTGCAACGTTGCTGAAATATGGAATTGTCTAATTAAGACGATATATCCTTGTTCATCGCAAATTACACTGTACAACACATATTCAAATGTATTGTTAGATAGAATAATGACCCCACAACTTTTGCTATCCAAGCTGTTAAAAAAACCTCATAGCCCCATTGGGATTTTTATGGCCTTGCTTGTTCTCTTTAACTGTTTTGGATATGCGCCTCCTGCAGACAATATATGTCACGCATTGTAAAAAAAAAACCTCGAAATTCAAACTGCTCTATTTTCAAAACAAAGCGTGTTACTTGGCAGAAAATAGGCCAGCATATATATCTTTAAAATGTCATTTAACTGATGAAGTTTTTCCCTGACGTCACGTGAAAACAAAGAATTCGCAAACTTGTCTCTAAATATAGGCCGGGCGTATGCACGTTACGTCATCACCACCATGTTAGTGTACCGTGAACAAAAGATTTCTCAGCTCCTTTTGGTATTGTCCACCAACATAGCCACCAACCCAATGAATCTCTGGAGCGACTGGTTGCATAGCCTCTATACAACTGTCCAGATCAAATTACACCAAAATTTCCGATTGTTCTAAATATAGAAATGTCTAATTGGAGTCGATACTCACAGCACGTGCGAGGCTTCCAACCTTTTCTTAAATTCGGCAAACCTTTTCACGCGGACACACTCTACTGGATTAAATTTTCAACAACTTTACAACGAGATCGCAACATCCACAGTAATCCAAGTAAGACAGTCCATCACAAAGGCTGAACAGAAAGAGATTTATGAGTCACGTAGGTCAAGGCTCTTCATGGTGCAATAATGATAGATCATGATACAATGCTTTGCTCTTTGGACTACGATGAAACACCACCACGAGCCTTCCATTGTGCATTGGCGAATGAAAACACCGCCACGTAATTGTATTGTGCACTTTACTGCACAGGAAAACAAAAGACTGAAATCTGACATGATCTATAACTTGGTATCCTTAATAAGCTACGCCTAAAAGCCATGACTTCAAAGTTGTGATTTTTGAGGAGCCTGTAGCTCGTATATGACCCAATGGTTTCTCTATGGGCATCCTCACCATACGGCTTCTCTTTCTTTTGTTATTTATTTATATTTTTATATTTTAATATATATTTACTTTGTAACGATGTGCAACAAAAACGGCAAAAAAATAAACTGAAACTGAACCTATTGATTACTCATCGAGCACTCATCGACTCTTATACTGCGCAAGTATTACAGATTTCCGTTGCTTTCTTGTACCGATGTTTCGTTGGTGATTCTTTTATCTGTGTTATACGTAGTTTTCGTTATAACTGGCGTTCCT
>JAEMWC010000125.1:980000-985000 GCA_016490735.1 Pachyseris speciosa
AGACTCTGGGACCGGCCATTTTCCCAGAAAATCTTGGGTAAAACAATGGAAGCCGTTACGAGCCAGCCAATCAAAAAAATTGATTTTTCCATTATCCCAGAGTCGCTCCTGGCGACTAACCGCTGGCCAAAGAGCCTGAGGACTCTGAGTTCGAGATTAACTTAAGACTAGTTGCTGGTCAGCGGTAACTCGCTATTTTCTACCCAAGGTACCAAGCGATCTGCCTACAGTTGTCATCTGACATCAGCTCCGGACTTTACTTTGGGTACGCAAATGGTCATTTTCTTCGCTATATTTCAACGGTTTGTCGCATTTCTACCCCCATGACGTTTGACCGATTTCACATTTTGACCATGTTGTTCTTATTTCTGCCCAATCGAGGTACCCTCGCTCCCGCGAACGACAAAATCGTGCTGACACAGCCCACCGTGATACTTATCTCTTACGATGGTTTCCGGTGGGACTACATGGATAAAGTTCATACACCGAATTTGAATGTGATCGCACGGAATGGAGTGAAAGCGAAACATCTCATAAATACTTTTGTGACGAAGACATTTCCTAACCATTTCACGCTTGTAACAGGGCTTTACGAGGAAACACACGGATTGGTTGGAAATACTTTTTTCGATCCTGTTTTCAACGAAACTTTCTACATTGATGCTCATTCCAATTACCTTGATTCAAAATGGTGGAACGGCGAGCCAATTTGGATAACAAATCAAAACGCTTGGAAGAAAAGTGCTGTCGTTTTCTGGCCTGGCTCGGAAGTGAAAATCGGAGGACATTATCCCACACATTATCTTAAATACGATGGATCGCTTTCTTTCGAGAAAAGAGTTGACTATCTTATCACTATGCTAGAAGAAGACGATCCTCCAAGTTTCCTCGCCGCTTATTTCAATGAACCAGATCACACCGGGCATAGATTTGGCCCAGATTCACCAGAAGTTGCCAATGTTATTCGCAGAATGGACAATGTAACGGGATATCTGCTGGAAAAGTTGCGAAGTCGCGGTCTGCTCAACCAGGTAACTTATCAAAACATATTTTTGCTGTGCAAATAGTCTTTGAAAATAGTCTTGTGATGCACCTTACGCAAAAGGACGAGCATAAATATACTTACATTGTAGTTGCTATTTGCATTGTAATGGTGGCCAGTTCCCAAAAAACAACTCTATGCATACGATAAATGTTTTTGTATTTTTTCAAAACAAACAAGTATAATGCACATGTCATCGGCTTCCCTGTGGGGTCGAGCCCTGGGCTAACCAGGGGGATTGTAAAATCAGTCAAGCAAACTTGAGGAATTTCCCCGGGGGGTCGGGGAATCTCTCAAGACAAAGTCCCCTGGGTGAGGTGTCTCTCAGCTGAAAATCCCTGTGACATCCTTTTCAAACTTGTGAATTTCCCCACCCCCTAATCTTTGATCGTAAAACAATGTCAAAAATTTTCCCCTACCCTCGGGCAAAGAATCCCATCCATCTCCTTGTATTCCTCCACATAACTCCCTGGTAGGCCTGGGGGTCGACCCCACGGGGAAGCCGATGACATGTGCATAAGAACAAGAACTGCAACTTAATTAAAGCCTTGTTGTCCTTATCTTTTTCCTCTGACCGGCTAATTCTTGGTTTTTGAAACCTTAATAATGGTAAGTAACCTCCATCCAGTTGATTCAGTTGGTACAGTGTCAGACTGCTGAGTAGGAGGTAGCTGGTTCAAACCCCAGACTGGACCAATAGCCAGGGTCTTAAAATAACTGGTAAGATCATGCTGGCTGCGTGCTCATCATCTGCTTCAGCTCAGATGATCGCGTCACTGGACAGTGATGTTAAGCCGTTGGCCTTTCCTCCTTCATCTAAACATGTAAAATTGGAAGAAGGCATAAAAGAACCCACACATTCATCGAAAAGAGAAGGGAACATTGTTCCTGGTGCTGTGGTCTGCCCTCACACACATTTTTTTTAATGGGACATGTATAGCTTAACACTGAACGACAGCGATTTCAAAGTGTTACTAATCAATTTTGTCTTGTAGGTGAATTTGATCATCACAAGTGATCATGGCATGACTGCAATCAACAGTTCCAGAGTTATTGTTCTGGATAAATATGTTCCTCCAACCTGGTACAGTCTTATTGTACCTCCCAAGAGATCAGACCATGTATTTCAGCCTTTCTTTCACATTCTACCCAAGGAAGGGATGTTAAACAAAACATTCCAAAAGCTAAAAAGTATCCCACACCTTCATGCATATCTGAAACAAGATATTCCTGAAGAATTTCATTTCAAGCATAATCGGCGAGTGATGCCAATTTTTATTGTTGCTGATGATCAATGGGTTATCACTCAAAACATGTCACAGATGGACAGTCGTGGTAACCATGGTTACAGTAACAAATATGCTGACATGCATCCTTTCTTCCTTGCACGTGGACCTTCGTTCAAGGAGAACTTCATCTCTGAGCCTTTTGAAAATGTTAATATATATCCGCTTATGTGTCATATGCTTGGCATAGAACCTTCACCAAATAATGGCTCATTAAAAGCTGTTGAACAGTTGTTAAAATTTTCTCCAGAACAAAAACAGGATTTCACGGTTTTAATAGTGGTCTTTTCTATATCCTTTTTAGTTTTTATGTTAATGAGTTATGGCATTGTCTCATTCTGCGTGAAGAATCGCTGTCGAATGAGACAATATGGTCATATATACGATTTAGGAACATCGGACTTATATGACTTATAACAAGATAAAATTTGAATTGATAAATATCATTTATTTAAGGAAGATTTAATTCAGAAATGTATTTTTTAATCTGATTGGTTAATGTTTCCTACACTGGACAAAAAGTTAAATTCAGTGACTTTGTACAGAAACAAAGAGATTGCTACTAAGCAGTTTCTAAGGTTTAAAAGTGCTAGAAGTTTCTTTCTTCGTGTAGTGTTTAGAGTGCATGCCATCAACAGCCTGACTAATACGAGGCATGGAGTGAAAAACAGAGTCCCTCTTGGCTTGTTTGTTCCAGGTTTCTGGTTTTTCATGCATCTTCTTGACTATCCGGAAAGGGACTACAGTTTAACTCTGCTCTAAGGGCACCCACTTAATATAAAGGACACCCACTAAACATAAAGGACAACCACTTAATGTAAAGGACACCCATTTAACATAAAGGACACCCACTTAATATAAAGGACACTCACATAATGTAAAGAACACCCACTTAATATGAAGGACTCCCACATAATGCAAAGCACACCCACTTAATATAAAAGACACCCACTTAATATAAAGGACACCCACTTAATATAAAGGACACCCACTTTTAATGGACACATCTTGTTTTCTAAATTAGCCCACTTAAAGCGGACACCCAGATAATGAAGACACTTTGGCATGTCCCTTTGGTGTCCATATTAGCAGTTTTCCACAGTTCTAGCAATTTAAATTATTTATGTTATCAGCCGAAACCCTCAGCCCTATTCACAAGGAACTACGTAACCAAGTGGAGGAGCAGGTGTAGTTACTTGGGAATGGTGCTGAAGGATTTGGCTAACAAAAATAATAAATAAATTGTCAGCCTTATTAGTCTTAATCCAGTGTTATGAAAATTTAACCGGTCAGATTAATTTATTCTTTCCTAGAGAGATTACATGTAATTTCTTTAACAGTATTTAAATTTATTCTTATTCCAAATGCTCTTAATTCACTTGGGAATTCAGACAGAAGATGTTTGTTAGGACTTGACCTTTCATAAGAATAATTTTCTTATATTGAATTTTCCATTTTAGATTTACTGGTAGCACAAAAAAAACTAGAACAGTGAAGTATAACTATTATTATTGATCTTTTTATAATAATATTCATTTCTACCCAGACCAAAGGAATCAACCATGCAGTACCCTTTTATTTATCAACTTTTGAGAAACCTTTTTGAATGTTATACAAAAATCTATTTCTATGCAAAATTAGAGAACTAAGATTTTGATAGATTTGGATTTCATTTTAATCCCATGCGCAAACTTAGCTGATGAGAAAACTCAGGCAGGAGAAGGTCTTTAAGTTGTTTCCTGAGGCTTTAGTATATTTAGGTCAATTAATTTTTTCTCAATTTTGCATGCTCTGTTGTGTATTATCACCTAATCGAAAGAGGTCGTTAATAACGTTAGAATAAGAGGCTCATTTTTATTTATATTAAACGTCTTTTTCATACGAGAGGTGCTAACTTTGGGCTGGGAATCTCTTAGAACTATTTCATCACCATTCATTTAGCCCTTAGCACCCAGTGGAACATACGCCATTAACAAATATGCTCCTCCATCAGACTGGGCTACTCCCTATAATGGCCTATACGAAGAGGCTCCACCCAAAAGGGGTACCTTTTTCACTTTTCAGGTATATGAAAGGGTAGGGAAATCTGTCATCTGTCATATCGTTATTCACAATATCAATATCTTATAGACAAACCAACTAATTTTACGAACAATACACCTACGGACGAATGCAATTATGAACATAATGGTGTGATGTGCCTGTGAGAAAAATGATATGCTAGTTGCTTGGCAATGGGCAAAAGGACAACTGAAAAGAAATCAGAGTTCCAGGCAGGAACTCTGATTTCTTTTCAGTTGTCATTTCGCCCATTGCCAAGCAACTAGCATAACAAAAGACGGATCGAAACACATCAATCGTGGTTTACAGTCTTCACAGCCAATAACAACACGGCTTAACTGACAAACGACCGATGACATTACGACTTCGTTGACCAACTGACAGCACAAATTTCTGATGATGACTTCCGTTCAGGTTGTCAAAATGCCAGTCAATGTCACCACAAACAGTCCTTCTTAGGACTGCACTCACCCGGACGATCATACATCACTTGCTGTAAAAGTTCTATTAAGCCCCCGGGGGGCTTATTTAATTTCAGGTCTCATTAGAGAGCGGGGGAGGGGGGCTTATTTCAAATCTTAAACACCCTGTTTTCGTTTTTGTACAAAACT
>JAEMWC010000125.1:992500-1050000 GCA_016490735.1 Pachyseris speciosa
CATTAGCAGCCATGGACAGCTGTTTCGGCCTTGTTAGGCCTCATCAGCATGGCATAGCTAATGCTCAGGCTCAAGTACCCACATATCCATACCGTGTGGCCTTAGTGCCTTTAGAGTGGCTTCAGCTTACCAAATCACATTAATTTGTGAGGTATATGGATATGTGGGTACTTGAGCCTGAGCATTAGCTATGCCATGCTGATGAGGCCTAACAAGGCCGAAACAGCTGTCCATGGCTGCTAATGCTTGGGCTCAATCTTTGCTTTGGTAGATTTAAGGGGTAATACCCGCTACCGTGTGGCCTTAGTGCCTTTAGAGTGGCTTCAGCTTACCAAATCACATTAATTTGTGAGGTATATCCTATATCAAAGGGGGTTGATGATCAAGGGTCGAACACAATTTTTATGGGACAGTGGTCAAACAGTCTAGTACTTGGTCTAAAATTTTACCGCTGATCACAATTTTATGTGTGCTCTTTGACCCTTGATCAATGCCCTCAATAAATATTGAGAGTAAATAGCTTCACCCTAAACTGGGAGACTTTTTCTTTGGGCTACCAGTAATCCCTGCATTATTTACCACCCCCACCCCCAAAGAAAATTGATGTACCCCCCCTCCAAACACAAAATTACTAACTTGCTCAAAATTTGCAGGAAACTGCATTTTTGTCATGGGCTTTAACTGAGATAGTCTTTAACCATGTTTCTTGAGTCTTCACTCCCCTTGACCAGCAGGCAGAAAACAGGTGACTCTGGCAAGATGTGATCCAGAAGTCTGGTTGAACTGCACATGTTTAGGGTTCAGTACTATATTAGAGTTCTGTTTTACTTCTGGTTATCTGAAATGTAAACCTAACAGATCTTTGAAGAGTCACTCATTTCTTCTAGCATGCACAGTAAGGAGTGAAGACTTCAGTTACAAGATTGAATGAATCCTAAGATGTGCAGAACATATGAGCAGTAACAATGGCAAACATTCTTTCAGTGGCAACTAAAAAAAATAAAAAATAAAAAATATCATTTGAATGGTATTTCAGTAAGAATTATGCACATAACCCCATACATTAAGTTATACATGTATGAATTTACAAATTAATTTTGACACTGCTCTATTATAACTTGGGGAAGTGCAATCACCTGGGTAATTGTAGTCCTGAGAAGGACTGTTTACAAGTGGTGACATTAATAATGTCATAGCAAACAGTGTGACTAGTCACTCACCTTGACATGATTGTACTTCACTTACTTATGATATAAATAGCAAGCTATTATTTTTATTTATCTTATTGTATATTTTATCAGCATTACATGGTTAGTTTAAATATTGGTTTTTATCCTATTTCATAGTAATTATTGTATTTTAACATTGTACAGTATTTACTTGTATTACTTTTCTTTCTATATATATAATTTCAATATTTCATTGTCAAGCGCATTTGAAAACCTTGTGGAATTTGTGTGGTACAAATGAATATTAATTAAACCACGATGACGAACACCTTTCATAATATTATTATTGTTATTGTTATTGATATGACACCTGGGTTGAAACCCTTTACTATTTGAAACCATTCCAGAATGTTCACTATTTGTTTGTGGAGAATGGTATGAGAGTAATACATGTATTGAGGATCTAGATGAGAAGAGGTTGCTCTAAATGGAGCAAATGCCAAATATGTCTAAATAAAAAACAATTAAAAGTGATTCAGATTATAGAATGTTTATATATTTATAGCAAATGCCAAATGAATGTCAACCATTAAAGTACATTTTCTTTATTCCAGTTTATCTTCAAAGATGAAGGATTTGACAAGCCTTTTTTCACCACATATTTCAAGACATCATCATTCATGATCTATTTGACAGGCTTCCTCTTTTATCAGCCCTGGAGAGTCCAGTGCATTGGGTGCCTAAAAAATGATGCATCTTCAAATGTAAGCTCTTATCTTAAATTCATGCAAGTGAATAATATATAATAGTAATAATAGTAATAATAATACCGATAATAATAATAATAATAATAATAATAATAATAATAAAGTATTTAATTGTACAGTCATGATAACTAAATTACAGCATTGAAGAACTTTCTTCAGTGCTAAACAAGAAACCTTTTTTTTTCTATAGAAAAGTGAATCCTTCGTGAAATTCTGATTGAATTTATTTAGCTTTTTGCCAAATGTACTTGTCTGATAATATACATGTTGTGATTCAGTTTTACCCTTGGTACAAATTGGTATATTTTCCTTCGTTCTTGTGCTTGGTAATATAAATTATGATAATGAATATAGAACAAAGGCAAATACCAATTTGTACCAGGATAAAATTGAACCATAACATATCTACCAAAATCGTTTTTACAAACTGAATTCTCCATTTGGCAACCATCGTTCTTAAAGTGCACCTAAACTCAAAAATATTTTTTCAATATTTTTAATACTCAATATTTTTAATACTCATAGCACTTCTTACTTTTTAAGACAAACTGATTTTAGCATTCCTAGATGGAATACAGTAACATTTGGTAAACACTCTCTGCATTATCTTGGACCTAAATTATGGGGAAAACTGCCTACAAATATCAGATCAGCAAAAACTTTGAACAACTTTAAAAGTATGATACGAAAATTTGATGTAAGTTCTCTGCTGGAAGACGGATATACATGTTCTTGCTGTTCAACTATGTAGTTATTAATCAACTAGTGGGTAATATTATTGTAATTATAGCTGCACTAATTAATGAATTTGTTCTTAAATTTAATCTTATTTTTTACTAGATTTTAGTTGAATGGATTTTACCTTATATTTTAGTTTCCCCAATTAGTAGGGCACTTGTGTTCGGCTATAGAGATTTGAGACTTGAATCAAGTTATCATCATCATCATCATCACTTAATAAATATTTGCACCTTAACTATTTTATCATCTCGATTAAATTTTAGTGTAAATATTTTTCTAAGCGTCCCCTAGGTCAGTTTTTACAGTAGTTAATTATTATCTTTTATTGCAGTGTGTAATTAGGTTTAATTATTGTCTTTGAAAAGCCTCTATGAGGAAAGTCAATAAATGATGTATGTATGTATGTATGTATGTATGTATGTATGTATGTATGTAATCTATGTATGTACGTATGTTTGAAACTCACTGTGCCTGTTTTATCAAATCTTGACTAGTTATCTTGACTTTTCATAGGCTGTAAAAGTTACAAAATCTGGCCATCATCTGTACCCCAACCAAGCTAATGAGGGGCTTGCATCTATTTCAATTTGACATCACAAGCTGATTTACATCACAGTAAGTCCTTGTAAGCATGCATGCAAAGCAGTGTGTGTGACGTCAAATTGAGAATAGACCCATGCCCCTTCTGGCACGGTCATGTACCCAATGATGCTTTGTTTTTTAATTGAAGGGTGTTTCGCAAAAGGGGCATATATCGCTTTTTTGCCTTAAAATCCAAATCTCTCTTAACCTATTGACTGCCGAGCATTTTGCCAAAAAACACCTTTTGAAGCTCGTCGAGCCATTTTCTGGCCAGATTCTAGCCAAAAAGAACCAAAACTGCCCAAAACTCTGTTTGCTTGTGGAGTTCATCGTGCCATTTGTTCCTGATGCTTAATATTAGCTTTCCAAGATCGGGCATGCACAGAAAAAAAAATTTCGATAGTTTTTGGATTGAAAAGTTTCACCACCCCCTCTCTTTCTACCTTTTGCTTTCTCTCCTCCCCTTTTCTTTTGCTTTTCTTGCCTCGCTTTCTTTTTCTCTTGCTGGGCATTTTCTGGGCTTCCTTTCGGTGGGGAAAGATTTGTGGAAAACTTTTAGGATCATAGGATTAGGTGGAAGGAAGTGCAGGTGGGTAGTGGAACAAGATTTTCATTCAAATTTTTGGTTCAACGTCACTTGGTTTTTGATGTTTTCTCTGGCCTGCTGGATGGAATCATGCTCATTTGGGTATGGTTTGAAAGATCTCTTCCCCCTACACACGCTACATGTAAAAGTTGTCCATGAGCATTAAAACTGATGACATCACAAGTGGTACAAAGGATGTGGTTCTGCATGGCTGGTTTTGGCCGGCATGGGTGTGTCTGTTTATGGTCTCAGAAATTAAGTTCTGCACTTATTTTGTGATTTAAATGCCTGGATTCAGCAAATTAGCATGACTTTTACCTACAACTGGACCAACTTAAACAAAAGAAATCAGTCATGCATCAGATCCTTTCGTTTCTGTTTCTTGAGTTTTGGGGAAAAGTCATAAGCTATTCCTTCGGCTCCTAGCTTTCTAATCACAAAATAAGTACAGAACTTCATTTCTGACACCATTTCTAGTCTATTTATGCCAAAGCAGAGTGAGTTTAGAGATATTTTGGATTTTATGGCAAAAAAAAGCAGTATACTGTACGCCCCTTTTGCAGAACACCCTTAAAGTTATTGATGTCTTGTGCTGACTGCATGTCAGACTTTGCCTGAATTGTATTTTTAAAAAACGATGTCTCAACATTTTCTTGCAGATATCTGTGTCAGTGGTGAATCAAACTGGAGAAAACTCATCACTATTGAACTCACCCTCTTCCTCAAGGGAAGCATCTCCAGTTCGCAGACCACTTATGGTAATTTATTATTTATTCAGTTTCACATGTATGTTGTGAATAAAGACTTTTATTGTCATCATCATCATCATCATCATCGTCGTCATTAGGTTCAAATTGTGCCAACTTAGGAAGATCTGCCATTGACCTCAACTTGAAAAGAAATTACTTCTTCATGTGCATGAAATTTTGGTCACACATTAATTTAAAGATTTTAAAAAAAGTTTGTTTTAGTGCTGCTTTAATTTAGTGATATTGCATTAAAATGTGATTTACGAACTGGAACTTTGGCGAAATTAATTTAATCAAGTTTTAGAATGACACATAGGATTTTGTGTGATAAGGTATTAAAAGTCTACCATTAAGCTCCATTTAAATGAAACAATGATACATTGTTTTATAACCGACAAGTCATGCGGATAAAGCGCATCCTATTACAAAAACTTCCACAAGTTGTCAGATCACTGGCATTCCAATTAACTTTGTAGCTTCCCAAACTATATTAGGAATGCCTGTGGAACGGCAAATTAAGTTCGACGTCTGAATCAACAAGCATAATTTTGTTAATTTGGGTCAAATTAAGTTCGGCTTATGAAATGTTATTTTATGTTTGCTGTGACACCGAAAATTCACGCTTACTGGTGCGAGCTAAAAATCACAACACAGTAGACTTTGCTTGCAAAAAAATTACTCTTTTTTAAATGATGCATCATAGACAGCTTTATATCGAATTTCAGTCTTGAAGAGAGAGAGAGAGGGAGGCAGGGTTGGCGCAGTGGTAAGAGCACTCGCCTTCCACCAATGTGTCCCGGGTCCGATTCCCAGGCTCGGTGTCATATGTGGGCTGAGTTTGTTGCTTCTCTACTCTGCTCCGAGAGGTTTTTCTCCGGGCACTCCGGTTTTCCCCTCTCCTCAAAAACCAACATTTGATTTAATTTGATTTGATTTGAGATTTGTAATTAGTAGGCAAAGAGCCACCTTGTGGAAGTACTACTAATAAATAGTTTATTATTATTATTATTATTATTTTGCCGTTTTAATCATCTCTGTGCACCTTGTAGAACCAGAGATGTTACTATGTTATGTTTGCTGTCAGTGATGCTGAAAATTTATGCTCGCTGGTGCAAGCGAAAAATAACAACACAGACTTTGGTTGCAAAGAAATTACTCTGATTTTGAACGGCGCATCATAGACAGCTTTAAATCTGTTGTTTCAGTTTTGTGGTATGGAAGTTTTTTTGCGGAACACAAGTTGAAGGCCATTTTAAATAAACAATGAGATATCAACTAAAGGAAGACAATAAGCTATCTCATACATACTAACATTTGAGCTTTGCTCTATGTGCATTTTCCATGCGCAAATGCGTTAACGCAATTTCTTGCCAACATGTTTAATGTGTTGATTTTTGGCCGCATTTCTCTGTGCAGTACTGTAGATTAACTTAAAATGGTAAGGCCATCATCCAACATCCACCCAACCCTGAAGTGTTTTGAAGGTTAGACCACAACATTGGGAACAGTCTGTCAATTCAAGTAATTCTACATCCCAGGCTTTGAAGTTTTTGAAGGAGACAAGGCCAATGACATAATATTGCTGTCCAGGTGTGCATTTCTCAAAACTCCTGAAGAAATGTTTCAGGCCAAAAAACTATTTTACATGCACTGGGTTCATTGCTAGAAATTCAATTTTCTAATAATATTGTTTTTATTTTATAATCTTTTAACAAATCATGCTATAAAATTGAGTAATACATTGAGCTAGCTTAATACCTAGTGATAAAAAACCAACTTGAAAAATACTTCTTGGGCCCAAAATGGTTTCCGGAGTTTTGAGAAATGCATTCCAGATCTCTTAGTTACCAGCTGAGCCAATACGGCCATATAGATCCCTGATCAATGTTGGCTATCACTTATTATCATGCTAAAAAATTTTGACATGTTATGTGCAAAACAATGACATTTATTTAGGGGTGGGAAGGGTGTGTTGTACAAAAGGGCATAAGAGATCTGATTTTAGACTTAAATCTAAATTTCTCTCAAATTTGATTTCCTTATAATTTGGCCTACAGACTGGCTGGTATCATATACAGGGGTCTCAATAAAATTTGAAGTACGTAGCGAGTTGGAACTCGTAGAGTAAAAGTAGCCGACGTCTCTGATCGAAGTAGCCAACACTTTTAGTCGGACGTCTGTACTTAGTGAAACCACTGCATATATGTCAGAAACATAGTGATTTGAAGGCCAGAGTTTGCAAATTAAATTAGTATGACTTAAGCATAAAACTAAACCAACTGAAGTGGCACAATTAGTTTAAGAAATTTGAACCAAGGAAGCCATTCATTTAGTTTATTATAGACAGGAGTATTAAACTGTATGAATATGTGAATGATCATTGCAGTTATGAACACTACTTTAATTTAAAAGCAGTAGTGAAAATAAAGCCTGGAATTTTTTTCAAATTTTTTTTCAGGCTTTATTTCATATATTCATTCCCAAGTTTAGATGTAGATGATAGTCTTTCTGCATGGTCAAGGTTTAGTGAAAGCATGACCAACTAGTAATTTCTTTGCAGAATGAGTCCACTTTTGAGGAAGTTACTGATGATGAGGTATTTAGTAGTCAATCAGTTGAAGCTGCAAACAGTTCCTTTGAGGTAGTTCCAAGTATGTAAAATAATCTGTTTGCTATGACCATTAAATGTTTTTAAAAATTGTTCTTTATTATAAATCATGTCCTAGCTTCAACAGGCTTTGTGACCCCAAATGATATATAATTTCCTTGTATTGTTGATAGTTGTTTTAGGGATAAGTGATAACTGAAAATTAAAATAATTTTACAGGGATAAGGGCTAACTGAGATAGTTTTAGGGATAGTGAAAATAGCTTTGATTTCTCAATTATTGTACTTTTGGTCACTTTTGCCGAGGATTTGCATCACTGGCAACCGGTAATGAACAGTAATGGGTCATTATTTTATCAGAGTCCATATTCAAGCAGGATGTCCAAGATTTGCTCCCAGGCTCTTTAGTTTGGTCAACTGCTTGTATCCTGGGGTGATCTCATAGATTGCATTAAAACAATAGGTCATGTTACACTTTAAAATTGCCACTAATTACATCAGATTCCAAAGATAAGTAACTTTAGGGATAACTGGCAAAAAAATATTTTTTGGGGGATAAACAATAACTGCCCCCTGAATTTTATAGCTAAGGCCTTGTTTTTATGTACCTTAAAAATGGAAACCTAATTTTAAGTTTAATGGTCCTGTTCTTTTGTTTGTTTTTTTTTTTTTTATTGAATTGCACTGACAAAGTAAAATTTGGCAATAAAATCATTGAAAAATTGGTTTAATATAATTATAGTTTCAATTCATTTATTTGCAGAAAATTTTCTCACTTTTATTAGTTATTTTTTTGCAGTGACTTTTTCAAGGATATTTTCAATGAAGCATTTAATTTCAAACAGCATACCAGTAGTTTTGATCCAAAATATATGTCCCAGACACAAGATACACTGTAGATATTGAAAAGAATTAATTTTTTATTTAAATTTTTTCATCACATAGAACATAGACGAGTAACATTTAGCAGTGTGAGAGAAGTGCGGCAATTATCAGGTAATTGCTTGTCTGATGTTGCTAAAATAATTTAATGGCATGCAAACAACAGAAATATTAATAACAAGCAGTAGGCCGACATTCAACAAAATTAGCTAGTTCCCTTGGGAACCAGGAAGTCCATTAAGCTACATGTACCATACAGTGTATATGGATATTCTCCCTGTGGTTGCTGTCTTTGCCTCTCTACTCTCTCCATTTCCTCACACATGTCCAATATAATATGACTTGCAGGAGAGGGGTGGGGAGCGATGGGTTACTCTGTTAATTGCATTGATATGGAAGATCAATATACTGTAAATTCTGAATGTACATGACTACATTTCCACATAAAATACTGGTATGTCAATCTATAACATAGTCCCAGAAAGCTGACCTGTAAACTTTCTCTCACTACTAATGGCCGATTAAAACCTTGGTCCAATTTTGACTAGTTGTAGTAGAGCGAGCTATTTAAAGCTGTTTGATAGTTCAAATGTATTTTATATTTGCACTTTTTATTGATACTGTGAAGCTCATCATATTTTGAGATGCAAAATTTATACCCTTAAATAAACTCCTGACGAAGCAAGCAATCCCAAATTCAAACTTCTGGGGCATCCTTGGAACTTAGCTAAACCCGTGGTGCCCTCATATAAACAGGATTTTTGATGTACTACAGTGTAGGGGTGTTTAGCATAACTAAAAAAATCTATCCCCCTCTCCGTGGGAACCTTCAGTCGATTAGACCGAAATTCTTGGAATTCTCACTAGTTATTGTTCATGCCAAGGAGATGAAGGGAATGTATGTGGAAACATGGTTGGTGTTTAAGGGGACTATAGAAAGGATATAGAAAAAATTTGAAAAGTGAAACTTGCACTGAGGGCATCTTCTTGTGGAACTTTTCTTGTCCCGGTTTAAGAAGAAGTGAATACTCAAAGTAAAGTTTCCTTAATAAAGGAACGTATTTTCAAAATGGAATATACAGTTTGTGGAATTCACCTGAGACCAGAGCACAGAATAGTGTGGACTGAGCATGTGTCCCTGACCTTCGGTGCCACATCATTGGCTTGGTGCTGGCCAATCATAATTTTACACCTGAGTTTTCCAAAACAGCACATACCGGTAATTGTTCTGCATAATTATTCCAAGTGAACCATTTTCTGTTGATTAGAACTACTATCAGTGGTAGCATTACACAAGTGAAATCTGATTTCCCAAAAGAACCTGAATGCCATCTATTAAACTCATCACCAATAGATGAGCTTGGGAGCAGGTGCCTTAAAGGTTGGTGGAGCCAGTTAGCAATCAAGCACAAGGAAGGAAGTAACCATGGCAACCCAGTGAGCTGCCGTCACCAAAGGCACCACCACACTGAACCAGTCAGTGAAATACTTACCAAATCAGACACTTACCAAAGGGAGGGAGTGAGAGCAGAATGTCCTTTATACTGACAGGGCAGCAAGCAAGCAAATGCAAATGCAAGCCACAAAGATCCCCTGAACGTGACGCAAGCTAAGGCTGCCCTGAGCTGCTCATCAGGCAGTGTTTCAGACAACTTTCAGAGTCCGGGGATCATAAGAGATTGTTAAGGGGTCAGTAAACATGGATCTTCCCAAACTATCTTACTCAACAAATCAGCTTTCTCAGGTTTTTTACCCGAGACCTGTCGCTTATCTGGAACACTGATCAGGGGTGACTGCTGACCAGCATTGTCTTGAGTTTAACCTCACCTAAATTACATTTAGCCACATTTCCTAGTATCCCTAGTCCAGAATAATCCCTTGAGAATGCAATATAAATCACTTACTGGTCCTAACATCTGAAGGTGCCTACTATATCCAGACTTGATACATAACTCCATTTGTTGCCCTTCAGATCATGTTGCAGAGCAAGCAAGGTTAGCTAGGCTTCCATACAAGGATGGTGATGGGCATAAACTACCCATACGGCAAGTTGCAAAGGTGGCTCTAATATTTTGCCTGCTGGTGAGTTAACAACTAACAGAATGTGCTCTTCAAATTATTCTTGGTTGAATAAACCTATTGTCACCATTACTTGAGATTATCAATAGTAGCTTCCACTGAGGAAGGGGGACCTCTCAAAGTTTAAAGTGGAGTCTTACAGTTGATATATGCTAAAGGGGTGCATGTTAGATCCCTGTGCATAAAGGAGGAGGTATGCAAGCAGGAGAAAACCAACTGTTAAGAATTTTTAGCCTCTTGGGCAGGAGCTATTTTTTGTCTTCTCCTTGTGCATCACTTTCCTTCAATGCAAGCTGCTCTAATTCATGCCCCATTTGTCTTCAGCAACTGCTATTCATGCCAGGCTATCTTGTGCACTAATGTATGTAACAGTGTAACTGTGCTTTATCCCCCAACAGTGGTTCTGTGCTAACTGCAGTTATCAGGAAGCAATTGCACACACCTCACCAGCAGCAGTCAACATCTTGTCATCCTCATCAGGTACCTTACAAATTACTTCAAAATTCTTGTACATGTACACTGAACTTCCTCAGTTCTTAAGTTCAGTCCATGACTGTTTCTGACTTTCATATATTATCATTATTTTTGCAAAGTAATTACAATAGGTGTTTTATCAATCGAGCGGTTTTCAATTGAGTGTTGAATGTAATTCTCGCTTTACTTTGGTTCGTCATTGCTTTGCTCTGTGATTGGCCAGGAAAACTCGCACCACTTTTTCAACCAATGAGAAGCAAAACCAAACCCAATTGCAACTTGCACATGCACATTTCCCGCACTTTGCACCGGCTACATGTAATTGCTTCATATTCTGATTGGCTCATTGCACTGCTTACTTCTGTTGTGATTGGTCAGAGTAATTGCTTTGGTTTTGGTTTTACGACACTCAATTGAAAAGTGCTCTAATTGTCACCCAAGGTTTTGTGGGGGAGGGGAGATGCTATTCTCAGTTCAACTTTAGGTGGAGTGGCCTGAGATGTGCTACTGCTGTTCTTTCTGAGTCTCCAAACCTTCATTCTTCATTCTGTGGCAAGTTATGCACTCCACCTTAGTCACATTTTTTTGCACATGAATATCATTCAAAGCTAAGTCCAGCTGGCTGATGTGTTTCCTTTTGGGTGGCATCTTTGATTTGTGACATGAACTGAGAGGGCTGGGAAGCCTGGACCATGCGTCCTGCCTTTTAATGATCCATTTTGTGGCTTTAACACTTGATGGAATATTCAGCACGTTTCTGAGATGGCTTAGCATTCATTTCGTCAACAGAGATTAATTTTATGTTATGCAAGTCTTTCTCGTGGAAAATGGTGATAATTGTAGTGTTTAGTTATTGTTCTTTTTTGAAAATTAACTGAATGATTTACCGGTAATAAGGGATTAATAATGGCAGGGGTCATTCTTACTAAAATTCACAGATCTCTTCTCATTCACAGGTCTGTTTACCCTTATATTAGCAGCCATTTTTCAGAGCTCGACAGGTGACAAATTTTCCATCTCAAAGCTACTTGCTGTCCTTATGAGGTCAGTTGGTTCTGGGCTCATTGTGTATTTAAATGTTTAAGTAATGTTTAATAAATGAGCAGGAGTGTTTTATCAAGTTTAAAACACGAGGCGCAGCCGAGGGTTTTGGGACTTGATAAAACACGAATTGCAAATTTATTGAACGACTTAAAAAACTTGACTGTACATCTATCCATTCTTACACTAAAATTTAGATTTTAAGGTTATTTTGGCCAAGAAAATCAGATGTTAAATTTAGAGGTGTCTTTATCAAATATAAAGACACTCATCAAGAATTAATTTCTTTTGTATTTTCCTCATGAAGTATTAATGAGCTTTTTAAGCAATTTTCATTCACTTCATCTGCAACCAGGTGCTTTCTTTTTATTCATGTATGCACAATAGACATAAAATATCTTTTTGGGAATATGTTATTGAAATGAAAATTATGAAATAAATCAAAACGAAGTGTGCATTTCAGTCATAAAATTGAGAAGTTTAGTAAACTCGGAATCGAAAACTGTCTCAATTAATTGATAATGAAATTTCCCAGAACTTCGTTAGCCAAAAATGACTCTGTTCCTTGAATAACCAGTCCCTAGAATCCTCTTCGCCTTAAAAAGAGCATTTCATTTTGCAAGAAACAGGGTATGAAAGAAGTCAAAACTTTCAACAAAGTGTAAAGAAATGCATTTGTTTACAGCACAAGTCTACACAATCCCGCGAAATTCAAACTCATCCTTTGACAAACGCGTTGTGAGCTTACAAATTGTTGTATATACTGTAGCTTAGAAACGAGCAGGAATGTTTTAAACTTGATAAAACTCAATGCGACTTTTTTGAACGGCCTCAAAAATTACCCTTGTTGTAGATTTATCCATTTTCCGAGTAATCCTTGGGCTCATTATAATTTTTTCCGTAGGAAATCGGAAGCTAAAAACACAGCCATGTCTTATCAGTTTTTAAATTCCAATTCGATCCGGAATGCTCGAGCCCCCGGCTCGGGAGATTGGGCAACAACTCCTCACGCTATCGAGCTTAAATAAATTGATTTGATTTGACTGATTTGATTTGATTTGATTTGATTTTAAGATACTCATTCAAAAACGTTAATTTCTTCTGTATAAAATTGATGACAAAGAACGTTTGTAAGTTAGTCAAGGTGTGAAAAAGTAGGAGGAGTTGCACTGTCTTGTCTAACTACCTATTTTCGTTATTTCAGCATCACTGGAATTGTGCTGGTGACACTGTCGGACTCCAAAAGCAAAGCTAGTGGCCTAAGTATTGGAGCTTTGTGGGCACTGGCTAGCGCCTTTCTGTGAGTTTAAAAGCAAATCTTCTGCTTTGGTAACAATTTAATATTTTGACCCTTTTTAACAAGTAGGTATTTCCAAAAGATCTTGATGGCAGGAGACAAGTAAAATTTTTTAGAAAATACATAACACTTGTAGTTCTAACGAACGAAATCAATGCATACGTTCCATCGTTGGAGTTGTTCATTTGTTGATTCTTTTCTTCGTTTGTTCATGCATACATTCTTTTGTTAATTTTTTGTTTGAAAATAGTTCTTTAAAGACCCATGTTCATCCAACACGCATTGCGCGCCGCGCTGAATTTCGCACAGACGGAAAATACGCAAATCGCCAGTGAGCCTATTTTGCGAAAATAATCCTCGTTCATCCGGCTTATTTCCCCGAGTATCGCTATTTTTTGTGTCGTCGTGGTTTTCTTAACATCCTCTGTCTTCATTTGCGTCGATATTTTCAACAAGATTCGTCGTAGCGGTGAGGAAAAGACCTTGTAAGCTCTTGTAGGCGGCTGGTGTTGTTGTTGTACTTCGCGTAACGCGAAATTATTTGTTGGCGGGCTCTTGTTGAAAATCCGTTTAGTTTGGGGTCAACCTGAAGGTAATTCTTCACAAACGTGTTGGAATATTGTCTTCCACTGTCAGGCCGTTGTCTCCTTGAATTTATTTTGTTATTATCCTGGCAAAACGTGACTTTTGTCCCGTTACTTTGTGGATACATGGTCGCTGCCAAATGACCTCTGATCTCGAAGTTGACAGCGCTGTACAGTTATCCCGAAGGAAGATGCCCGCCTAAGACTTTGCTTAGCTAGTATTTTTAAGCAAAGAAAAGGGATGATTTGATACCTCTGAACATGTATCTGTCGTAGCGATGTGCCAGATTTCAACTGATGTCCGACCTTGGCAAATATTTTGATCAATCTGCGAATGAACCGGTGTCGAGCGCGGTTTTGTATCCGATAAATGAGCATCCATCGATTCGAACGCTGTTTATTTCTCTTCCCAGCAATCTCAATAATGATAAGGTAAGCCTTATGGAGCACTAAAATTAAAATATATGGACTAGGAATATTCAAGGCGACGTAACTTATTTAATTATTGGAATCCGTTACCGCATAGCTTTTTAGTTAGCCATACTAGTAAATGCAAGCGAAACGATCGACTTCCCTCGCTTCCTCAGTCGCTGAAAGTTTTACATGATGAACCGCACATATTTGCAGCGTTTTTGGAGGAACTGATGTCTTTCGTAGGCACAAAACGATTCAAATAAATCACAGCAATATAGAAAAATAAATCGATTCGCATTTCGTTGTTATGAGTTCACGCCACTGGGACTCAGTGAGAGAATCTGGTAAACCAATCAGATCGCAAGAATGAACAATAGAGACGGTTAAAAACAATAACAAACGTGCGCAAGGCCTCTTGGATGAACATGGGTCTTTAATAAGTGAGCTGGGCACAGCCCTAATCTTGGTAGCCTTCATAATATAGCGCGTTCTATTTACAAGCTGACCGTACGTTCTGGCCGTGCAGTTTTGAGAAATGGGAAGCGCACTTTAAGGTCGGCGCACACGGAGGGACTGGTCCCTGCGACTAGTCCCCGCGACTAGTCCCGGGGACCAAGTCCCTTCGTGTGAACTACCCATTCAATTACAAAATCTAGTCGCAGGGACCAAAATTTGGTCCCTGCGACTTGTCCCACGAATTCAAACCATGTTTGAATTCGTGGGACAAGTCGCAGGGACTTGTCCCCTCAAATTATGCTGGTCCCTGCGTGTGAACTGTTCGTGGGACTAGTCCCTGCGACCAGTCCCTTTGTGTAAACTCTTCAGGGGACTAGTTGCAGGGACTAGTCGCAGGGACTAGTCCCCTCGTGTGTGCCGACCTTTATATTCCATAAATTCTCAGCCGCGCATCCATTGTTTTTGGTACAGATTAAAGTTTTCATTTGAGCTGTAATGTTCAGGGTCAAACCGTTTATTCAACCTTAATTTGTCTGTGACAAATTTTATTTCAAATATGAAATAAATTCTTACAAGACTGTTAACAGTAGTTATATTCTTAGGTATTCCTGTTATTTAACCATGCTTAAACGCAAAGTTCCTGATGAGAAACAGATGGACATTCCAATGTTTTTCGGTGAGTATAGCTTTTTAGCTTTAACCTGGCTTTACTTTGCATGGCATGTATACGGTGCATGTATATGAAACAACCACGAGGTGAATTTTAATAAACTCTCAATATTAGGGGAGAGCGAACAATGCTTGCGTCCGCACTTTATCAATTACATCGGTAGAAATGGCGATGGGGACGGCGACGGCGACCGGTTAGCTCAGTTCGGAGTACCTAAGATCGGACTATCGTGCGGGAGATCGCGGGTTCAAACCCCGGCCGAACCAACACTCACTGACGACAAACGGTAGGACGTTCTTGTCTTCTCGGGTAAGGACGATAAGCCGTAGGTGCCGTCTCACAGTACATTGTACTTTCACTTAATCCGTCTGAGACTGTGGGACATAAACGAACCACTAGGGACGTAACAAAACTCTTTCTAGTGACATCAAGGGGGGAATGATGTCAATTGGGAGGTGTGTCCCGTTTCACTCTCTTGTCACTGTGGTTCATTCCGCAGCGACAAAAAAAAATCACTTTATTCATTAGACGGCGACGTGGCGATGGCGATGGCGATGACGATGATGATGGTGATGGTGATGGTGATGGTGATGGTGATGGTGATGGTGATGGTGATGGTGATGGTGATGGTGATGGTGATGGTGATGATGATGATGATGACGATGATAATGATGGTGGTGGTTGTGGTGGTGATGATGATGATGATGATGGTGGTGGTTGTGGTGATGATGATGATGATGATGATGATGATGATGATGGTGGTTGTGGTGATGATGGTGATGGTGGTGGTTGTGGTGGTGATGATGATGATGATGGTGGTTGTGATGATGATGATGATGATGGTGGTGGTTGTGGTGGTGATGATGATGATGATGATGATGATGATGATGGCGGTGGTGGTGGTTGTGGTGGTGATGATGATGATGATGATGGTGGTTGTGGTGATGATGATGATGATGATGGTGGTGGTGGTTGTGGTGATGATGATGATGGTGGTGGTTGTGGTGATGATGATGATGATGATGGTGGTGGTGGTTGTGGTGATGATGATGATGGTGGTGGTTGTGGTGATGATGATGATGATGATGATGATGGTGGTGGTTCTGGTGGTGATGATGATGATGATGATGATGATGGTGGTGGTTGTGGTGATGATGATGATGATGATGATGATGATGATGATGATGGCGATGATGATGATGATGATGGCGATGATGATGATGATGATGATGATGATGATGGCGATGATGATGATGATGAAGATGGCAATGGTGATGGTTTCCTTTCCAAAAATCGCACTTATTTCACTGACCGAAATAATAACTGTGTAATGGTTTGCAGCAGTTCCATTCTCTGTTCTCTGATTTGTATTTTCAGGTCTTGTTGGAGCTTTTAACTTAATACTACTTTGGCCAGGATTTTTATTTCTTAATTACTTCAAAGTAGAGATATTTGAGCTTCCTCCACATGCGACAGTTTGGGGTTATATTGTCCTGAATGCGCTCATCGGAACAGTGCTGTCGGAGTTCCTTTGGTTGTGGTGAGTTTTGTTGCTGTTGATGCTGTTGTGGTGTTGTTGTTATCGGTGTCTTTATGAGCGCGATTTCATTTCAAAACAAAATTTCTTGTTCAGTTCAGGGACACCGTTTATTGATTGTTTTCAAACGAACAAATAGTAGTCCAAGGGCCAAAAAGTGACCCCCCCCCCCCCCCACCCACCCACCCAACCCCTCCCACCACCACCACCATCAAATAGGGATTTTGTGAGATATGTGCCATTTTGAAGCCAATAACAAAACCAAAACTGGTTGTCTGCATTTGAACGGTACAATGAGCCATAGGAAACCCAATAATGAAATTATATCAAAAACATGTCCTGAATTGTCATAAAATTAATACGCAAAACCTTGCACCGAGAGGAAGACTGGGCAGAATCCTTACTTGACTGTGAGGCTCTTCTGCGTGCAGACGCACGCTTTCAGCGGTCTCCACCCCTCCCCCCACGAGTTTGTACTTTTTTTTCCGTCTCGCTCCGTAAATTTCATGTGAAAAAAGAAACACTGTTTTGTGGTCTGACCCAGGTTGAAAATGTAAGTCCAAGCAGCCCTTGTACGAAGGAACCTTGAAACCTCTGTTGTAGTGGAGTCAAGAAAGTTACCGAGGTGTCTTGAGGTGACAGGTATTTCTCGTCTTGTTATACTTTTCAGGGGTTGTTATTTGACGTCCTCATTAACAGCCACACTCTCTCTGAGTCTGATCATACCGCTGACCATGGTAGTTGACGTGTTTATGAAGAGGGTAAGTGTTCATACAGCGCTTGTTACATCAAAGCCGACAACTTAAGCTAGCGAATGATTTACCTCAATTTTGAATTTTGGTTTAATAATTTAACGATGTGGATTTCGGCATTCTTAGAACTCGTGGAATAAAACAATGATAAACATATGAATTAATGTAACTTAAAATATTATTCCTTCCTTTTCATTTTAATTTCTTTTTCCGCTGGGCCGCCTAGATTAGCAATTGCTATTTTGCGCGCCAGTCTATTGTAAGACCATTTTTTTACTGAAATAAAGTTGAAAGGAATAATGTTTTACAAATTCATGTTACGCTCAATAACGCAATCACCAAATCTTGCGAAGTATGAATTCCTAATTCTGAATGCGTTTTATGACGGCTTCGACCAGTTAACAAGTTTCTGAGGCCAAATTTCTGCGTAATCCTTTGCGCGAAACCTGTCCGACCGAATTTTAAAGTCATTGAAACGGTAGCCTCGGTAGCCTATAAGCTCTAAATTTCAGTGGCGGGGATAGTGTCGCAGCCATTAGGGTCCATTATTTGTGTTGTTTGTTCTTTTTTCTCACCTGAAGGGTGGTCTCCAATCAGGTGAGACCTTGTAAGAGCTGCGAGGTGACCCCATTGAAACGTCTTAAAGCGGTAATCGGACAATGCCCCGAACATTGCCGTTTATTTACAGTACCGTGTACGTTTTTATTGCCCCCTCCCCTGTTCCCGTGGAACGTAGTGACGTCAGTGGTCTAAGGCTGTCCAAATACGTGCTAGCGTACCAAATTTTTATGTTATGTATTACAGGTTCACTTTTCGTGGATGTTTTTACTGGGTACCTTACCGGCGTTTGCGTCATTTTTTGCCGTGAGCGTGTTGACGCATTATGGAGACTGGGACCCCGTGTTGATTGGATTGAAGAAACTTGTCAACAGCAGGCGGCAGCTGCTTGAAAGGTATGTTAACAGAGGCAAATGCTGTAACACATCCACTGTCCACTGGGTTGATGGGTGTTTCCTGTTAGGCAGTAAGTTGTACCTTAGAGAGTAACAAGTGAAAAACATCAGCAATTTGTCTGATTCTGTGAAGTTTCGAAGTCGCTTATTAAGGCACTGGCAAACAAGGACACATTGTTGCGGACACATTAGGGGTGTTTATACGAGAGAAAATAAGACGCGAAAGGAACCATTTATACGAGTACGGCTTACAGAAGACGCGAACTGCTCGTACAAATGGTTCACGACTTAGTTCGCGGCCAGATCGGTCCAATGATGACGTAGATGACGTAGGAGCTATTTCTAATTCAGCGCATATTAGCATTATTTGCTTCTCTTCTGCGGCACTCCAAATGTTTCTTTTTTTTAGATGAATCCGTCGTGGTCGCCATTTTCCACTTTTTGAAGGATGTAAACGTAAACAGAACTCATTTTTCCCGCCACTGCAGCGCGCGTCTCTCAGCCGTGAAGGTTTGGGTATAAATGAATACAGAGCATGCGCAGCAATCGTTCACGGCTTCAGCAAGCCGCGGACAACGTTTGAGTGCATTTATACGAACACTTTCACGTCCAAGGTAAGCCGCGGCTAGGATAAGCCCAGCCCAAAACCCCTCGGCCAGGATAAACTGCGGCTTGAGCTGGTCGTGGATTGAATAAGCCGTGAACGTAGATTTTGTACCAGAGTAAGCCGCGGCTTATTTTCTCTCGTATAAACGGCCCTAAAAGGGCCGTTTATACGAGAGAAAATGAGCCGAGGCTTGCTCTGGCCACGGCTTACATAAGACGCGAACACCCCGTATAAATGGTACAAAATCTACGTTCACGGCTTTCTTAAGCTGCGGCTTATCCTGGCCAAGGAGTTTTTACTCGTATAAATGGTTCCTTTCGCGTATTATGTAAGCCGCGGCCAGAATAAGCCGCGGAATATTTCCTCTCGTATAAACGGCCCTATTGTTGCTCATGATGTTTCTTGGTCGAGCAAACGAGCGGGACACAACGCAAATGTTGTGTTTCCACACTGCACAAACTGGGAAACATTTGTCTCGGACACAAATTTTGTGTACGCGTTGCCAGAGGTCTCCTGAATAAGTTTGGATGTGCTCATAAATTGCCGTATAATGCCTGTCCGCAGTACTCGCTCGAATTCTGCTCGGTACAAAACTGCTTGGGATTCCTTGTGTCGGGAAATCGTGGTGAAATTCAACTATATCGGGACGTTTTTGTTGTGAACTTCCCAATAAGGAATGTCCATGAGATATTTAATCGTATTTGAATGCTACAGCTGAAGTACTGGTGATGCCTTTTAGCTAAGACCCTGCCAGATAATTTGGATGATAGGGCGGATTTGTTTTGTATAGTAATACTAGTTTTTTTTCCTGTTTTTGTTTGGGGTTTTTTTTTTTTTTTTCATTTTTCTTCTGTATTCTGCATTCTGCTCAAAATCGGCTCGAAAATGTAGTATTATGCCGGCAGAATGCTTGTTGTAGCAAGTAATGAATTATGCCTGAAATTATTCCAGCAAATTATTTCCCGCCAAGCCTACTGTGCCACGCCAGATACGAAAGACTACTAAAAAACCACACTTTAGTGGTGGCCAAAACAAACGTGGAAACGTATTCCTCATCAGATCTAATGCAGTGGCACCAGACCCCGAGGAAAGGGTACGAAAACTGTGCTGAAAAATCAGACTAGAAAATATGTATAGAACATCTCCCGCCAAGACACCAGGGCTCCTGATAGTCCCGAAGCATCCCATGAGAACACGCGGCCCTCGTGCATTCAGAATATTAATTTCTGACTAATTGATTCTCAACCGGCAAAAATTACATTTTTATACGGATGAAGGTAATAGAGTAACTCGGATTTTGTAGTTTTCAGCAAGGATTAGACTTTCCTCATCAGGGGAAAAACAGCCGAGTAGGAGCAAACAGGGGAAACGGTCGCTGAAGAGAAGAGTTTTCAGCCCGGAGTTACCTAACATGTTCTAACATATCAGGAAAGATGTTTGTCATCGTGGTTTGAGCCGGTAGCTAAGGTAATCGTTTGTCTCACGGTTGAGTCACATAGATGTGGATCGCGATCAGTTTTCGACCACTGTACTGCTGGTCTTCATCAGGCGTTGGTGTCCACTGGATGTGATCAATATAAGTAGCATTGATCCACAGCCAGTTGACACCATGTCCTGTTGAAGACCATGCCCCATTTGTTCAAAGAGCCGATAACTGCAACTGATACACATTTATCTGCAGGATAGCGATTTATCCACTGGATGGCGTTACCCGCTCTTTGAACAACTGGGCCCAGCAGTGTAGCGGTTGTGATACACATCTGTGTCATGAAATCGCGAGACAAACGATTCACTCAGCTACCATGTTCTAACATGTTCTACAGCTCTGACTTTGGCCCCATTTGGAACGAGATGAACTGAACAACTGGGGGAAATTACAAAGAATTGTCACCTTATAATTATTGCCTACGGTCAATCAGACACAATGTACTGTATATCAATGTTCATTTTAATTTTTCAGGAAATTAGACACGGAACAGAGGGAAGGTTTGGTAAATGAAGTTCCAGAAGAAGAGGATGACCTACAAATTAATAGAGATGAAGTACAAACGTGATATGGCAGTAAAGTTCTGCCCAGTAGATCTCATCGGAATAGTGACCATACAGGATTTCCACGAACACAACAGCTGGAACGACCTTATACAATGTGATTAACAGTATCCATATACTGAAATGTCAGACTTTCCTTTTTAGCACGTGGAAGTTTGTTCAGTAAACTGGGTACAAGTCAAGAATTCTAGTTTGAATCATGGTGTATTTTGATTATAGTTCTGAACGCCGAACCTTGAAGCCGGTGCTCAACTTCGTTGGAGGGACTATGCTGGAAAACACTCGATCGTTTCGAGCGCGGGAAAAAAGGAAGCTGGGCCATGCCAAGCGCGGGAAAAAGGAAGCTGGGCCTGCCAAGCGTGGGAAAAAAGGAAGCTGGGCCATGCCAAGTGAGGGAAAAAAGGAAGCTGGGCCTGCCAAGTGAGGGAAAAAAGGAAGCTGGGCCATGCCAAGCGCGGGAAAAAGGAAGCTGGGCCTGCCAAGCGCGGGAAAAAGGGAAGCTGGGCCATGCCAAGTGAGGGAAAAAAGGAAGCTGGGCCTGCCAAGCGCGGGAAAAAAGGTAGCTGGGCCATGCCAAGCGGGCAAAAAAAGGAAGCTGGGCCATGCCAAGCGCGGGAAAAAAGGAAGCTGGGCCATGTAAAGCGGGGGAAAAAGGAAGCTTGGCCATGCCAAGCGCGGGAAAAAAGGAAGCTGGGTCATGCCAAGCGCGGGAAAACAGGAAGCTGGGTCATGCCAAGTGTAGTCTCCTTCGCAGCCGCTTTTTTTGGGATTGGGGGGAACGTTGCGTGACACACCAAAAAGCGGCTGCGAAGGAGACTATGCCAAGTGCGGGAAAACAAGCCAGAGTATTTTATGCCAAGCGCATAAAATAAAGGAAAACTTGAGACAGTGCAAAAAGAAGGCAAAACCCAAAGCCATAAAGAAATCGCATATATCCATTGGCAGCTTACGTAGCGAGTTGAGTTACTGAATTACATCTGGACTCAGAAACTTGGAACAATATGGGTAGCCGAGGGCGCGAAAATGGCCTATCAGCTCATGGAATGGATGTCAAGCGCGGGAAGACACGCCATCCGTGCCAACCGCGGGAAAACATGCAACCGGTGCCAAGCGCGGGAAACCACCAGTAAGCACATTGCTGGAAAGCACATTCCATTGCTGGAATTGGTTATGTACGTTGAAGGTTGGAAAATGAACGTCCTCTCATGTTTGGAAACACATATTTCCGATCGTCTGGTTATATGACAGCTTTCGTGATTACTGGCGTAACTATTCCAGATGAAACATTTTTTTGTCAAAAACCATATGTATTTACAGCTGTAAAGTCTTATTTGATTGTGACTTTAAAAGAGGCTGTAAATATGCCGAGGATGCGAACCCTCGGAAGGAGTAAGGAATTCGCCTAATCTTTCACATTTTTCCAAACTACCTCTTGTGTCAGCATCAAGCTCTATAAGAGTACGCGTCCGATTTTCTATTTGTCTAATCGAAATGTGACAGGAACATTACATTTTTAATGTCGAAGCATAGAATATTTAACGCCACCTGTACATATGAACTCGGCCATCTTGATTTTCCGCAATGAATTTTAACTATAATAAGCATAAAAAGTGCAAACCCTAATGAATTATTTTCTGAAGAAACTGAAAGCAGAAAATTATGCATTCATCCACGACCAGTACTTGCATGACCAAGAAATTTTATTATTTTAATTAAAGGGAGGGTTTCACGGCTAGGCTTATGTGCAAACTATAACCTTAACCCAAATATATGATTTTCATATATTCATTCTCATATCATTCGATTCTGTTGTTTATAAAACAATAGGAAGCGTGCAGATGACTCTTGTGGTAAATTCGCCTTTGAAAATTTCGCGGTCAGTCGCGAAAACGTGACGATAAACTAAAAGGTGTGATTGCTCATTAGAATCCATTTTGAATGTTCTGACTCCATTCGCTAAGTACATTTTAGTTTCCGTATCAACCACATGTATATCAGTAATCGCAAACTGTAATATTGTGCAAGTAGAATGATAGTGTGTGGGTAGCCATACGGCTACACGAAGGTTAGCAGAATGACGATGCCCAATTTACACGGAAGATGTCAACTGATTTACAACGAAAATGCCAAATTTAGTATTGAACATCGAATTTATTGTTCGACCCGAAGGTTTTAATCCCGACCGGATGCACAAGTTATGTACTCGCATCTGATTGGTTTCTAAACAATGGAATTGAGTGGGCCACGTCATAGCTTGCACATGCGCCAAACCGTGAAACTATCCCTAAAAAGAGAGAGATTTGTTCGACAATTTGTGATCGCCGATCAAATGCACTTGCTAGTTTATAGCTTGAGGTTATTGATCGGTTATCAGGAAAAGTTTCATATGAAACTGCGGAAAATACTTGTGATGTAAAGAAATGACCAAGAAATAAATAAAATTGAAGACTAGAATCAATTTTCTTATTTAATGGGTAGACCGAGGCTGGTAGTTTGCCTCAGAAAACTTGTTATCAGAGTCGATACAAACATCGACATGATACACGTCAAAAACGACTAGTATTCGGGCGTGTGAAGAGTCCGTGCATAAGACGTTTACGGGGAACATTCTGACGGCAAAAAGGTGTCGATGGATACGGACTGTGTACTGGCTATAGTATTCGGTTGATTCACGGTTGTTCCGTATACGTGTGTGTCCAGAAATCATGATACAAGTGTAAACAGTCCTGATATTTACTTGGTATACCCTAACATGTACTGTCTAACTAATGATTAAACAGAACCTCATACGTCTCACATAACTGGGACCGCGGAGGTGGTGGTGCTGGTAGTGCTATAGTCCTACCACATTTTTTTTCTTAGATTGAGTTGTTTAGGGTTCCAAATGACATGGGTAATGAATGAATACTTGGCCAGACGTTTTAGCTATACCACTTCAAAATTTCTCCGCGGTCCTTGCATAACCCTTACACGACTTTGTGCACTATAGATAGAAATTGGAATTTTGGAGCGTTTCAAACCGCGCAACGACTGCAAAAAACATCCAATGTGGTATTCAAACCCACATAACCGTGCTAGGCCCAATAAAGTTGGATGTATTGGTGCATTTGCACTGGCCTTCAGGGACGCAATTCAGTTCGTATAACTAGCGGCATAAGTGCATTTCCCCTTTAAACTACGCCAGTCGTCACTAAAAGAAACAAAACTGTACAAGCACTTGTAAGCCGATGACGATATACGCGGGAGGTGTACTGGCCGATACACGTCTGTATTCTGAATCCTGACACAAGTGTATACGGTCCTAATAATTTCTTGGAATCGGTAGACTGCTACCAGTGCCTTTCTGAAAACTCGACTGCAGACCCTCCTTCCCAGTCTCTTCTCGTTCCTTCTCCCTGCCCCGGTGTCAGCACTTTTGATGGCTTGCGCTCTGAAGAATATAGAAAAGGGACTACTGGCAGTCTACTTCGCCTGACATGTACGGATCTGTATACTGGGCTTTATACGCCCATTTATTTCGTTTATACGGCTTTGTATCAGTGATGGTGTAAGATCTGCTAGGAACGCGTGTGCCCACATTTTTTTGTGTGTGTGCAGGGCGATGCGGCGAACTCCCCCATGCGAGGATTGGTTAATAAGGATAAGAAACAAAGCTGGTAACGATAATGAGAACGCCCTCAAACAATCGATCTCATGATCGGAGAAACAGATGGTTCTGTCAGCAAAAAGGAGTAGAGTACTTTGAGTAGTGCGCTTCAATATATCGAAATTGGGCTATTAAGATGTGATCTCAACTACAGCCGTCGAATTTTCCATGGCAATTCAATTGAAACTTATTTTAAAACCAAAAACATCATATAACCACGTTCGCTATAATAAGTAAACTTAACCTGAGATCAGGCCCAGTGCAAGTTAGCATCGCTCATATGTGCTCAATTACCAAGCGAAACAAGAAACAGACCATACAGCCATTTGTACTGCCTGATCTGTTGGTGTGTCAGTGACGCTCATATATAAAAAGTTTCTTCTATTGTAAAACTCAAAATTATATAGCCATGATCCGGTGATGCATGATTATTTTACAAACTTTAAAGATAAATTTAACATCATCACGTTGTACATTTAAATCGAACTTAACTGTCCCATCCAAAAGAAATTCGCATATAACATTTCATGACGTGATGATGTTAAATTTATCCTTGGAGCAATATTGGTTGTTTTTACACAAACTGAGGTTGAGAAGTAATTCTTGCTCAAAAATAATTGCTTCCACCTCCGATCCCAACCCTCCCCCGCTCAAAAACATAATGATCCATGCTAAACCACACAAACAAGTGAACTAAATACTTCAGCTTGAGAGTTTAATAGCCTTAAAGGTGGACGAGGTGGAGATCTGACTCTTGTCCGAAATTTCAATCGATGTGGCTGAAATGTGGCGTATAAATATCCCCCTTAAGCCCACTTGCGTTGAAGCGACGCGGCTACATTGAGGCAAGTATCGGTTGAAATGGTCAGACGTATAATTTTACTAATGAAAGCTTTTGAGAACCAAAACCCACGATCACAATTAATTAAAGAGAAAATGACAATACTGAAATTTATGTAAATTTTGCAGACTCGGTCAAGTATAAAAGGCAAAACAAAGGAGTAAAATGTATCCTTAATTGATGCAGCTGAATCAGACTTTCAATACAGATGCTCTATTCCAAGACACTGCCAAAGTATTGAGAGATGACAGCACTGACATGAAGTGAATTTGATCGTTTGTAAACTGATGTGCAATTTATTTTCGCGAAAAGTTTATGCAATTCGATTTTTTTATTTTGCCACATATCATAACAATTTCGAATATTGAAAATTAAAATTAGCTCACAGGAGATATTGAGGTTTATGGATTTGATTACCTGCTAAAATTTAAATTACACCCTATCAGACTAGTTTTGTTCATATGTATATTTTCAACACAGACGTATCTATGTATATAACTAACTAGCTTCTGACAGCCAATTTTTACATGTAACTTTATTTCATGATATACATATCGTAAACTTGTGAATGTAAGCTCCCTCTCCCCGAAAATAATTCTTGTCTGAAACTTGAATCGATGTGACTGAAATGTGGCGTATAAATATCCCACTAAACCAACGTGCATTCGTTGAAGCAACGCCAAGTATCGTACGAGGTAGTCAAGTGAATGAAAATGCTCTATTCTGTGGTCATTTCGAGCGATTAGTCGATCGTTGTTTTCTATCAGATCCTCGCGCGAACGAACCGGCAAAAGTATGCAAATTGTAGACGAGAACCAGGGATGGAACTTGGAAGAGGGAGGAAGCCCTCTTTACACACGTTTCTCGCGGCTCCTCGCGTCCTAACGTGGTTCCACGCGACATCTCGCGGCTCCTCGCTGTATCATCGATAGCTGAAAGGCGCTTCAGACAAAAGAGGGGCGCTTATTCCAAGGAGGGCGCTTAATCGAGGGGAGAGGGGGGGGGGGGGGGAGCTTATTAAGTTTTTCTTAAAACGAACTGTAACTCTACTTTGGCTAATGCACATAAAAGAACTCTGCAAACACAAGGAGCTAGAAATAACTGGAAGGGAGTTAAGAAAAAATATACTGTTCACTGCCGGTTCACTGCACTGATGCCGGTGTAGTTTAAGCTTAAAAGATTACAAATAGTGGTAATGCAAACAGTTTTCCTTGTACCCCTACCATCTAAGAAAGTGAGGGGGGGCGCTTATTCGAGGGGCGCTTATTTGCTATTTTGGCCGACGAGGTGGGTGCCTATTCGGGGGAGGGCGCTTATTCGAGCGTGAGCGCTTACCCGAGGAAATACTGCATTAGGAGAAAAAATAGATTGCTCGCTGCCAAAGCAATTTGTATACACGTGGTAGATCTAAAAACATCCATTCTTTCCATTTTATCACCCACCCCTCCCCACTCCCCCTCCCAGCTCCCCCCCACCCCCCTCCACCCACCGAAGCAGCTGCATATTCTAGTTCAACCTTCGAAGCCACTTTCCCGCCGAGGTGTTTTTATTGTATGTCCAGGTGTAATGAAAAAGCAAACTTGACTAAGGACTTAATTGGCGAAATGATTTATTTTAGTCGACGTTCACGCATCCTTGATGACAGTCAACCTAATGTATGTGAACGTCAGTTAACTGATTACAGCTCAGTGAGATCTTTTTTGTCATCTTATAAGCAATTTGAAAATGAGTTGTGTATTCAAATTAGGTCGAAGTTTTTATAGCAAATTTCCGCCCTGCCATTAAAACGAAAAACAGATGGAAATATAGAGTGCCTCTCAGTATTGCATGTATAATATCTGCCTTATAAAGTAGAATTGCCAAGAAAGACTTCGGAACTGCCGCGCTGTTTATGGCTAAAATTCTTCAATTTTGAATGCAATGTAATTCTCTTCAGTTAGCTTTTTTTAGTTAAAGCTCAAAATGAAAAAAATAAAACACGATCTTTAGGATCATTTTGGAAAACATCCGTATTGTGAAGTCTCATCAAAGTCGACGACATCGCGTGAATTATATTTCCTCTGCTCATTTTCAGTTAATCAACGTTTTTATTAAGGTCTTTTTTTTTTAAACTACACAGAAATTGTTTCAAAAATCTTTCCGAGTCTATGACAACTTTAATCAAAATTCAGAATTGAATTTAGTGTCATTCGAAGTTATTAATTCAGGTCTGATTTGCGTTTCAGATGTCAGCTTCATTATGTATATCAGAGATGTGAGCCGGATCATCCTGCGCAGTTATGAACACATGAAAATAAATCCTGAAAAAAATTCAGGCTTGTACGTGAGTGAACCCGAACTTTACCAGTTGTGGAAATAAAGCCTTAAATAATTTCAGGCTTGTATGCGCTTCGAACCTGTGAACTTTGCGATACCAGAGCACTGTTCTATCAACTGAGCTAACAAGCCAAGATCTGGGAGCTGGTCATTTGGCTGGTTAGTAATAAACCCGTGAGTGATGAATGGCTATGAATATATGACGAAGAAAGATATAAGAGAGGAGGTGAACAAACCAGTTATTAAGAATCCAAGGAACGCAAAAGGAAAAAGAAAGATATAATTACTGAATTACCAAATGAGAATTATGTGAACGAACGAAACTGACTGACTGACTGACTGACTGACTGACTGACTGGCTGGCTGACTGACTGGGCCGCGGCTAGCCTGTTCCAGGCTCTCGGTCAGTGGGGACGATCGTCCCAAACGACCGAGAGCCTGGAACAGGCTAGGCCGCGGCCTTTCCCAATGTAGGTCATGTAATGTTTCCAAGGGGATTCGCCTTTTGTCTTTTCATAAATTATACCTACATATACACGCGAAGACGAAATTTCAAAGAAACAGTTCTATAGGGTAACATCACATGACCTACATTGGAAAAACAAAACATACAAGCTAAAGAAGTCTATTGCGGGAGGGAGGGCGCGGGGGGCGATCAAAGGATGGGCGTGTGGCGAGGACGAATCATAACTGTCGTTAAACCCAGTTAACGTGGTTAAAAATTAAAATTGGTCGTGGGAGTACTCCAGCACCTTCAAGGCTTGTCCATAGAACAGAGACCGAGTGTTTTCCATTTTATTTTCAGGCGATCGCAACGCGAACGATTATTGATCACTTTTTGGATCTGCAGGTCCGCCGATAATAAATTGTTCTTTTCTTGAGGATCTTCTAAAAAGATCAGCAGAGCTTGCTGGATCTCCTGTCTCCTGTCTATTGATTATGTAATAGGTTACTTTGAGGTGTTTCGATATCTGGATACGAGATAATTTAGCTGGAAGAAAGCGCGGGCTAGTAGACCTACTAAATGGGGAGGGGTGAATCAGTTTTTGTCCGCCTCGATATCACGCTAGCATTTTCAACAGAAGTTTTTGTGAGGAGGCGAGAAGTTTTTCTCAATTCTTGTTTTCCCTTTGGTCCAGTTAAAATTATGTTGATATAAACTATATACGGCCAATGATGGTTGACAGCAGTGGTGCAACACCTGATTCCGTAAACCGCGACAAATGGGAGAATTTCGAGGAGGAAAATGGAGAAATTAGCGAGCATCGTTCCGAGATTTCCGGTCGCCAAACGCCAAACAGGCTTTCTAAACACAGCGAATCAATTAACAAGCAAAAAGCCCTTGGACAACAGAGTAATTCTTCACTTAACAAGAAAAGCAGAATCGCGGGAACTGAACGTAGGGAGAATTTAGAGGATCGATCGAAGGATTTGAAAGAACCACCGTTGGAGACAGATCCAAGTTCAAGTTCTAAAGAGCAAGTTGATCCTTCGATTAGCAGTGATAAAGATGTGGGAGTTAACGGTGAACGCGAATCGGTTTTGCAATCGAGTGAAGGTGGGCTAACAGCCCCCAGTCAATCACACAATTTATCGGTGATCGGGGCAGATGGTGCTAAACGTCAGATGAACGGAGAGGCTGGCAGTGAAGCAAATTTTCATTTGAGCTCTTCGCCAGCTGCTAGTCACTCGACTAAGGAGGCTGTTAACAACAAGGCTACAGTGTCGATTCCAGACTGGACTGCTTTTGAGGATAGTAAGGAGAAAGATACACCAAAGGTAACTGAGACGGCGAAGAAGGAAAAAGTTGAAGATTTGCCAAAAACAGACGACGAAAATGTCGGAAATCACACACCCTTGCCATTGAACGCGACGACCTCGAAGATGGCGGCTTTTGATTCCCGACAACCCGCAACAACCACAAACATTATCCCCAATTTGTCCACAGTAACCGAGCCAAAAGCGGTTAAAACGAACTCCTTATCATTCAAGCAAGCGACGAATGTATCTAATGCGGCGGACGGGGCGAATGCTGTGAAATCAGCTGTTTCTTTTGTTGAAAACAACAGCGCACAGCCGAATTCAGCCTCTGCCGCTACACATTGGCAACAATCTCTTGGAACTGCTGATAAATCGCAGGAGAAATCCAAACTAGCAAAGAACTGGGTCAGTTTTGGTGACGAAGGAAATTCAAATTTGAGTCAACAACAGTCGGGTTCGGGCGTCTCAACGAATGGAAGCGATCTCGGTAACTTGGAAACCGCGAAGAGTACGCTCACAAATAATGACGGAGCAACGGCTGGTAATGACACGAGTACTCAAGCTTTTAGCAATGTCAGTTCACAAGCTGAAGTGAAATCCACTTCTGTTATACCTCCTGTGTCGTTCACTTCGGCCGAACTGGATTTACTTGCTAGTAAATCGTGGATCAAGTTTGATGATTCCAACAAAGCGAATGATGTGCAACACTCGGCTGCTGACTCCTGGGTCACGTTCGGCGACTCCAACGTCCCGGTTGGACAGAATTTAGACTTGCTGGAGTTGGATGTTGGTAGTAAAGCTAAGACTAGCGGTACACCAAGCCCAAATCCATTCACTGCTGACGCTCTTCCATCAGGAAGCAACCCATTCAAACCACCTGCTTCAAATCCATTTCAAGCAGATAATGCCATGTCAGCTTCAGCAGTAAGCCAAGGCCCCATCTCAGCATCAACCCCAGTTATGGGATCAAAACCACTGCTGGTTACAGAGGGTGTAAACACAGCACAGCTCAGCACTACACAACAGGCACCAGTTGTTGGTAATTCAGCGTTTGTTGTATCATCAGTTGACAAGCACAGGCCTAACCGGGATCAAGTTGATTCTGGACGGGTGGTATCAGATAATCAAAGGGCAACCCTGCACGATAGGGATCAGCTCCTTCTTGACGAAAAGGTAGTGACGAGTGGATCGTGGTCGATGCTTCTTCGCTTTCCTGACAAGAAGCGTAAGATTGGCTCCCGCGAATGGAAGCCAGTGGTTATCAAGCTCGAGGGCACAACCTTGCAGATTTTTGAGGAGTATGAACTGTCTGCACCATTTAGAGAAATACCTCTACAAGCCTATTTTGTAATGACAGCTCCAAGATTACAGTCCTTTGAACATGGAGCTAAGGTTCACACTGTCAAGTTAGAGTACGTCAAGTATACAGAGGGAAGGAGTCTGCGGCACCGTGGTACCATTGAACACACAGCGCAAGGTACGCCAATCATTAAGGTCGGTTCTCCAAGTCACACTGTTATCAGGGAACTTCTTGAGTCGTTTAACAATTCACTTCGTCTGCTACCATCATACAGAGATAGGGGCATCACATACCGTCATGATGAAGTCTTTGTTGATGTTGATGATGTCACTTACGTTCTTCTCTCTGGTGATGGCACTGTTCTACGAAAAAATGCAAAAGTTCTAATTAAGTTAAGGGCTTTTCTCACTGGTGATCCTGAATGTCAGCTGGTGCTCAATGATATTGTGGTAAGAGATAGAGAGGAAGCACGTTTAAGAGGGGAATTGAAGCCACAAAGAGTTCATCACTGGGTCAAACTGCGCCACTGTGATTTTCATAAATGTGTCAATGCCGCAACATTTGAACAGTCACATGCTATAACATTTCACCCTCTTGATGCATGTACATTTGAACTGATGCGCTTTCCTGTTGATCATCACAAACCATTACCACTCCTGGTCAAAACAAAACTGAACATTCACAGCGAGCAAAGAGTTGAACTCAAGGCAGAAATCCAAGTTTGTCAGGAGACAAAGATGGCAAAGTATGTGAGGAGCAATGTGGTTTTTAGGTTTCCCATCCCAGAGTCTTGGGTTCCACTTTTCAGGACAGGTAAAGTGTTCAGAGGTGAGAAATCTATTAAATCAAGCAGGGGACGGCGTACTGCTGGAATCAAAAGTCGTCTGAAGCATTCAAAATGTTCCATTGGTGTGTCGCTTGGTAGAGCAATGTATGAACCTGAGTATGGCTCAGTTGTGTGGCGAATTGACCAGCTGCCATTCATTCATAGCAAAATCCCAGCTGATGCACCCCAAACCCTCTCTGTTGTCTTAGACCTTCCACTCGGAATGGAGTTTCCTGAAAACTACAAACCTAAGGCTGAGCTTGAGTATGACGTGGCCTATGTGTTAGTCTCCGACACTACAGTGATTGCTGTGAAGGTGTCCAATCAAAACATTCCAGACAAGTGGGTTTGTTACAGAGCATTGTATCACTATGATGTCAACATTGAGATCTCAAGACCATCCAGCGGTCCAGTCCGAGATGTTGGGTGCACACAGCAGTAACACAGTGACACTGGTCTTGATTTTATGGTATGTGTAGAATGTATAATATCTCATGTTAAACTTTGTAGTCTTGAATTAGAAATATTACAGTGTGTAGGTCTCTTTACTAACTGGTTTCCACAGGTCCAGTATCATGATTTATAGTACTTTAATCAAAACTGCTGAATTTTGATTGGACAGGAGAAGTGCAAGTAATTCCATGTTGTACTCTGTAGGGGTATCTGTTAAGTTGCCATGATAAAGTTCAGTGCATGGGTACAGCAAAACATGACACAATTGAATGTGTTGAAGGGTGGAATAATTCTACCTAACCTCATTTAGACTAATTATTAGTCTAAAAGACAGACTGAATTTGCAATTCTGTAGAATTATCTTTTTGGTGTGTATTGTTAAAAATCCTGTGGCCATCACTGCGGTCACATTGAAAGGGGAGGGCTTAGGGATTAAATCTCAGGGTGGGCCACTCTGCATGTGAAACAGTATTGAATACACCCCTCTCCTACTGCCCCCCCCCCCCCCGCCCCCACACACCCCTCCCCGACGAAGGCTTGCCAAAATTAAATTTCAACATATACATGTCAATGAATCTCATACCTGCAGATATTTATTTAAAGCATTTAAATTTCTTATTGGACATTAATTTTCCTGAATGAGTTCCTTTTCTCTCCTTTAGGTTTGCGTGTTATTTACAGAATGATCCCTCAAACAGTGGAAGGTTCAGGTCCTGCTCGTATGTTGTCACATTAACTTTAATCTCCAGCCTGCTAAATGTTTTCACTTATCCCTGTTATTTTGTGTTATTTTGGGAAATATCCATACCCTTCCTTGGGAAGGGATTTTCGGTTTGGATGCTCTCTCCACCCCACGCCTTTGGAAATGCCATTTTTCCTCATTAAATTCTTCAAAAACTTTGAAGACTCCCCACTCCTCAGACTGTGTCGCAAACATAATCTAACCCTGGTTAGTAATGTCTGCAAGCAGTGCCAAATTCCTTGTTTTGTGTACCAGAATTAAAGTACGCTCTATGATTGGCTTTTGTTGGCAGGCCAGTCATAGTGCTTACTCAAATTCTTGTACACAGAACAAGGAATTTGGTGTTGCTTTGCAGACTAATACACTTTACTAACAATGCAGGCTACCTACTCCTTAGACTTCCTTTAAGAAGAACTGATGCTTAGGGGTTTGTAGTTCCATAAATTATCCAGTATTTTGCTTGCGTTAAAGGGAGTTTTGATTTAGTTCGTTCAATTAACTTGGCTTGGTTTTGGCTTATGAGACAAGGAATTAACTCCCTACTTTGTCAGTTGGCAGAATTGTTTTATCCCCTACAGTTCACATTAGTTTGTTGTTCCTGTTATGAATGTGCTTTACTGACCAGCTTTTTGGAGTTAAGTTGTTAATTAAATTTTTTCATTACCAGTACTAAAAACAATCCTAGTTGTTTCACATTCAAACCACCTCTAGAACAGAATGTCACGTTATCTGAATGTGAAGTTATTATGGCTTAGTTGCTGTGTAATCCTTTCAACCGCAATAGAGTACTAAAGTGATGATGTTACAAATATGAATTTTGTGAAATTATGGGATTTGTTCCAATATTCAGAAAGAACATGATAAAAAAGACCTACTTGCCAAAAATCAGCATTTTCTTACAGTTTTAGAATGAGATATGAGCACTGTTATGCTCTGCTGACTCCGTACAAATCCTTGTACATTTTACTTAGTTCATAACATTATGAACCAAGTCAAATTTAGAAGGATTTGTATGGTGTCAGCAGAGCATAATGGTGCTAATATCTCAGAGCCAATTTGCTTTTAAATGCTGATATTTGGCAAGTTGGCATTTTTCATCTCGCTCTTTCTGAACATCTTAACAAATCCCATAATTTCAAAAATTGAAATATTTGTGACATCACACTTTAGCACTCTATAAAGACCATATCACTACTTGATCAAAACATCTGGTCACAAGAATAACATGGGAAAAGTGGTCTGATAGCAAAGATAAACTGACTTGATGTATAATCAAATTCTCCTAATATGTACCATAAAAAATCTTTAAAATAGTGAAGAGATTATGTATGGTGATACTGGAAGGTTTGAGCTGGAGGTGGCTTGTTTGTTATCACATATCTCATTTTTATTACTGCAAAATCTGATGGTTTCACTTGTGAAAAGTGCATTTAAATTTGCAGCCCTTTTACTTTACGCTGTATTTTGGTGAAAATTCCGGTAAAAGCAAACTTTGAGAACTGCATTTCATGGAGAAGATTAGATACTGGGGAGGAAAATGAAAAATTAATGAAAATAATTAAGAAATTTTCAATTCCAATAATTGTAGGAATTCTTCCTACAGTGTAGCATAAATTAACGTTCTCATGTCTATCTTAATTTTAACTACAGGTTGGGGTGTTAGGGTCACCAGTTTGTAGGCTCTATTTGCGAAATGAATTTTCGTGATAATATTGCCTGCTATGTGGGTGATTGACTGCTCTGTATATAGGTTGTTTTTCTTTTTAAGTTTGCAAACAAAGGTAAAAAGGTATTCTGTTGCAGAGTTCACAAACAGGGGTTGAATTATTGGAAAACAAAGTTCACTGCCATTTATGTGATGCAATTACCCAGTGGCTATAATATCCACTATTTTTATTATCATTTAGAAGTATTATCACTCAGTACTAAGGAGAAAATAATCCATGCAAAATTGACCAGCATTGTGTTAACATAAAAAAAACCCCATGGCTTTTAAGCAATCAGAGTACATATTATTATTTACCAAATGTTATTTATGACATTTGTTCAATCGAAGATGAATTTTTTTTAGAGCAAACATGTACAGCATATGCCACAGAACCTGTCAGTATATACAAAGTCATGCCAAACTATCATTGATAATTATTAAGATGTCTAGTAATGAATCAAGAAATATTCCATTATCCAAATAAAATAAAAAATAATTTGAGTGTAAAATAATTGAATATGGTAATATGCACTGCATTAGGAATTTTTTCATTTGAAGTTTGAAAGCTTTCTGAATATTAATATTTTGTATTGTCACTAGATTTGAGAATAATAGCATTATTACCAGAGTACATGTATGTTTTCTGTTTAGTTAAAGTTGTGTGTTGAAACAAGTGGCTTTATTGAGCTGAACATGGTAATTACTGTACATTTTGGTTTGTCTGATCATGAGTTACTCACAATACTCAGTAATAATTAATAATATTCTGAAATAGTTAGATGTTTTCCTTGATTTAATTTTGGTTTGCATGAGAACAGTGTGAAAACTTTACAAAGGTGGAATTACATGTACCGGTATGTCCACAGTAATATGTCAGGACTAGAAGTTAAACTGAAATTGTCTCCAGTTTGCAGTGGAGTAATAGTACATGACAGCGACGGTAATGAGGTCAGTTCCTAGGCAACCTAATGCAGTCAAAGTCCTTTTGCATTGGCAATGAATATCATTGTAAATATTTTATTTATTTTTTTGGTTAAATTGAAGAACAGTTCATTCCTCCTATTGTCCTCTCTTAAAGCAAGAAGTTCTGTCATAAAAGAAGCCTGGCCTGGCTATTGTCACCTTCACTTGTTACTCAGCCACTAATCTCTCTAAACCCATCACTGTTTTTACAATAAGGCTCTTTTGAGACAATAAGAAAAATACATTGAATTGTTGTGAAGTGGTGGTGATATTTTTTAATGATATCTTGAGGGTGAATCATTTGGAAGATGCTCAAGTTACCAATGCGACACAACTGAAAGACATCTAAATCTGCATTTCACAGCCCAGAGGTGTGAAATGAAAGAGGGGCCCAGCCCTTTTACAGCCAAACTTCTTGTTTAAGATGGACACTTCCATACCATGGACCCTGGGAGGGGTGACTCAGGGTATTTGTGGCAGGGAGGTACAAGTCAGGCCTGGACCTCAAAAAAGGCCAGTGCCCAGAACTCAAACAGAGAATGGTCAAATCAAAATAATAAACATGTCAAGAGAGTTTGGACCCAGTTTTGTGCTCACCTTTCGTTATTGATTACCAGAATGCCACGAATGAATGAATGATTTCAAACCCTCATAAGGCTTTTTAGGAGCAAGATCCCCTTTTAGGTCATCACACCTCTACAAAGTATACTTGCCATTCAAAGCATTGTCTGCCTTGGAGGGAATGGACTGTACCTTAAGTGCTACTTAAAAGACAATGATTGCCTATGGCTACATAAAATTATTTAGGAAATGATTTATTTGCTGTAATAGGTCGATATGCTGAGCCAATTTTGGTGTACAGTGTACAATGTAGCCTAGCAGAGGGATAGTTCCTTTATTATATTGTTGAAGTGAAATTGAGAATGTTGCTGGCCAAACAACAAATAGTGCTTCTCAAATGCCCTCTAGATCTGTGGGAAAAGATCGTCATCATCATCACTGTCATTATCATCATCATCATCATCATCACCATCATCATACTTTCAGCCAAGCCCGGAGTCCTTATGAAAAACATAAAATGCTAACCTCATTGCTTAAATCTCTCTTAGACTTCCCTCCATGGGTTGAAAGAGAGAGAGATCCTGGCAACAAATTTTAAAATATTTGCTTTTATTTTTGGAAGCCAGAATAATGCCGGACACTGTAATATCTACACATAATTGTATCTGTGATGTCAGTGATCAGCGCTGAACAGAAGCCTTGATCATCATCATACAGTTAAAAAGAGTAGCTGTTCATTTTACATAATGTTGTTGTGCAATTTAGAAGTGTAGCTTTCAGTTCTGTAGGTTTCAGGAATTAAATGTATAATGTAATATTATGTAGCACTTGTTAGAGATGTCACATTTTGCGAGTGTGGTATCGTAATTATTATTGTAATCTGTGGATTGTCCATTAAAATCAACTGATCATGAGTGTATGTAATGATTTGTGTTCATCATTAGATGTTATTAGTGACACCTGATGGTACAGAGTAGCATAATACTTGGATTTACTTTTTTTTTTAAACCTTGGACGGAGTGGAGGTATACATGTATTTATACTTTTGAATGATTCAAACTTCAATTTTGTTAAACTGCTTTTGCAAGCCTCAAAATAAAAACCAAAAAGAACATTCAACTTTGTGTTCTTACTAAGGAGTGTTTTCATTTCGTGCTAATGTGTTAAAAAAAGGCCAAAGCCGGTGGTATTCTAAGGTCAACCATAGCTAATCAAAAACCCAGTCCATCAGACACACTGAGGGTGGTATGCCTGTGAAACAAAGTCACAGATGTGGTTAACTTTAGCCTGTTCCACGCTCTCAGGGCAGTTGGGGCTAGGAGGGAAGAAAACAATGAGAGGGCACTGTCGGCACTAGGGAAGCCTCGCTAGATTTTCTTCACCTATTCTCACTCACCCTAACTGTCTAATAGCATGGAACAGGCTAGTAGGTTTGCTTTGGTCTGAAAATGAAAATCGTTGTCAATGTTTAGAGGAACCAGAAGAGCATGAAAAAGTAGTTGTTTGGTGTATCCAGTCTCCAGAAAGAAAGACTCTATGATATCGCGCAGTTTGTGCCATCAGAAATAAAAACTCTGAAACTGACAAGAAATTTAGTGGAAGTCATGTATGAAAATGAGAAAACATAATAATAATAATAATAATAACACAGATACTCTACTAATTGAGGAAGCTAAATCAAATCAACTCTAAATAAAAAAGAATCGTGCAAAATTTCCCAGGAGTTCCAATGCCTCTTAATGCACGTAAAGACATAAGAACAAAGACTGCCATATCTCCTCCCTTCCATCTTCAGCCCCGTTAGAATATGTCCTCTTTGTTTGTGACATAAAAACACATTCCCCTTCTCCCAGCGTTGGCTACAGAAATCAAAGGAGAATTTATAAGATTAAGAAACTTTTTACGCAAAAATTAATTAGCTTACAAATCTTACGAAGTGACTAGTTAAGAATATTGTTAGAGTGAAATTTTGGACGGTTATACTTCCATTTAAGTTTTAACCTAAAACATAAAGCGCCCGAACTGAAGATCCTAGATTTAGTCGACTCACGATGGGAGTCAGTGGAGGTTGGGGCGAGGGGCTCACCGCTTTTAAGAGGGGCGATGCTTGTTGCCTCGATTTATTTATTTAGACACGGTAAGACCTTCAGGTAGATTACAAGATAAAGTTAAAACTATTGAACTAAGGCTAATTACAAACAGTATAGAAACAATCAAAATACATGCAAAACAAAGACTACATAATCAATTTTAAAAACAAAATTCAATATGTGAATGATCATCGCAGTTATTGAACACTACCTAAGCAGTAGTGAAACTAAAGCCTGAAAAAAATTGAGGCTTGTACGGGATTCGAATCCACGACCTCTGCGATACCGGTGCAGCGCTCTACCGACTTAGCTAACAAGCCATCTGGGAACTGCTTTACAAGGACGGCGTGTGATCACAATAACTCTGGAAACTTGTGGCAACGAATCATTGGTTTACACCTTGCCAGTGATGATGACTGCCTTAAATGTATGGGCAAACTGTTCCACAGCACCGCTCCACTATAACTGAAGCTCCTTTTCATATATTCACTACGAGGAAGCGGTACTGCTAGTTTCTTTTCCGTATTTCTCACGTTATAGGACGTTAAGTCCCTTCGGTTAATTAACATTTTGTTCATGCGTCAGCGTACGTGACTCATCGAGATATGAAGCACACGGGAAGTTTTGAGAGCACGAAATATGCATAAGAGTTGCTCGAGGCTACGCCTCGAGCAACTCTAGTTTCTTGAGTGCTCTCCAAATTTCCCAAGTGCTTCATATCTCGATGGACGCACAGCTGACGCATGAACCAATTGTTTTATAACATTTTCAACGCGGTAGTTTTAAGTATTGTGTAAAGCGGAAATTCCCTCTGCTACGTCATCAGCTTGCATAACTGGAATATGAAGCACGCTCGCGCAATTGGCCATGTTCTAAACGAGTGAGGGCCTGGGAATGAGTTTTAAAATTTATCGATTGGAACAAAATTGTTGACACTGCATGAAAGGGCATCTCAAAAATGGTCAGCTTGCCAACTTTGACGCTGTTCAGTTGAATTGGAGCTGAAACAGAAACTTTTGAAAATTGTGTAAATTAGAGACTTTGTTAGCCTCCTTCGCAGACGTCTTTGGGCTCGTCACGCGTTCCTTGCCCAACAAGCATCGCCCCTCTTAAAAGCGGTGAGCCCCTCGCCCCAACCTCCACTGAATCCCCCGGGGGCTTAATAGAGCTTTTCCGGTTATGTACAAAACATTTAGAGTGGAAGGGGCTGGTAGGGCTATAGCCCTACAACGTTTTTTCTTATTGGAATGATTTTAGGGCTTGAACTTGGCCAGATGTTTTAGGCGGACCACTTTAAGATGGTCTCCGCGGTCCCTGCAGAGTCAACACCGCCCTTTTCATTGGTGTATTATTTAGTATTTTTTTTCTGACTAAGAATATATGAGATTGATATATTTGAACTGCGGAGGTAGTGTTCATAACTGCGATGATCACTTACATATTCTTTCTTTAATCCGCAGTTCAAAGATATGAATTTCATATATTCCTAGTCATTTATTCATCACTCACGGGTACAGTTACGAACCAACTAAATGAGCAGCTCCCAGTTGGCTTGTTAGCTCATTTGGTTGAGCACCTCACCGGTATCGCAGATGTCGTGGGTTGGAATCCCGCACAAGCCTGATTTTTTGCAGGCTTTATTTTCACTACTGCTTAAGTAGTGTTCGTAATTGCGATGATCACTCACATATTCTTTCTTTATGTTGCAGCGATTTTTGGAAAATTACAATAAAGCTCTAACATCAAACTGCGTCAAACATCTGGATGTGCATCCCGACCACAAAGTCCTTGAAGTTGGTTTAGGCCACGGAGCAGGACTAAACGCTGCCTTGAAGCAAGTGGAACATAGCTCTGGGAGGGTGTTTGAAGTTGACATCTCTGAACTTGCAGTAGGTGCGATATTAAACAATTATCCTGCAAACTCGCGGGGAACATCGCCTGACGAGGCCGTAGTCTGCGGTTGGTGAAAATCAAGTGATATTCCGCAAGATTGAGCAGGATAATTGTTTTTTTATTCAACACATTAACGACAAAGCACAATTTTCTGCGTTTATTGCAACTAAAAGCTGGAAAAACCAGTCTCCTCGACACACCAAATCATGTATATCGCAGGATATCTGTTGCGTATGCACGATGAATATTAATAGCGCCATGGCCATATTTGGACATTGTAATCTTACAATGTTTTGAATAATAAGATACTAGTAGGATATTTATTTCGTTCAACAAAGCATGGCCATTTATCGGTTTACAGGCTAGTCCTTTTAACAAAAATTCTGAAGTGTGATTGGTGGAGAGCAGTACTGTTAATCGCAAATAGAACCCATTACGTTTCCATGGCGACGACTCGTGTTCACACCCAAACAAATTTAAATGGTGGCCCCTGGTGAAAGCTTGGTTTCCCTGTTTGGGATGAAATCAGTGTTACCTTGAGCGACAAACTCCAGAAACTCCAAATTAGGGCCGCCAGGGTCATTACTAGGTCCAGTTACAACACTAATGCCAGTCTCCTCCTAAATAGGCTCAACTCGCTCAAATGGGACAAGCTCTCCACAGGAACTTAAGGCGATGTTAATGTTTAAAATAATTAAAGGAATTTCCCCCAGCGTACCTGCAGGATTTATTTAGCATCCGTAGTAGACCGTATAACTTAAGAGATTCTGAGATTAAACTAAACCTGCCCAAACCACACACGAACTATTGTAAGCGTGCCTTGGGCTACAGCGGGTCGTTACTGTGGAATAGCCTGCCCGTAAATTTAAGAAAATCAGACCCTCTTGGATATTTTAGAAGGGAACTTGAACAAATTTACAGCAATTGACAGTCAGGCTCCCACACGGCAATCTTGTGAAACAGTGTTGATTTAATTAATTTTTTTTTATCAATGTAACATATACTGAAGATTTTACCGTGTATAAACAAATAAAGTATGTGTGTATGTAAAGCGATCAAAAACACTACAAAGTGAAGTTGCGATTCTGTTGGATGATGTTTTTGTGCAGTTTCTATTATATACTGCAAATAGAAATGATTGTAAGACCTTGTCGTACAAGTCGTGGTTAAAAGGTATACTTGCTATTTTGAACTGAAGTTTTCAAATTGCACTCGCCTAAAGACTCCCACACTGAATTTGGACAGCTTTCAAAATCAGTCGTATCTATTAATCACGAACTGTACTCAAGATTGCGTTATTTCTTATACGGAGATTGGGCACTCTCAGCATAGATTTTAATTAAAGAACACTTTGTATGGGAAGAAATTATAGTACACACAACAAAATTACTCAATTTGATTGATCCAGAGCAGTATGAACCGAATTTCATTGTACGTATTAAGTTTCCATGGCAACGGCAGCGAGCAAACCGTTACTTAGTTGAATATACGATGAATAAAAAACTGCATGACCTCATGCTCATAGGAAAACTAATACAGTCTGAACTTAGACCGCCGTTTCAAACAAGCAATGGTCCTCTGCATGTGTCTGTAGACAGTGATTGACAAAACCACCGTCAAAGTCAAATTGTCACGCGATATTTATCACGCCGACCGGTTAGCTCAGTGGTAGAGCACCGGACTACCGTGCGGGGAGGTCGCGGGTTCAAACCCCGGCCGGACCAACACTCAGGGTCTTTAAATAATTGAGGAGAAAGTGCTGCCTTTTTAATGACATCTACAAACGGTTAGACTTTCTAGTCTTCTCGGATAAGGACGATAAACCGTAGGCCCCGTCTCACAACTCTTCATAATTCTCTGATTCTGTGGGACGTAAAAGAACCACTAGGGACGTAACAAAACTCTGGCAGTGACCACCCCTAGTGTCAGTCTTAATTTGATATTGATATTACGGGGGCACTCATAACTCAACTTCATTAATTGTAAACTGCGTTATAAGCAGTCTGGCAAAGTGCCCCGGCCAGTGTTGTAAAGCGCCTTGACTAGAACAGCTAGTGATATAGGCGCTATATAAATAGAGTTTATCATTATTATTATTATTATTATTATTATTATTATTATTATTATTATTATTATTATTATTACCTTATGACGTTGCTCTCGCTTGTGACATGCAAGAACTGAAGCTCCTCGGCCTTCCAGCTCGGCTCATATGCAAGAAATAAACATTTTGGATTTTCTTAATTTTAGTTTTATAAAGCTCAGTTACAAATAAGGTCAAAGGGTATACAGTCGAACCTCGAATATCCAGACTTGCCAGGACTGGAGTAAATCTGTAGTCCGCTGGATAATCGAGAGTCCAGATAATCGAAAATATGAATTTAATTAAATGAGACAAAATAATTACTGAAAATCGGTATTGTATTATTGTACTTCATGCAAAAGCTTTGGTCTAAATAAACTTGTTTCTAACGCACCTTTCAGTGCCTAAATTAAACTGAACAAATCATAATGATCGTTTCTAGGGATCTTCATCATGTTTTGTTACTATTCACACACAAGCTTTGTTTTCGCTAATGAGATTTCGATTCTCATTCCAGGTTGAACAGGTTGGACTTTCAAGTCCGCCATAAAAAAGAGTAAACTAGAAATTAATATGGGAAGTGTGATGAAACTCCCTTACAGTGACAACTACTTCGATCAAGCATTTCATGTGAACTCCTTCTACTACTGGCCTTGTCTTGAACAGAGTTTTACGGAGTCATGAAGCCGGGCGGTGTGATGTAAACAGCATTTGTTCTTGAGAGAAGGGGACTTTTTCTCAATTGCGGGCTTCTGCGTTATGCCACTAACTGTTGTCCGGATACATACATTGAGAAGCTAACTCAAGTAGGATTTTCCGACGTGAAGATGGAATCTATGAGAACGAAAATTGGATTCAAGTATAATCTGATTTACGCCTCAGCTTAAATGATGTGGTATTTGGCTGTTGTTGAAGACGCAAAATCGGAACTTGTGTAAATTTGCGTCCTTCAAAGCTCTCCATTGCATTTTTAATGAATCTCCAAGATTGAATATGTGAACGATCATCGCAGTTATAAACACTACTTAAGCAGCAGTGAAAATAAAGCCTTAAAAAAAATCAGGCTTGTACGGGATTCCAACCCACGACCTCTGCGATACCGGTGCAGTGCTCTACCAACTGAGCTAAAAAACCAACTGGGAGCTGATAATCTTGTTGGTTCGTAATATACCCGTGAATGATAAATATATGATAATGAATATATGATTTTCGAACCAACAGGATGATCAGCTCCCAGTTGGATTGTTAGCTCAGTCGGTAGAGCACTGCACAGGTATCGCAGAGGTCGTGGGTTCGAATTCCGACTGCGATGATCGTTCACATATTCATTCTTAAATCCGCAATATATGAAAATCATATATTCATTATCACGAATCTCCAAGAGTTAATTAAACTTTTTCTTGTATTCTTTTAAACTTTAGTGTTTGTAGATGTATATTTACAGGACAGGATGGACGAAAAAATTAGGCATGTTATTAAAGATGACCATCTCAACCAAGAGTCATTTTCCTGGACTGAAGTTTCGTTTATCAAGGTCCCGATATTGCTAACCACTCCACGCATGTGATGACAGACTCAACCAGACTGACCACTCAAAGGCTAAACTGAGCTATATTGATCGGTCAAGGTGGATTCTACCAAGTGTAGCAAATGAAAACGATATCAATACATTGATATCCGGGGGTACGGCTGTAGCACTGAACCGCATTGTTCATTTTGTCCAGTCAGTGGATAGACCCATTCGGCTTACTCAATGTTGTACCCAATTCAAACCCTTTGGGATTAAAACGTTTTGTTCCAGGTATTTCCATATCATTTAAATATGAATGCTACGTTATAATGCAAATACAATATACAAAGAATCTTAAGCCCAGGAGATTTGAATTGGGTACAACATTGAGTTAGCCGAATGGGTCTATTAGTCCAGTTCTGATTTTGTTCTGTTTCTTTCTGTATCGCAAAGCTACTCTCTCGTCCGTGAGCGTGGCGATGCATCACAGAAAGAGGACTAGAACTGGAGTATTGGTCAATTGGCACTTACCTGTAAACTGGGTTTAGGGTTCGCAGGAAAGATTATTGTATTTCTCGAGGCGGTTTAAAAACACTGGAGTGACATTGACTTCGGAACTTAATGAATAGTCGATCCCTCGGGTCTCCGTTGTATGGGCTATATAGGTATGTGCGGCCCCAAAGGGTATGGTTTTTTAGCCGTTTGGTCTGAAATAGGGTATCGATTTTGACCAATTTGATCTGAAATAGATGGTTTGTGTACTCTAGTCTTGAACTGGGTATGTTTTTTAGAAGAAGCTACTTTTTCATCATTAGGCGATAAGACCATCAACAAAAGCCCTTCTCATATTATGTTTACGCCAACCGTGTGCGCGAAATAGGTGTGAAATAGGGTATCGAATGTTTTGGTCAGGTCTGAAATAGGTAAAGAAAATAGGGTTTGAAATAAGGAAAGGGTTTCAGGTAGCGGGCCGCGCACCCCCACCAACGATGACGACGACGCCAACGCAAACATCATTTTAAAATATAACTTCTCGTAAGGAAGGAAAGAGAAAGACAAATTTGCCGTCATAAGTTCACGTTCTCAAGAAAACATAAAATTTGGTCATTTCACGTTGTTGTTTTGCAGAGGGCAGCAGTGCAGAGCCATTGTGTCATTAAGCCTATTGTCGTTGTCGTCCTCGTTGCTTAAGGTCCCTAATTTTTCAGGGAGTACTCCCCGGGGTCGATCCTGTCCACCAATGTTGATCTATTTGTGGTTTGGAGAACAGTATGGGGCTGCTTACCACGCATATATATAGTTTCAGCCCTATACAATCAATGCGAAATAAGCCAAAGGTTAAATCAAGAATCTGGCCTCCCTCCCCTTCCTGGAGCTGCTCAAGAAACCCATCAGGAGATCAAGACACACATTGTGAACACTATACATCCCACTCTCTGCTCGTAACAATTTCTTACCGCAAACAGTAGTTAACTCAGGGGCGGATCTAGGAATTTTTGAAGGGGGGGGGGGGGGGGTCCAAACTTTGACTCAGAAAATACTACAGAAACTTTTTTCGGCAAATAACTTCTCCTCGTAACTCCGTCACTCCCCCTCACCCCCCCCCCCCCCGCTCCCCACCCCGCCGACGTTACACGTTGTAATCAATGTAACGCCATGCAGGTTTCTTAGCCCTCAATATCAATGTTAAGGTCATGGTGCAAGTGCATAAGTCAAGTCCTGACAACCTCAGACATCCTTTTTCTGAGATAAGACTTGATTTCTGAGATAAGACTTGAGAGCTAACTGGGAGCGTACACCCAATTATAAGCAAAACTCGTCTGTTCGAAAAGTTATCCCCATCAGCATATTTTACACACTCGATAAGGTTTCCCGGGAGGGATAAATTTGATGTTCGCTGTTTCCAAAAGTACTGCCAACAATTTCCAATACTCTTTGAGACAATTTCCACTAAAACAATGTGGAGAAATACAGTGACCAAAATGTGAGCACGGTGTAGGTAAACCCAGTTACCAAAACTGTAGCTTTTCTGCGAAATTACGAAGACTGGCAGTCGTGCTTTACCACGGCAGCTGGAACCAAGGCAACGATTTTGGCTCCGGCCCTGTTGTATTCGTTAAATCTTGAATTCATTTCTTTCAACAAATGATCCATGAAAGGTATGGCAACATTAACACGTGACGATAATGTGATTCCGGGTTTACGGCGCTAGGTGCATTGTTTCTATGTACCTGCCTCCCAGTGATTCGTGGCACTGGACATTTTCAAACTATTCATGACATTCCTCTTCTATGTTTGACCTCACTCTTGCAACTTTTTCAGTAGTGTTGTCAATCATCGAATAAGCTTGAAAGACATCCTGATCTTTGTTTTGAAGCTTGGTTGCAATGGGTTTGAGTGTTTCCAGGCTATTCTTCGTGATCAAAAAGGTGAAAATGAATCCGAATGCTTTATTTTATCTTCAGCTTCTTAAACGTTAACTGTTTCATTCTGAATGTCACTGGATTTCACTGGTTCAAGTTGAAAGAACGAAGTTATAGGCCGAGTTGTCACCATGTCGACTTTTCTCAGAAAGCAGAGACGATCACGCGTTTAACGCTGGTCGGACAAAACTGCTTTGCGATTACAGATCCGAGTGACCATCAGAGGGTACTGCCAAAAACATTTCGTTGTGGAATATGCCTGGAATTTAGATTAGTGGCAAAATACAATGGCTTTCCGTCAAAAGATAAGTCAACCAATTGAGTAATAATAGGCGATCCTGTCGATGCGAGAATTTCAGCATCAAACAAGTAGTGAAAAAAAAAACTTCGATTAGGGAAGAGGGGGAGGAGGGTCCGGACTACCTTGACCTTCCCCATGGATCCGTCATCTTGGTATTTCTCATTTGCAGCACAATAATTATTTATATGGCCGGTTAAGCCGTTTTCGGCTCAATTGATCGTGTCAAAACGGCAAAAACATTAACTGTACGTATAGCATACCTATCAGCAAAAGTCAGAAAACGAAGAGCACCAATCCTTGATGGAATTTTATTTTCTGTTTTTCCTGCGGAGTACTTTTTGGGGGAGATGCCCCCCCCCCCCCCCCCCAACTTAACCCACCATAGTAATGCCAATATTAATGTACAAAAGCTATTATAATACATCGATTTTTAATTCTGAGTTTAAATCAAATTTTGCCAAGATCAATCTTGAACTTTAAAGCGTCAGCTAACCTTTAATTCTAGTTTATGCTCAGTTCTGGCAGGTGCGGTAAATTTAAATAATTATTCAGGACTGCGGGCTTGTAACAAAATGCAAATTTGTTAACAGTGTCCGGGAAAAGACACAATGTTTTTTGTCCAGCTCCAGGGCCATCCTCGGAGACCCAGGGGCAGAGAGTCAGGACGGGGCAAAGATTCGGGACGAGCGAAAGTTAACAAGATAGTCGGGAGAGCCCCTGGGAACATTTCTTTATCGGACAACAAGGGAGACTTTTGACTGCGCAGGCGCGTAAATTTTTTTTTGTTTTCTCAGTTTTCGACGATCACGCGGTTTTGTGTGCTGTTGAATTTGACAACCAAAACTTTAACGATAAGGCATTCTTAAACGGGTCGTCAGCAAGCCAAATCAAACATATTACCAGGAAAAGCAATTTACGGTGAAGAAAAAAAATTTGGTGTGACATCAATTGTCGTAGTTTTGCGGTCGGTAAAGGTCTGTTCGTGTGGACGTGTCGACGGTCAAGATGGCGATTTGTCTGCAACGAGTATTTGACGAGCCCAGTGTCAATGCATTTTTCTGCCGTCCAAGAGTCTGCTTCAGATCGTAGTTAATGTCAAGCTAAACAAGTGGGACTGTTGTGGTAAGTACAACCCATCATTGGTTCCTTGAGTTTGTTTTTTTAGGTTTTTATTTGCTTCGTTTTCTGCCAAGGAAGAAATCGTGTTGCTATCACTGCAAAAAGTAGAATCCTTAATTAAGTGAATTACTCACATTTAAGGGGAATTTGCTCTGGAAGTAGTGACTTTTACCTCAAATAAGTGCACTTTCCTCAAAACAAGGTGTCACCTCTTAGATAAAACATTGCCACTCTTAAAATAGGATAAGCACTCTTACCAAAGCGCTAGTTTCTTATTTTGAGTATTTTAACACTAACTTCAGAGAAACCAAAACACTTAACTAAGTGCCTCAACTCTTTGTTGAGTGACGGTCTTTAGATCTTGTGTTCAATTGCTTAACGAAGCATTTTAACATTAGTCAAAGGGAAGAAATCTTTTTTAAAGGTCATGGAGTTCCTTAAGTAAGTATTGTCATACTAACCTCCTTCTACATCCCTCAATTATAATAAATAAACATTTTTCGGACTGTTTTACAGTCACTGCACAATGAAAACAGCCAAATGAGATAATTAACTAGCAATTTGTATTATTTTTTAAAGTGGAATGCGTAAAGAATTATAAAAAATAGAATGTCGGCAATAAAAGAAATTGAACAAAAATGGACAGATGGTGGGTCCGAATGTAGCCTGCGAGCAAGCTCTCTCGGGGGGTGGGGGGTGGAAGCTTGCTCGCAGGCTAGTCCGAATGATCTCTGTAAATATCACTGTGTTTTCTTCGAACATGCTTAAAGCTGTTGTATTTAGAGAAAAATTTACGGCAAGAAGGTAGTCATCACCAAGACCGCAGACAATTTGAAACTCGTCGTCAGGATGCACTTGATAGAAGTGACTCAGTAAAATCCTCAGTGGTATTGCAGTGAAGTCACAGAAGTCGAATACACACCTCCCCTGCATCTCAGGAGTTATATAAACTTAAATTGCCTGTCGAAGGAAAGCTATCTCGTTGTAGTCACATGCAAGACCGTGAGGACCTGGGAAAACACCGTCACAGGGACTGGGCAACTCAGCCTCGTTTTGAGAACCTCCTTCGTCAACGGTCAAGATGGCGGGACAGTCAATACTGTTATCCACCTTTCATCAACTGATTTATCCCGAAAACTAAGGGAAGCTGGGTTGCCAAAAACCTTAACAGATGTGTTAGAAGGTAAGGGTAAAATATGGTGTACTCTTTGGATGACTTCAATCAGATTCCTGCTGATTTACGATGTCATACCTGTCTTACATGTTTTCCCGCCATTTTCGTTGATAACAGCAAAGGAGATCAAAGGTTCTACGTTACTGATGTCTTCTCCAGAAGATAACAAATACGAACTCGAAGAATTATTAAAGTGTTGAAGATCGGATGCACCTTAGGAGTTTCCTTTGAGAGATAGTAAGTTTGTGAAATGTTTATATAGTTAGTGGATTTGTCACGTATCCCACATCATTTTACGGGTCTTTTTTGCAAAAATAAAGCCATTAAACTTTACATCTTTAGGGGACATAAATTATAGTTTACAAGTAGTGTCAGGTTCTATCTGTTTTCCCTTTTCATTTTGACCTTACAAAGAGTATTTATCCCTTGACCTGTGTTTGGTCTTTCAGAGGAAATGACTAGCCTAGGGAAAAGTGATAATACACTTGGACATGCAGTTATTCTACTGATGGCCTTCTACTATGTTTTCACTTTGAATAGCTTCAGATAGTCAGGAATGTGTTTCTTTTCCTACAACAGTTTGTTTTGAGTAATCATGAACTCTAAGTCAATGCTTGTGTGATCAACAGTTATCATGAATGCATTCAAACATACCTACATGTAGTTTTCGGTGTAAGAAAGCACTAGGAGTGTGCTGTGAGTCAAGAATACCAAATATATGATGAGATTTTACTAACAATCTTGTTCTTTGCATCTGTGAGGCTTGTGTGACAGTGAATTTGGTACAGTCCTGGTTTTGTTATTTTTCTTGTTGAGATTACTTGATAATAATTAAGAAAAGAGTCAGCATGTGGCTGCCATATTGTTGAAATACTGTACTTTAACAGATTGAAGGAATAAAAACACTTTCACATACAGTGACTGTGAGGATATGATGTCTCAATTTCTTTTGGTTTGCTCTTACTGACTTGGTTTTGCTCTTTAGAGTTGTGGAAAATGCTCAGAAATTTAGAGTAAATGAACCTTAAACTAGTGTAATCATGGTCCTTTGATAATAATTCATCATCACTTGGGAATGGAAAAGAACACAAATGACAGTAAAATTTACTCTAAAAAAATCCCTTCTTCACTACTTAAAGTGTAGTTCACAAAAATAGGAACTATCACTCTTAAACAAGTGTATTCCTTCCTTTCTCTAATAAGGAAGTGGTACTTAGTTAAGTGTACACTCCTTTTCTTAAGAGGGGATATACTCCTAGGGTAAGATCTAAAACCCTTAGCAAAGGGATTTGTTTGCCCTTAACTTAGAGATTTGACACTGATCTTAAGTGAATTTAACTCTTACCCCACGGACAGCAATTTAAGAGTTTTCCTCTTAAAAATTAAGAGTTTTTCTCTTAAATAAGAGATATACTTTTTGCAGTGATCATTTTCAATTGCATGGTGTTGTTCAACAAGATAATCTTACCGTTTTCGTTTACATCATTTCTTCATGAAAGTCGAATACAACACTGCAATTAACTAATCCTTCCATTTGATGGGTACAGTTGTCGTTTCATATCCATGATCTTTGTTGTCAGGCAAGATGAATGGTTTGTTTAGTAAATTTAGTTTTTGTATTACCTCAATTAAAAGTTTGTCATCATACCCCCGAGACTTTTGTTTCCCTTCGTGATATGGGAATTCCCATTAACAGGGGATACTTCTGTTAGTGTACTACCTGTTAGCAAAATCTGGTGTAATTTCGTGGTGCACCCCCTATTCACCCTAGCCAGACAAAGCTTCGTTGATCGAATTTCATTTTCAAAATATTGGATTTTTAGGCTCACGCTTTCACCCTGCCTAGATTTCGCAAATTATAATCTACTATCAATATTGAGTTATCACCAGGTTGTACTTACTCCAAATTTATTTTGTCTTAAATCTTAACTTTGTAGACCATTTCGTTAACTTATTTTGGCGTTTGTTGTCAGGACAGTCGTTCGCAAGTGAAATTAAATTGTGCTTCGAGATTTGATTGCGACTACATTTTTGTGTATCTCCGAATAACTAATTCGTGATACGGGGATCGGCCAGGAGGAGAGATTCTCTAATACCATATCAATACTTTGACCGAAACAAAAGAAATTTAAGTACTGCATTGATAGACCAAATTTTCGATCAAAGATGATTCTTGCGCGAGCAAGTTTGTTCCGCCTTTGATGGATGCTACTCGAATTCGTTTTCGTCAATTTGTCAATATGCCTTGCTCAAGCCCCCTTAATGCAGCTTTACGTCTGTTTGCTCATCCTTTTTACTTTTCTCAGGTAATTTTGAGTTTGACTGCAAATTAAGAGGGTAGAGAACGTAAAACTATTTCAGATCAGGAGAATTCATAGGAGTAGTGATTTTCAGTTATAGGATGGCAGAAGAATTTCCAACCTGACAGTTGATTATGCTACATTTTCACCAATTCTGTTATTATGATAGCCTGGTTTTGTTTGCAACATCAACACAACCAGAAGAAGGCAATTTAGCGACTGGATCCTTCAACACATGTTAGGAATTAACTGAAAAAACACCAAAACATTTTACAAGTTTTTGTTTGGTGTTGCATCAACTCACTCAATTTTCAAATTGAAACATCATTTTGAATCTTAAATTGTGTTGTGTATTTAAAATTCTTTTGCAAATTTGATTATTCAGTACATACAAATGTGCTTTTCTTTTGTTTCACTTGCAGGGGAAGCAGAGCTGGAATAAATGTGTTACAATATTAGCTAAATGGACACCCTTCTGGCTAACACCTGAATGAAAATTGTTGAATAAAAAGTAACCATATATATTTGTAGCCTCTCTTTTAACTGAATCATCACTATTTAGACTTGATCATCTCTACAAAGAATTGTTGATGTATTTACATTTGTTTTCATTAATGTGTTGTAATGTACTTTTATTAATATTTCAAAAACTAAAGAAAATAGTAGTTTCCTATGGTGGATGTTACTTACACAGATTATTGTGTCACAAGTAATTTCACTAGTTGTGGGTTTTTCCTCTCATGATATTTGTTGAAATGAATCCCTCTTTTATTGTTGATTTGCACAAGTGATGGTTTTATTATAACTCAACTTGAACACATTTTGGTCTTTCAAGTAAAACCTCTTACTTCAACAGTGTAAAACAAACCTCTACCATTAAAAAAATATTTTAGTGAACGATCAAAACAGAACTGATGCAAAACAGCAGCAATACGTTTGTAGATTGGTTAGTAAAATTCTTTTTACTATCATCAGAATGTTGGGAGGAGGTCATGCAAAACAAAATGAATCAAAAATATTTGCAGCAGCATAAAACTCAAAAGATATTGTTCGCTCTGAGGGCCTTTTCACTTCTTGGGAGTTTCTCCTAAATAAACCAGAAGATCAGAGGCAAGTTGTGTTTCATAGCTTATGTAGAAAATTTTAATTATAATTCCATTCTTAGAACAAACAAAGCAAGCAGGTAAGGGCAGCTGTTTATTACGAAAATGAACATGAGGGTTCACTATTTATGAAGAAAAGTATAACAGTGAGTTTATTTTGCAACAGCAGCCAATCCAAAGCCCAACAGATCAACTGAGGAATTACCAAGAAATCTGAGCTCCTCAATTGACAAAGCTTCAGTTATTCCAATGTGCAAAATTACTCGAAAAATATAACCACTTTGGTTTATTTTGACTTGAAATGGTTTCCCTATACTCGAACGTTTTCCATGCACATCAGTCTACTCTTAATCCGAGCACAACTATGATCCAAGCAAAGCCTAAATTATAGTTTAAAAATGTTAAACAGCAAAAGCCCAGTTGCAGAAACAAGGGAATCTGTTGATCATAAGTCAAATGTAGCAGTTCATTAGTGCTTGTCTTTGCAGTGATTGAATCTTAAAATTAACATTAAGAGCTTTCTGCTTTTATTTAAAAAGTATGAGGAGCTTTGTCCGGTACACTGGTAGACAACTGAAAACCTAATACACTGACCCAGCCTAATCATGAAATTTGATAAATGAGCTCCTTGATGTAAGCGTATATAACTTCAATTATTGAATATTTCAAATACATTTTAAAAATAACACTTCAGCTTATTTTCACTAGAAATGGTTTTCCTGAGCTTTGACCTTTTCTGTGTACATCACTGTCAAACTGAGTCTAAATTGTACCGAAAAACTCACTGAATGTTGTACAGAAAGAGCCTGTGAAAGTACGTAGGTCAGTTTAATCAGTCTGTTTAATTTATAGAACTAACCTCGAAGCACATCGGTCTTCTGTTGACAAAGCCGCCGTTGAACTTTCGCTGACCTCTGACACAAGTATGAAGTGCTTCGTCATTTTATAAACTTGACGGCATAAAGAATTTTCCCAACCCGGTATTCCTACTTTTAGAGCAGATCGCTCCTCATTCAAACCGTTTTTCCCCCAACATATTCACGCTTACACGCCGCATGAACCTCCACGCAGGAAAAATCCGCTTGAACACAAGAGCGGATACTTGTACAAATAACATTTTGTGGTCCTTAAGAAATCATTTCCAATTTTTACTATCATTAGGGAAGAGGACGACACATGAACATTGATATTTTTATCCAAAATATACTAATAGAATAAGTGATCCAGTACATCTTTCCACCGGCGGCCATGTTTGTTTACATTGAAATCTCTTTGGCGCGGGTGTAGAGGAGCCTGGATTCAAGGGTAAGAATCAACCAATCAGACAAAAGTCTCCCTTGCTTTATCGGACTCGTTCCAGAAGTTATTGAAATCCAGCTTCGTGATTGGGCGGAAATTTTCTGGCAAGGAATTTTTTTCTGCCCAATCGGCGATCAGCTTATATATCGCACTCCTTTCGTGACTTCTTACACCAACAAGTAAGCCGTCAACCTGCTATCGACCATATTTTTAGTGGTTCCACTTGTCTCGTTCGTTGGACAGATTTATCCCAAGAGGAAAATTTTGGTGGCAAGGAACCCACAAAAACCAGAAATCCACAAATTAAAATTGAACTCAAGCAACAATCACTTGTAAGGAACTAGAAAAATCAAGATGAAGACCGACCGCAGGCATCGTAAACTTCACGCGAAGAACAGCATGTAACTCTTTCTCTGGTTAGGATCATTGTTGTTTGGTTTGGGCTTTTTTCTCTGGTTTATGTACGGGCAGTGTACCGCTCCTGAAACTCTTCGGGGCGATGACATTTCTGTTGCACGGGCCAGACAAGTTTGCCGATCGGACGAGAATCACTCAGCTCGGCGGTTTGATATTTTGCTCAATCCTTGCAATCGACCGTTTCAGCTCAATTTCGAGAGAGACCACGAAAAGTCCTTAGAGAAAGTGTACAGTTCCACTGTGATACATTGCATTGTTTTGGTTTTCATATTTTTGACTGGTATCTGTCGGATCTGTTGGCCAATATGCTTTTCTTCCCAAGGTGTGCATAAAAATATGCAAATTGCCTTGCAGTTGTGATAATTGCTAATTGTGTTGTACTGTACATGCAAGATACATGGTAATTTGCACAAGCTTTCCATGAACTCTTTTACCACAGTGGCACTGAGCTCAGTTAAAAAGTTTTAAAAACATGTTTTAGAGTGGGCTTTTGCAAAATCTTGCTGGACACATTTACATTATGTTGGCTGTGCTGCAACTTTTAGGTTGCAAAGTTTCAGATAAAGTTGTTTAGAAGTTGATGCAGGATGTTTAGTGTCTTGTATGCACTCGTCTTTATAAACGCTCAAGTGTATCCATAATATAACAATTATTAAATTCCATTTTTGTATGATACAGTTGTAGTTGCTGTGATTGCCAAGCCAATGGTAAACCAGGAAAGGACTTGAATTCTCCCGTGAGACCACACCAATTTTGGAATGGGTTCTTCCTCTCAACGCCCTTTTCCTTGACAATTTTTAAAACATGAGAGAATGCTTTCCTCACATACATGTACAGTGTAAATGTTTTTTGTGCCAAAAGACCCTCGATAACCACCTATTGACAAATTATTCTCAACTATACAGTTCACTGAGTCAAACAGGCTGATACAATGGTATGACTAAGTATAGTTAAATTACTTTAAGGTAGGTTTCAAATTAAAGAACACTACACACAAACCATACCCATAACCTGAATACAATTACAAAATATGTTAACATGGTCACTCAAAGGACAAAATTTAGCAGCTTCTCAGTAAGATATTCCCTTTCAGATAAAGTGGAAACAAAAAAAAAACAATTTATTTTTTGTTTGTTCTTGATAGTGAGATGTAACTTTAAATTCAAGTTTCCAATGAAATCTGTTTGGATATTGTAGTCACTGTGATTATTTGTCACAAGCCTTATGGCCTCAGAGTTGTTATTAGGTTTTAGAGTAGCTGACTGGAATATAACAGAAGGTGGCTTTTTTATGAGAATTTAAACAGCCTTCAAAAAACGTTGGAAACTTTTCATTGAAAAGCAGGTTGCTCAAAATGAAAAGAAGCCACTTTTCAGCCAGCTGCCAGCACTTCAGGAGAAGCCTACCTTGTACTAAATGAAATTTCCAATGAGTATACCCAAGAAGAAATTACACTCTCAGTTTCAGAGGGGGGGTACAAAAAAATTTAAAATTGTTCTTAAAATTTAATTGTCCATCTGTTATCTGTTGGTCTTTCACTTTGCTTTTCTACAGTGGCCCAAAAGGGTCAATCACAAATCAATTTTCCAAAACAAAAATCAGTTTCCCATAACACGAAACAGTTTCTCAAAACACAAACAATTTCCCAAAACACAAGTCAGTTTACCATTACCATTCACTGAAACACCTGTAATAGGCTAATTATAGTAAGTGCACTGCACAAGATGTTCAGCAATACCATATCACACTGCCTAATTCTTAGGAGCTATGAAAGCCCTGTAATGCTACAAAAGGTATTGGGTCAATACCGTACCCCAATTACCATGCAAAACATCTGCCACAAACCTGCTAAGGTCTCAAAAATTATGCTAACTCTCATAAGAGTGATGATTTTTGTAAAAATCTGTTTTCATCTTAAAGTGCACATGAATTGAAAATTAACTACCAATTTTTTTTTTCGTTTTTAGATTGCTTATAATCCCCATATTTCATTTTCAGTTGTTTCCCTCCTTTTTGTGACAAGGATTCACCATTTGTAGGGGTTCAAAAATTCCCGCCATGGCATGAAAATTTAAGACATTTTGCGCGCGGCCAAAAGGTGTCTGTGACGTCATTCGTGTGTAATGTTCAAGCGTGAAACATATCAGAGAAGGCGAAAAAGCTTAATTTTGGAAAGTTTTGCGCAGCTGGCGGCACCGGTAGTCAATCTTGGTAGTTTTCCGATATATTTGTTCCACGGAACTCACAAAAACAGAGTGACGCACTCGACTGAGAACACACGAATGACGTCATGACTATTCACCAGACCCCAGATCTTTGTCTAGAATTTTAGCGAGAAAGGCCCAACTTTCGCTGCATTTTAAAATAAGTTCTTGCTTGTTTTAGTAAATTATTTTCCCCTCAAAATGTTTCTTAAAACACCAATTTTCATATTGGAGAAAAAACTGGGTTTGAAATTTCGATTCATGTGCACTTTAACATAATACATGCCATTTTCCATTCCTTTCCCTCCAAAACTCTGGAGTAGTTCCTATTCGAGTCTTACTCTATAGCCAAGGTAATCACCTATTTCAAAAGCATAATCTGAACTCACATCAACGGCAAAATGGCATCTGTATGCAAGACAATGTCAGAGTATTGGGAAACTGATTTTGATTTGATAAATTGGTTTGTGATTTCGGCCTCCGTACTTTTTCAAAAGCAGCCTTCAAGCCCAATGACCTTAACGGCTTAAACTGGTCTTTTATGATTGTCATAATATAAGTGGATGAAGAGACAACCACGACTACGGGTAAATCATTTTAAACTGGATTTTCTAAGGCCATTTTAAAGTCTCTCTCGAAATTGAGCTGGGCTGAGCTGAGACGCGTCTTCGAGTCGATTGTAACAGGGACACCCAAAGACAAGTTTCGGTAGATATCTGTTCGGTGCAGGGTAATTCGCCTTGGGCTTTCGGCGTCGATTTAAGAGTGCACTCGGATTTTCGTAACTAAAACGTGGCCTAAAAGATTCGAAATTGGGGAATCATAGCCCTTGAGGTTTTCGGAAAGGTCGCATTTGCTGTTTTTGGCAGTCAAAAACGTCAGCTAGCATTTTCGGAAGGAAAATAGTTCCTTAGAAAGTTCGTGGAAGGTTAATTTCAGTTTGAATTTTCTCAAAGGAAGATTTTGTTCCCTAACATTTTCGGGCAATTAAAATTTCAGCTAGGGAATCCGAACAGATGAACTTCTTCTAGCTTACGAAAACATCGCTTTAAACATACTTCAAACTTCATAAGGTACTTAAAAATGCCTTTCTACAGCTTTTGGTTGATTTGGCTCGTTGGGTGCCCCTGATTGTAAGCAGTGGGCGGTTCGATTTCGTGAGCAAAACAAAATTCAGCGGCTGCGTTTCACTTGCCCGATCGGTAAACTTGCTGGCCTGTGCAACAGAAATTCCATCGCCCCGAAAAGTTTCAGGAGCGGCCCACTCCCTGTGAGTACACCAGAGAAAAACAAAAACTCATACCAAACAACAACAATTGTGGCCGAGTTGTCAACAGTTCTTCGCGTGAAGTTTACGATACCTGCGATCGGTCTTCATCTTGATTTTTCTAGTTCCTTACAAGTGATTTTTGCTTGAGTAGAATTTGTTAATATCTGGATTTTGAGGGCCCCTTTCCACCATAACTTTCCT